>JARFIW010000954.1:1582500-2057242 GCA_036346225.1 Platerodrilus igneus
ATACCATATAGCATAAATAACAAGTTATTTAACTTTAACATAAAAATTATTTCTTGTATTTAATTTACGTATAAGAAATTTGAAGTTATGATTATTAAGGATTCTACCTTATAAGGCAGATATATAATATTTTACTAACATAAATATTTATCATCAACAGAAAACTTTTAAACTTTTATCAAAGTTCAAAATACAGAAGAACGAAGGAAAATGTGGAACGTTCTTACTAAATATTGTAAGATGAACTAACCAAGATCAGCGATGCACCAAGAAGTTCATCCTAACAGTCAGTAGAATTTAACCCAGGCATTCTAATTGAACGCCAGACATCTAACCTCAAAACCAGATTCGATACAGCATTAAAGTTGAATTTTAATTCTTGAAATAATAATCTGCTTATCCTCCAATTTACGCCTCACACTAGTTGCATGCTACTCCGAAATTCCTTGTTATTTGAAAGTTACAAGACATTCGAAAGTTACATGCTTAATGAAGTTTCACCAGGATCAATCACCGTGACTATGAAAATGCACCACTAGTCGCCTTCAAGTCAATTTGTATTTCTCTTTTAACAACACTCTGCAGTGCCCCATGCCGATGATCTTCTTACTCAAACAACTTTTTTCTTCTCCTAGATAAGGCACAACTGGCCATGGTTATCAGTAGATAAACCCACTCGACCTTTACCCTAACAAAATCAGAACGAAAATGAAAAGCTTTGTCAAATGACAACTGCTTGGAAATTATTAGAGTACAGACATCGATGAGGAGAACCATAGAGCCTAACCCAACGATGTTGTTACTATGATGTAAAATATGTCACCATAGTGACACTACAAGAATGCGTATTAGTGAAGTATTCTTATTGGATTTAAGGAAATATTATTACACTCCTGTAATTGAAATTGTAATTTAATTTAATAAACCACATATCATCTACTATTGTTTATATATCATTATAATGCTTTGAAATGCACAATTAAAATAAGTTTCTTTGTCTTTCGGATTTAAATATGGCTACTGCATGTCAATATATATATATATATATATATATATATATATATATATATATATATATATATCATCATCATTAGGTCTTCAGTCCTAGAACTGGTTAGACGCGTACCATCATTGTTCCCTATTCTGAACTAACCTACAGATTTCCCTGAAATATGCACAGTTTGCATCTATAACTGTCTGATCTAGGTCTACATCTACCTCTTTTTTCCTATCTCTGCTTGTAATATATCACATACTATTCCCCAAAAATGCCTTAGAACGTATTCCGCCCTACTATTTCTCTTTTTCCCCAGATATCCTTGTTCCCATACTATTTCTGTAACTTATTTGTTATTATCTTTGTCTGTCCATGCTATCGTCCTCATACATCTGGAGCATTTCAAAAGACTGCTACCGTTTTTGTGTCTGCATTTCAGCCAACATTTTTTAACATGTTTCTATTTATACAATTGAGAGGATGGTTATTAAAGAAGTGTGCGATTGCATTATTGAAAGGCTTAAGTAGTCGTTTTTTTTTTATATTTATTTTGAGGGGGAAAATTCATTATGATTTAAGTTACCTCTTTGGTAGATTTTAACATGGTTCCGAGGCGACTCTATGGCGGGTTTACACTTGTCAGATACCAATGTTGTTCTATGAAGATTGTATATGGATCTGAGGCGACCCTATGGCGGGTTTACACCTGTCAGATACCAATGTTGTTCTATGAAGATTGTATATGGATCTGAGGCGACCCTATGGCGGGTTTACACTTGTCAGATACCAATGTTGTTCTATGAAGATTGTATATGGATCTGAGGCGACCCTATGGCGGGTTTACACTTGTCAGATACCAATACTGTTCAACGGAGATTGTATATGGTTTTGAGGTAACCTTATTGTGGATTTATACTTGTCAGATACCAATGCTGTTTTACAAGGATTGTTAATATGCTTATTTTATGTAATTAGTTATTTTATGTATAAATAGAAATCATGTATGTAGGGTGTATTTCATGTTAATATTGCAAGGAAAACCCAGGAAAAACTTGCAATGCTACCTAGATATTGTGGGCATTTGATTTTCATTTGTTATTTCTTTTGTTATTTCTTTTAGTAATGGAATCCATTGTTTACTGAAAGTCACGGATTCGTTTGCAACGCAGTTATTTTTATGTAGGGTTATATAGGCAGCTTCTTTGATTTTGCGTTTTGGTGGTTTTCTTCTTTTCTTCTTTTCAGGGAGTATGTGTATTCAGCTCGTTCCCTTTCTATTGTTTTCTAATTTTATACCCTATTTTACCGAGATTCAGTGAAGGAGGTTAAGCAACCTGTGGCTACCAAGATCCCCCAACACTTAGACATTTGCCGAAATAATGGTTTTCTAGTAAATCCTTTCACACACTTAACATTATTCGAGAATATTGCCCAACCAATTCTTGTAGTTACTTATAATAATCATCATGTTTACGCACAGTTATCTTTTCGTCATTAGTTTATCCATCGTGGGATTGGTTGGATGCGTACCTCCATTGATTTCTATTCTGGGCTAGCCTACACATCTCCTGAAACCTCTACAGCCTACATCTTTTACTATCTGTGTGCAGTAGTCTAATCTAGGTCTGCCTCTTCTTCTCTTTTTCCTATCTCTGCTTCTAAAATATTCCGCACTATTCCCTCATGCCGTAGTATGTGGCCTATCATCCTATCTCTCCTATTTTTACCGTTTTCCACATATTTCTTTCTTCCCCTACCATTTTAGTACCTCTTCGTTCTTAACTTTGTCTGTCCATGATATCTTCATCATACGCCTGTAACACCACATTTCAAAGGCTTCTACCTTTTCTTGTCCGCTTCTCCTACTGTCCAGGCTTCACAGCCGTACAGTGCTGTGCTCCACACATATGTTTTAAGCAATCTTTTCCTTGTTTCTATGTTTGTGGTCTTTGAGCACAATAGTTGCTTTTTCTTGTTAAATGTAGCACGACCTTGTGCTAATCTTTGTTTTATATCTTTTGTGCTTTTCCCATCTTGCGTTATTTGGCTTCCTAGGTAGCAGAAATCCTTAACCTCTTGTAAGTTCGTGTTAAATACTTGTATTCTTGTTTTTGATTTATTTTCCCCACCTTTGCAAACTAGAACTTTAGTTTTAGTTTTGTTAATTTTCATACCGTATCTCTCTGTTAGAACCGTTTCCATTTCATTAAGAGCCGCTTCTAACTCTTCCTTGCTAGATGCTAATACCGCTATATCATCTGCAAATCTAAGCATATCAATTTTTTGTCCCTGCATAGTAATTCCAAATGTCTTTCTGCATTTGACAGTATTCATTGCCTCTTCTATGTACAAGTTAAAATCAATGGGGATAGGGCACATCCCTGTCTCACCCCTTTCCTAATGTTTACTTCTCTACGTTCCTGCTCTAATTCTATTACTGCTGTCTGCTCTTTGTATAAGCTATGTACTATTCGTCTATCCTATAACTCATTCCAATCCTTTTGAGTATTTCAAACATTTTTTCCAATTTACATTGTCGAATGCTTTTTCCAGATCTACAAACCCTATATACATGCTTTCCCCTTTTTCTATTGTTTTCTCCATTATCACTCTCAGAGCTAAAATAGCCTCCCGTGTTCCCCTGTTTCGCCTAAACCCAAATTGGTCTTCTAGTATTTCTTCAGCTCGTTTTTCCATTCGTCTTTGCACAATTCTAGTTAATATTTTTGACACGTGTGCTGTCAAACTTATTGTTCGAAAATTTTCACATCTATCCGCGCCTTTCTTTTTTGGTATAGTTACTATGATGCTACGTTTGAAATCTTTGGGTATCTCGCCTGTCTCATACATATAGCTTACAAGTTGGAAGAGACGTTCTGTTACTGCTTGTCCAGCGGCTTTTAGAGTTTCTGCTTGCACCTTATCTGTACCCGGCGCCTTACCATTTTCAGACTCTTTAATGCTAATTCAAACTCGTCTCGAAGTATAGGATATCCCAAGTCATCATTTTCAATGTCTGATTCCTGTTCTAATGCAGTTAGTTCCTCTCCTGCATATAAATTCCTATATATTCTTGCCATCTACTCACTTTCTCTACGTTTTCTATAATGACGTTTCCTTGTGCGTCCCTTATATTTTTGCTATACGGTTTTATATCCCTAAAATTCATTCTAATTAATTTGTATGCTTCGTCTGTCTTTCCTATTTCCATCTTAGTTTGTACTTCTTTGCACTTTTCATCAATCCATTGTTCTTTAGCTTTCCTGCATTTTCGAATAATTTCCCATTTTATGGCTTTGTATCTCTGTTTTCCTGTTTCGTCTGATTTATTTTGTATTTTCGTCTTTCTTCTATTAAATTCACGATATCCTTTGTTATCCATGGTTTCTTATTTTCTTTTTGTGTATACCCCAAAATATCTCTGGCCGCCATGTCTAGGCTGGATTTAATGTTATTCCATTCTGTTTCTACTTCCTTAGTTTCAGATATTTTCGCGATATCATTCAGCAATTCATTTGATTTTTTCGAATCTTACTTGAATATCTTTGTCTTTTAGTTTCTCTAAGTCCAAGTGCCTTTTTCCATTCCTCTTTTCAGATTTTAAATTTAAGTGCGGCCTTCATAATTACGATGTTGTGGTCAGTATCTATATCTGCTTCTGGGTAGCTTCTACAGTCTTTTACTTGATTCCTAAACCGTTGTCTAACAAGAATGTAATCTATTTGATATCGTCCTATATCTCCTGGCATCTTCCACGTATATCGTCTTCTAGCATGATGTTGAAATAATGTGTTTGTGATGATTAAATTGTTCTTGTCGCAAAATTCTACCAGCCTATTTCCCTGTCGTTTCTCGTGCCTAAACCAAATAAACCTACTACCGCTCCTTCCCTACCCTCACCTACCACAGCATTAAAATCCCCCGTAATTATTAAATTTTCATGCCCTTTTACGTATCTTAATATGTCTTCGATATCTTTGTAGATGGCTTCTACCTCTTCGTCACTGTAGCTAGAGGTGGGCATGTATACTTGTATTATTACTGTGTTTACCGGTTTAGATTCTAATCTAACCATGAGTACTCTTTCGTTCTTTTGTAAGTAATTTTCCACACAGTGTCCTATCTTTTTCCGCATAACTATCCCCACACCCAAATTTCCGTCCTCTGCTCCTGTATGAATTACCCTGAAGTCTCCACTCCAAAATCTCCCGCCTCTGGCCACCGAACTTCGCTGATCCCTACTATGTCTAGTGATAACTTATTCATTTCGATTTTTAGGTTCTCTAGCTTACCTACTTGCTTCATACTTCTAACATTCCACGCTCCGACTCGCAGAATGTTCCCGACTCTTATTTTAACTTTCCGATCGCATCCTCCGAAGTAGTCCCTCCCGGAGATCCGAATGGGGACTATTTTAACTCCGGAATCTTTTACCCCAGAGAATGCCATCATTTTATTATAATTTAGGTACGCTGTGTACTTGGGAGATAATGTGGTGGTTTCCCGTTGCCTTCCACATCGCGGTAGTGTGTCTTAGACTGCCATACCGACCCCTATGGTCTCTGCCAATCTAAGTACCGAAAGAGCCGCTGCCCTCTTTCGGGGACCTGTCTTAGTCTGGTTCCTCACTAACGACCCTACTACTTTGGTTGGACCTGTAGTTTGGCTCTTTAGCTCATTAGAACACGCAAGCCATTTCACCTGTTCTAGTAATTTAGAACTTCGGCAAGGTGCAGGTCCATTCGAAATGGATATATATATATATATATATACACATATATATTATCGTGTAATTAAAAAAGACAATAAAATACATAAGTTAATTCATAGGGGTGAGAGCGATTAGGAACAGCTAAACAAATTTATTGAGTTAAAAAGTTTTCAACAATTATTTTTCTAGCTTAAATAATGGATAATAAAAAATATCAATTTAGTTTAACGCGTGATTAATATAGGAATAATTTATCCTAATTAGATTTAGTTAGGGATCATGTATCATAGTATTTATCTAAAAGAATAAAGAAAAATAATTTGGAGATAAATTATAGCATAATGAAGTTTTATGGAACAGTTTTAAAAGCGTTAAGCACGTTAAAAAAAACAATTTCTACGTTTCAAATAACAAGGGGGAAAAATGGATTTCTTGGTAAAGTTTGCAGCAAAAAGCAATATACGTTGCTTAAAATATTGATTTTTAATCTTAGATATAGAGTCGGAAGGAGCAATGAAAAGACGAAGATTGAATAAAAGCCTATAAGCATAAGAGAGATACATACAGTATATCCAGAGGAAGGGAATTAAAAATAGATAATGTCAAGGATAGTTGTAAATAACGCATGCGTCGCTCAGAAAAATGGGAAATTGAAGCCAAGCGAGTTGATCGGTGAAAGTCAAATAAGAAGGACTAGAAATTCAGGTGGTAGAAGCATATGTGTGCAATAGAGCGATATGTACAAGGAAGATAAAATGATGTTTGTTTGAAGTTAGAGGCGTGGAATATATGCTAATCCGGAGAATTGGAAACGATAGTTGACGCGTTTAAGTGCTTTATCGAGTACTGTTGTGTTATGTTATGAAAAATTACGAGAAATCGACGGTCGTTGGTGATTTTCGAGGAAAATAAGACAACGGTTAAACAAATATACGTGCTATTATCTTAAACAGGGGGGGAGGGACAGGTTCGATCATATAATCAGGAACAGAGAGGGGTCTCGTTCTCTATGCTCTTTGCTTTTTGATTCCATCGATGATACAATAAGTTTACTTACAAGTGCATTAGTGCAGTCGAATTAAATTTATGTAAAAGCTGATAAAGCTGTATTAGTGAATAGTAAAGTTGAGATGTAAGTACTAGAATTTGAAAATTGTTTGGATGTGGATCAAAGCGAGGTTTGGGATAGTAGAATGTATTTGTAACAAAAGGAACGAAATTTGGAGATTGAATATTTATAAAAGAAGAGTTTTTGGAGTAGAGGCTTGTATGGTACATGGGAATTCGACCATGGAATTAATGGATAGACGGAGGACCTGCCAGACGGCAACATCTACAAGGGGCTAGTTGGTGCATCGCAGTACGAAGACAACTACAAGGTAGGAGATAGAATAAAACAATTCATGGTGAATATTTTCCTAGTGTTTGTGGTGTTTTGATGTGTTTTATGATTATTTGCTTTGATTTTTTTTTAACAGACACTTATGGACATCTAAAAACGAAATTGATTTTTGAGCATGATTCATTAATTTGCAGATAACCAAAAGTTGTAAAAAAGTATAGAGGGCTTTTTAATATTGGTCGTGCAGAGAATTTATATGCACATTTATAAAGTTTTAAGATGAGCTCATGCTAGAACGAAAGGTAACGTAAAGTATGAGGAATGCCCTCTTACTTTAATAAAAAATTAAGTGTTAAAAAGGTTATCAATATGCAGAATGAATGTTATAAAATTTAGTATATAAAGCAATGGTATTTTAAACTTAAAAAAAAATGTAATTTGGATTTTAGATAAATAGAGTGTGATATTTTGGTTAATTGAGTTATTCTTGAATGTATGATAGATGTGAATTTCTATTTAGGTTTTTATGGGTAAGGTTTACAATATTATAGCAGCCCAATTAGTAGGGCATAATTCCAGGTCTAATACACAATATTACGGCGCCCAACGTGGGCGAAAATAAAAGGGTTAAACCTCACGATATTATGGCGACCCGAACGTGAAGGACTTGATTCCAGATAAAAAAAAACCATTTTTTTATTTCAGGAAACTGGCGACTTGAGAGGAAAGGGTGGACTGTTGTAAATAATTTTAATGATAGTTTTAGATTTATTTTTGGGTGTGTGTTAAACGGATGTTAAGAAAGGAGTGGCTTAAGAGTGAAGGAGTGGAAATTGGAAGTGACGATAGTGCGTTATTTGAAAAATCAGAAAAAATGGAAGAAGCAGGAGGCAGTAGGGATCAATCAAGGACAGAATCGAGAGAGCAAGGAAATGAGCTGATAATGAGAATGTTAGAGAAAATGCGACTAGGCTGAAACGAGAGTTGAAAGGAATAAAAGGAATATAGTTGGGATTCAGAGTGAAATGGTACAGTTAAGATAGATGTAAGATTTTTTTGTGAAGAAGATTTAAGAGAGAGATGACAGGGATTAAACAAAATATAAGTGTTTTAGCGGGGGAGAGCCCAAAATTTTTTGCAAACAACATTTCAGTTGAGCAACAAATGGAATTCTTCGGTGACATTAGGGTGAACCCACAAATTTCCATTAATAATATTTGGACTTTAGTATGTAATTTATATGACAAACAAGCTAAGTTAAATGTGGTAAAGGCGCTGTTAAAAGATAACGCGGAAGCCTGGTATAATTTAGTAGGGTCAGACATTAGTTCATTTCTAGATTTCGAAAAAAAATTTCTTAAATATTATTGGAGCGATTACAGGCAGGATCAGGTTAGGGATGATCTAATTGCAGGGAGATATAAGGGAGAATTTGGAGGATCCCGGGAACAATATGCAATCAGAAAATATATAATTGCGAAACAATTAAATCCATCTTTGACGGATCGTCAAATTATAAAATATTTATCGAGACATTTTGAGAGTGAGGTTAAGCAACACGTTGCGCTACAAAATATAGTGGAAAGGGAGACATTTTTGGAGTACCTGCAAAGGTATGATGATGTAAGTTCAGCAAGACCTCGAGAAAGTAGGGACAGGAATATTAATACAGTAAGATTCGAAGGTAGGAGAGAGAACACATACAACCAAAGGGGGACGAATCAAAATTTTAGGAATAATTGGGGACAAAGGAAAAATTATTTTAGGAGTAACAGCAGCACAAGGGGAGCTATTTCAAGGCCCGCAGTACAAAGGTAACATAGTTCACCCAAGATTAATAGGACGTCGACGAACGTGGAGAGATCTGAGGGACAGGACACGAGCAGAAGGACTTATGCACAAGTTGTGGAAAGACAACCAGGACCTAGTGGAGAGATGAGGGCTAGGCAGGATTTTTAAAGAATGACAAACCACTAGAGGTAAAGATTTGTAAGTATGAACATCCACGCAAATTTATGGACATCGAAGAAGAGAAGGAAGCAGAAGAGGAAGAGAAAATTTGTTAGTCGGAAATTGATATAAAAATTTTAAATAGGTGTGTTGGATCGTTGCTCGATTCAGGAGCGGAGGTGAGTTTGGTATCGGAGGAATTCGTCCAGGAGATCCAAGAGAAAATTAAAAATACAGTTATGCCAATAAAACAGAGTCATTTAATAGCCCCTAACAAGAAAAGGTTTGCGGTAGTCAATAGTATGGTTATGTTAAGGGTAGAAATTGGGTTAGTAAGCTGTGAGCAGAAGTTTATCATCGTTCCTGGACTCAAATTTAAAAGTATTATAGGAGTAGATTGTATGAGGAAGATGGGAATAATAATTGATTGTGAGAATAATTTGGTAAAGATAAGGGACGTAGAGTTGCCCTGGATTGGTAGATATGAAGTCACTGCAGATGACACTGGGATAAAGATAAATGTATTAGAAGTAGATGAAGAGGAAGTTAATAAAATAAATACTTTTAAATGTCCAGAGGAAAAAGTTGAAAAGGTGGTAAAAGATTATTCAGATTTAATAGGAGTACAGGAGCGCACAGCTGTAGGTTATGTACAGGTAATGAGATTAAATATTTTAGAGTACAGTAACACAAGAATTTATTCAATATTCGCAACATGCAAAAATATAGTCCAACAGGAAGTCATGGAAATGTAAGGGGGAGGCATAATTTTAAAAAGGTTTAGGGATAAGTTACATTTAAAAAACTCATTCTGGTTAAAGCAGCGATCTAAAAATCCTAAAAGGTACGCAGGGTTTTCCACAGAGGAAAAATGTGATAGTGGTAAAGTAGTATCGTTTGGGTTGTCTGAAAGAAATATGAAAGAAGATAGGGGGAATTTGGGATATAGAGAAATAGTAGTAGACATAGTGATAGTGATAGGAGAAAAAGGTAGGATTAAGGTAGCAAGGTACGTTAGTAGAGTGGTATTTAGGATAAAGAAACGAGTTAGAGTTAAATAAAGATTCCGTGTAGTGATAGATTGTGGGAAATAGAAATAGGTATAAATAGATAGGGTTAAGATAAATAGGGTTAGGTGTGAATAGATAGTGATAGATAAACATAATAGTAATAGGTATAAAGACGATAGTGATAGATAAAGATAAATAAAGATGTAGATAGATAGTGATAGATAAAGAGTGATAGTAATAGGTGTAGATAGAGAGTGATAGACAAAGAGAAATAGTGTTAGGTGTGAATAGATAGTGATAAATAAAGAAATAGAAATAGGTGTAGATAGATAGACATAAGAGTAGTGATAGGTATATAAGAAGTAGAAATAGGTATAGAAAATAATAGGGATAAATATAAGAAATAGGGATAAGTGTAACATAGTAGTGATAAGTATAACATGATAGTAATAGTTTAGGTAATAGATATAGTAATAGGTGTAGATACAGAAGTAATTTTAGGGTATTTGAATAAAAGATAATAAAAAATAAATTTTCCTAGTCTTTCTATTGAAATAGGGGGATAATATTGTGTAATTAAAAGGGACAACAAAATACATAAGTTAATTCATAGGGGTGAGAGCGATTAGGTACAAGCAAATAAATTTATTGAGTTAAAAGGTTTTCAACAATTATTTTCTAGCTTAAATAATGGATAATAAGGAATATCGATTTAGTTTAACGCGTGATTAATATAGGAACAATTTATCTTAATTAAATTTAGTTAGGGACCATGTATCATAGTATTTATCTAAAAGAATAAAGAACAATAATTTGGAGTTAAATTATAGCATAATGAAGTTCTATGAAACAGTTTTAAAAGCGTTAAGAACGTTAAAAATAACGATTTCTACGTTTCAAATAACGAGGGGAAAAATGGATTTCGTAGTAAAGTTTGCTGCAAACAAATTTAATAGCTTAGTAGAACCAACAACCGTTGAAATTAAAGCAGTCAAGGCCGAAAACAAAGTCACACAGGATTGATGTAAAAGCAGTATACGTTAGTTAAAATATTGATTTTTAATCTTAGATATAGAGTCGGAAGGAGCAATGAAAAGGCGAAGACTGAATAAAGCCTATAAGCATAAGAGAGATACATAAAGTATATCCAGAGGAAGGGAATTAAAAATCGATAATGTCAAGGATAGTTGTAAACAAGGCACGCGTCGCTCAGAAAAGTAGGAAATTGGAGCCAAGCGAGTTGATTGGTGAAAGTCAAATAAGAAAGGCTAGAAATTCAGGTGGTAGAAGCATATGCGTGCAATAGAGCGATATGTACAAGAAAGATAAAATGATGCTTGTTTGAAGTTAGAGGCGTGGAATATATGCTAATTCGGAGAATTGGAAACGACAGTTGACGCGTTTAAGTGCTTTACCGCGTACTGTTGTGTTATCTTATGAAAAATTACAAGAAATCGACGGTCGTTGGTGATTTTCGAGGAAAATAAGACGACGGTTAAACAAATATACGTGCCATTTTCCTAAACAGGAGTGGGACAGATTCGATTATGTAATCAGGAACAGAGAGGGGTCTCGCTCTCTTTGCGTTTGATTCCATCGGTGATACAATGAGTTTACTTACAAGTGCATTAGTGCAGTCGAATTAAATTTATGTAAAAGCTGATAAAGCTGTATTAGTGAATAGTAAAGTTGAGATGTAAGTACTAGAATTTGAAAATTGTTTGGATGTGGATCAAAGCGAGGTTTGGGATAGTAGAATGTATTTGTAACAAAAGGAACGAAATTTGGAGATTGAATATTTATAAAAGAAGAGTTTTTGGAGTAGAGGCTTGTATGGTACATGGGGATTCGACCATGGAATTAATGGATAGACGGAGGACCTGCCAGACGGCAACATCTACAAGGGGCTAGTTGGTGCATCGCAGTACGAAGACAACTACGAGTTAGGAGATAGAATAAGACATTTCATGGTGAATATTTTCATAGTGTTTGTGGTGTTTTGATGTGTTTTATGATTATTTGCTTTGATTTTTATTTGAACAGACACGTATGGACAACTAAAAACGAAATTGATTTTTGAGCATGATTCATTAATTTGCAGATAACCAAAAGTTGTAAAAAAGTATGGAGGGCTTTTTAATATTGGTCGTGCAGAGAATTTATATGCACATTTATAAAGTTTTAAGGTGAGCTCATGCTAGAACGAAGGGTAACGTAAAGTATGAGGAATGCCCTCTTACTTTAATAGAAAATTATGTGTTAAAAAGGTTATCAATATGCAGAATGATTGTTATAAAATTTAGTATATAAAGCAATGGTATTTTAAATTTGAAGAAATATGTAATTAGGATTTTAGATAAATAGAGTGTGATATTTTGGTTAATTGAGTTATTTTTGAATGCATGATTGATGTGGATTTCTATTTAGGTTTCTATGGTAATAATGAGAGGAAGTTTGTTTGAGGTAACAGGTAGGTGTATGTAATATAGAGAAAGCATCGAATTAAGAGGACGATTCAGGAGCAGCCGAGGCGAGATTTGAGCTAAACTTCACAATATTATAGCAGCCCAATTAGTGGGGCATAATTCCAGGTCTAATACACAATAATATATATATATATATATATATATATATATATATATAAATCTTATGGTATTTCGAACGTAAATAACAATTGGAAAAGGTATGGGTGTTCAAAAAATTTTTTTGGAATTGAGTTTCGTTCGGAAAATTATGTGTTTATATGCAAATGAAAATAATTTGTTTATAATCGACGTTTCGGTCTATATTTAGACCATAATCATAATTCTGTAAAATTACAATACAATTCACAGTTATGCATATAACAAGATACTTACAGAAGCTTGATTTTTTTATAAAAATATTAAATTAACAAACATGTAGCAACTACTACACTTTAAAATTGCATAATACATGCGTCAGCGTTTTAAAATACTTTCAAGATTAACTAAATTTAACATTAAAAGGTATAAGTACAACAAGATGGTCGGTATTAGTTTGACAAAATGAGTTCAACGTATTTTAATAAACAATTGCTAATACTGGGTTAAGTATTGTTAAAACTATATAGTAGAGCGTATATGTTATTAAGATTTTACGTGTCTATTTTAAAGTTCAAACTATTGTCATTATTTTTTATATAGTATGATTCCAAGAACAGTCTGTTTACATAATTGACCTCTTTATCTAAAATTTTGGTATCATTCCAGTTTGCTATGTGTTGGGTATCATGAATATGAGACGCAAGAGCACAAGATTTTTTCCCAATTTTCGCATCGCTTCTGTGCTGTGTGAGCCGTGATCTTAGCCATTGGTTCGTTTGTCCCTTATCCTAAAAATAAAAATATGTGATTCTAAATTTATAGCCGAAAATCTCAAGCTACTTCAACATACTCTTGAAAATAATGCCTACCCGAAAATTCTTTTAAAAAAAACTATCTTTCAAACACAAGGACCCATATTAAAAGCCCCCAAAACAATGTCGTTTATAAAAAATTACCGTATATTGACAACCTTACACCGGCAATACAAAAAACTTTATCTAATGACAACCTAAAAATTGTTTACACCTACAAGAGATCGATTAACAATCTCCTCACTACTGTTAAAGATAGGACTGATAAGGGACTATGTGTTAACATAGTTTATAGAATTAAATGCTCATGCAACATGTCTTATACGGGACAAACGAACCAATGGCTAAGATCCCGGCTCACACAGCACAGAAGCGATGCGAAAATTGGGAAAAAATCTTGTGCTCTTGCGTCTCATATTCATGATACCCAACACATAGCAAACTGGAATGATACCAAAATTTTAGATAAAGAGGTCAATTATGTAAACAGACTGTTCTTGGAATCATACTATATAAAAAATAATGACAATAGTTTGAACTTTAAAATAGATACGCAAAATCTTAATAACATATACGCTTTACTATATAGTTTTAACAATACTTAACCCAGTACCATCTTTCTACACTTTCGTTAAATTCTAAATCCTTAAATTATTGAATTTCATATCACACAGCTGTATTACCTGTTGGCTCACTCATATGCGCTGGCCTCAATACGGTTAGCAATTGTTTATTAAAATATATT
This sequence comes from Platerodrilus igneus, assembly GCA_036346225.1. Lineage (NCBI taxonomy): Eukaryota > Metazoa > Arthropoda > Insecta > Coleoptera > Lycidae > Platerodrilus > Platerodrilus igneus. Next base: position 1,596,632 of record JARFIW010000954.1, read on the forward strand.
GAATTCATTTTGTCAAACTAATACCGACCGTCTTGTTGTACTTATACCTTTTAATCTTAAATTTAGTTAATCTTGAAAGTATTTTAAAAAAAGTTGACGCATGTATTATGCAATTTTAAAATGTAATAGTTACTACATGTTTATTAATTTAATATTTTTATAAAAAAATCAACTTTCTGTAAGTATCTTGTTATATGCATAACTGTTAGTTGTAATGTAATTTTACAGAATCATGATTATGGTCTAAATATAGTCCGAAACGTCGTTTATAAACAAATGATTTTTATTTGCATATAAACACATAATTTTCCGAACGAAACTCAATCCCAAAATTTTTTTTGAACACCCATACCTTTTCTTATATATATACATATATATATATATATATATATATATATATATATATATATATATATATAGTTAAAACAGATAAGCGCTGTTTTTGTAGTTTAGGCTACAATTTTAATTTATAATTCTAAATAAGATTGAATTTCTATTTCGGAAACACTCTGTATATAAGGAACTACGTTTTATTTTATTTGAATGGATAAAACTTTAACAGTATTTCTTGTTCGTTTATATCAACTGAAACGTTTTAAAAGCAAGAACCTTCAATTTTTCTGAAAATTGCATTTATTATTATTCAAAATCGCAATGTGCAAGTTGGTATGTATTTTAACTTAAGAATTTATTATTTCATTTGATAAGATTAACAGTTGCAGTGATAAGTCGAAATATCAAAGTAAATATTGTAAATATTTGTGATACCTAACTGCTCATGTGAGGGAGGGTAGCTTTGAATTTTGAGATTTTACGCATTATGAATAAGATTGATGTTCATATTTTTGTATACGCTAAATCAATCATGTGCTTTGTTGCGGAAGAAAACCATTACTATTGAAGGTGTCTACGTGACTTTTAGCACGATGAATGTTTTTTGAAAATTGTAAAATTTTTGAACCATGCTAAGTTGCTATAATTTAGGAGTTAAGTTATAAATAGGGGTTGTGGTCTTAACGGAGATCGTTATTTTCATTTTCCGAACATAAACCACTATAATAAAAGTTATACAGTAATTAGTAAAACTCTGTATCAATATTATAAGCATCTACAATTATTTTATAAAGTGTCTTCAATTCTTTAATTTTTCCAATTTTGGAAAATTGTAAGTAGACCTACAATTTTTGAAATAGTCTGAGTAATGTGGGATTATTTTTAGAACTTCGGTTTTAGTTCCAATGAAAGTCTAGTGTAATTCTATTAAATTTATACAGTCACGCTTAACTCAAGTTTTATTATTAACTTATATGAGGATGCGATCTTTATTCATAGATTATTAATATTTGAATTTTGGACTTTTATATTGATTGGAATTTAAATTACTGGAATGCTTACACATCAGGATTTCTTTCAAGATATAGGTGAGTAAATGTTAGAGTAGCTGTTAAACTTCATGCCTCATAAACCAGATTATATTATAAGAGTGTTTAAAAAGATAAACTTTAGATATTTAAATAATTTTTAAAATAATTAGAAATTTGCTTGATATTGAATAGTCTTTTGGAATTTAGTAATTTTTATAAGATTGTTATTGTGAAAGGTAGTAATTTTTGTAACTAATCAATGTAAACGTGCTGGGGAGAAAATAACCCTTTTCTGTACGCAATCTGAAAAATTTGTGTACAACAAATACAACAAAAGATTACTAAGATGTATCTGTAAATAAACCTTTATGGAAACAATAAAAGCATATTTACGAATACAAATCGAGGTAATAGTTGTACAGCCATTAACAAAACAATAACTCTATTACTTCATAAGAGAAAGAAACGTCCACTGACCGGTTTCGACTTTCTTGAAGCCTGGTTAGAGTAGACTAGTTTGTAACAATCTAGTCTACTTTGACGACGCTCCAAGAAAGCAGAAACCGGTCAGTGAATGTTTCTTTCCCTCATGAAGTAATAGAGTTCTTGTTTTGATAATGGCTATACAACTATTAGCTCGATTTGTATTCGTAAATATGCTTTTATTATTTCCATAAAGGTTTATTTACAGATTAATCTTAGTAATTTTTTATTACACAGGGTGAGTCACGGGGAACACCACGGTGTTTTATAGCAAAACCGTGTATTTGTTCAAAGTTTTTTCACAGTAAATCTATGTAAGTCCGAAAGGGCTACATTTTAAAATTATTTTGGTATATACAGGGTGCCCCAAGAAAAAGTTACATATCAAAGTTATATTTATTCTTTTGGAACATCCTATTTTTCTTTGCATTTTTGAATTGTACGTGAAAAATAAACTAAACTTTCTTAAAGGCTCCCTATACCTAAATGCAATGCGTTTTGACTTATTTCGCTTTTTCTAAAATTCTAAGGGATTCGTAAAAATTAAATAATTCTAAAATCAGTTCACCCAGACAAATTTGTTATTAACACTTAATATTAGACCGTACCCTTCACTGATCAAGTAACTTACTAAAAGCAGATTCAATACAGGGTGTTCAGAAAATGCAATATCAATATTGACAGATTCAAAGTATAATATCGTTGTTATTTTAAATGGAACATCCTGTATTTTATCATTTAGTCTTATAGTAATTTTTATTGTCTTTCTAACGGTATTAGGGTTGCCTATACCTATCTCTTCGAACTTTGACGTAATTTGCATATCTTTGAAATTTAACATGTATTTTCAAACTATTCAATATTATTTTTGACAGAAAACGCCTAAATTCTAGCTCATGATTTTTTGGGATTAGCATTAAATTCTGCACCTTTATAAACATTAGATCTTTATTATTAAAAAATTTAAATAATGCACATACTTTACAGGGATAATTTGATTAAGAATTAAATACAGATTCCAGCAGTTAGTATCTGATACACATGTGGTTGTAAGTAATAACAATAAAATGAAAATTAACTTAATAAAACAAATGAGAAATAGAATGTTAAAAATCTCACACCCAGATTTTCATACAAAAAACCTAAAACAGTTAAAATGGATAATGTTAAAAAATGGTTACCCTAAAAAAGTAACTAATAACTTACTACAAGATAATGATACAACACGCATATTGCATCGATTACACCAACACAACAGGAAATCAAATATATACTTTTACCGTATCTTACAGGATTATCTAACAAGATTGGCAAAGTGTTTAAAGAAGAAAACGTACGAGTAGCATATAAATACAACCATACCGTTGGAAAATTATTGTATAGTAAACTAAAGAGCAAAACACCAAAGTTGTATCAATCAAATTTAGTATATCAACTAACTTGTAGCTGTGAGCAAAAATATATTGGACATACTAGCACCTTACTAAAACAACGACTGTCAGGTCATAAAAGTGATATTCAAACTAATAAAAATCGCTGCGCATTAGCAGCGCATATTTTGAACAACCTCGATCATACGATTGATTGGAACAATCCAAAAATCCTGGCAAAACAATTGAATTATAACAAGAGATTAATTCTAGAAATGTACCATATATGGAAACAAAAAGCTGAAATCAATAAAAAAACTGACACACAACAACTAAGTAACATCTACACCTATCTACTACATTTACAGGACAATCGTAATGAGAGAAGAAGTGAACACTAACCAATGAAGACATTCGAAACATACACGATTATAAGAACGTACTCGACTATAGAAAAATTGACTAGTTACTATCAAACTTGATCACCTGACATATGAAATGGCGTAATTAGTTTATATTAAAAATTACACTTGATTTATATCCTTTTCAATCCAACCCAGCACGAGGTGAACAACAACTTTCTACATAAATAATGTAAGAATAATGTTTTTGAGAGTGATTTTTACTGTGATATTTAACTTTTAATGTTAAGTATTGATATATTTGTATGGTTGTGATGAATCAATTTGATTAATGTAAGTAATCGATTCAGAATATTGTTTCCATTGTATAATAATTTTTAGATCCCCGATGAAGTTGTCCAACTGACACCGAAAGTTTGGAAAATTACCATAGCATTAATAAAAATAATGTTATAAAGAATTGTTTTCATTCAATAATTAGGTCGACACCCCTTATAATTTAAGTACTAACAAAGTTACGACCGTGACTTCCCTTGAGTTTATATATATATATATATATATATATGTATGATATATATATATATATATGTATGTATATATATATATATATATATACTTATACAAACGCACGTACGCATTAACGCGCGCACATGTACGCACGCAAGGAGTAACACATGCATGCACGCACGCACACAAACACACGCATTCACGCAAGCACTCACGCAAGCACACGCACGCACACACGAACGCATGCTTACACGTACGCGCGCACACACGCTCTCATGCGTCCACGTGCATGCATCCACGCACGTAAGCATCCACGCAAATACGACGCACGCATACACACGCACATATACACACACTCACACATTGTTTTTTTTAATATTTGAAATTTATAAGAACATTTTTAAAGCAGTGTTTTATGTTAGAACCAATGGCAGTGTTAAGATCATAATAGGAAGTTTCAATTTTTCAGAATCATCATCAGGTTTATTTTTTCTTATGAACGTTATACTAGTTTGCTTTTCATTTTAATAAACTGTCCTCCAACGATTTCAATAATTTACCACATGATACACTTGTTATTTGTAAAAACATTTATTATTGACAAAAAATAAATATTCTTTAAAAGCAATTGAAACAAGGATTCTTTTTTATGTGTATTCAATTGTAGACTAATAAATTTAAAATTAAAACGTGTCTGATATCAACAAATAAAACAACGAAAAGAAAGACTTAAAAACAGTAAAAGCAAAACTACAACAATATAGCTACAGTAAATACTTCGATTGAAAGCCATCATTCTCTTATAGACAGACTGCCTCTGAATCCAATCCCATTTACTGCTGTTTGCATATCACGTCTGCGCATCGATGTAAATGCATTAACAATCTTAAGTTTCAGATCATTAATATTATTTTTTGTTTTATAGATTTTATCTTTAAGAAGAAAAAGAAATATAAGCAAGAAAAGTCTGAAAATTTTGCGGGCTATTCTACTACTCCTCTGTTACCTATCTATTGTTGTGGAAAATGTTTAATCAGAAATTCTCGTACTAAATTAGTGTTATGTGAAGGTGCGTCATCTTGTTGCAATCACAGAATTCTTCTTTGTATTATTATGTTTATTTTGCTTATTTTTTAAATATTTCCCTCTACTTGTATATTTCAATACTATCCTTCAATAAATAGGTATTACATTACCACTATTCCGAATTGACTGCGTTTATTTTCTACTTCAAAATAATTCAGCAACCTTTTAAATAAATACCTTTCGTGGTACCATTAATTTTCAATTACTCTAGATATGATCTAGTGAGTTTAACTAATTTCTTAAATCTTAGACTAAATTGCAAAATACACTTAATAATATTTAAAATTAGAATGCATTTAATATTTAATAATATAATATATTCAAATTCAATCAATAATAAAAGTTCATTTAATCAGATTCCGTTGAAAATTTTAAAATTAGTTCAAATGATAAAAAAATAGGCAGAAGCAACTATGAGACATTAGATCATTCGTGGAAGTATAAAATGAAAAACAGCTGCATAGATAAACTCCAACAAAGAACAATAAATTTGAGGGTATTTTATTTTATTATAAAAGGAGCAAAATTGAGTCCGTTTCCTGTAGGTTAAACCGTCAAACTGATAATATTCGATAATAACTTGATAAATCGTGGTGGATGGCCGAATTCCTAGAATTTATTTTATAATATAAGGGTTTATTTGATTTGTGAACACCTGCAAGATAAAACTTTGGTAGATGTCCGGAGTACGGAAAAATATTCTAGCGTGGGTATATCGGAAACGGTTAAGATATTAGCTAAATAGGACAAAAGTTGTATATTCGATTGAGAAACAATAATTATAGAAGAATATCCAGTTATCGTTATACATATTTGATATCAGCTTAAAAACGACCATCGAAATGATGAGAAATCAAAGATAGCGCCCATAAGAAAAATTAAAGTTGATGGCGTCCGCCATTATCCGAATGACTTCATAAACAAATCAACTTCGTATTTTTATTCATCATAAAAAGTTACTCCAATGTTGATCAATGGTGTAGTTACATTAATTGTAGGAAATTAATCACTTACAGGTCATCTTCTAAAATTGGGATAACCGTAATTTTGGCTGCAATTATTTTAAAACTTGTTTTAATCATTAAGTATGATACATAGTTGGATTTGGAACGCAAAGGGCTTTTAAATATTGTTAAAAACTTTGAGGCCAGTGTTTAAAAATTAAGTTGAAGATTGTTTCATGGATTCGAAATGTTTCGGAAGAAAACTGTACCATCGGGTTATAACCCATATGAAACTGTTATGAGAAAGTATTATTTGTTTCCTACCATTTAAATTTATAACACGCGAAAAAATATTTTATAAAATTCAAAACATTGCTTTTTCAAATTAATTCAAAAATGCAAAAAGGAAATTTGGATATGTAAAGTAAAAATGAATGCTACTAATATTGCGCAACTTCTTCACTATTTAACCTAATCTGTATCTGTTACCGTTACTAAGATACCCATGTTGTACAATTTTATCTTACACACTTTGTATATTCAAATTCAAGTTCCTTTCGAAAATTATTAATTGATTAGAAGCGAGGGAATATATGGTGAATGTAGAATATATTTCTAGATAATATTGGCATTTATAAAAATAGCAACGAACTTTTAATAAACATCTAAGTCAACAGAGAATGTAATGGTGCATTCTTGGATTACAAAAAAATGTTTAAATTAGATTATTGTAATAAAGAAAATTAGCTTTTATACTATTGAGAAATAAAACTAATTTCTACAACTTATCGTATAATTTTTCCTTTCGATTTCTAGCAGCTTTTTTTAATGCTTTTTTAAATTAAGGTTTGATGTGTTATTAATTTCGAGATATAAAATCTATTAATACAAATTGTGAGTATACATACAACTAACTCTGTAATACTATTGGTAACTAGAAAAAAATTATATACAGCTACTAGTTTAAATATAGATTAAATAATTTAACTTCTTTTACAATTTATGAAAATGTTAACATTTTCTTCAAATTAGTGAATTTTGAAACAGTTTTAGTTCCATCTGTACATTCATCATTTCCAACGATTGAAATTTATCACAAGCATGTGCAAGGTTTAAAAGTATGTTAAAGAAACATTCTCCTCTTGCTAGGAGAGCGACATTTAAATTTTTGAAAACATTGCCCGACTACAAATTTAAAATCAGGAAATTAGAATAATGGAAAATTTACGCACTATCTGAAAGCCTGAAAAAAGTTAGTTTGATTATTCTGAACTTCGGCGCTTTCGTAAAAATCATTTCGTAAACTAAATGATAATGGCTACATTCATGGAATCACCCAGCTGTTGTCATTTTAAAATATTATTGTGTTAGTGCTTTAATGGGCACATTGTTGCAAATAATATAAATAAGCCCAAAAAATTATATATGTATAGACAGCTACTTATTTATATATTATTTTCACGTACTTTTGGGATCTCAAGATTTCTTTAATAAATTGTGTAACACCAGCTGATGTTTGCGTTTGATAGATTATTCCGAAAATATTTAATTGAGCAATCAATTACTCGTTATTACTGATTACCTCACTGGTGACGATTAGAAAATACGATTTAAATACTGGTTTTTTTATAAATTTTAGCTACTAATCAAAGATATGCAAATTGTACCAACTTTCCTTCCGTGAAGAGCAAGATGAGCATAACATAATGATAAAAATTCATTCTAAATATTTTCACATAAATAACATTACTGGTTTTAAAATTTTTTTACCAAAGACCGGTGTTCCAATTTTACAAAAGAATTACTAAGAATAAAACTAGATCGTTGAATAATTCAAGGCTACCTAAAAGAAACAGCTGATATATCCTGGGGCGTTTTAAGGGACACAAACCCGCATACGTAAAGCAGGCAGGTGGTAGCTCGTGTATACATATGGCTGTTACCTAAACAACAAACATTAATGTATTATAGATTGCATTTAGATTTTAGTGATGTCAGGATGAAAATTGAAATTTTGAAAATGGTATTATAACGGTGTTTTACAAACAATTTGATATTTCAATCGTTTCAATTAATTAGCTTAGAATATAAATTTATACAGTATTAAATGCAAAATAGTTGCTAACTAAAAATATTTAGGCAATCCTGTAACTCACCGGCCATGTAAAAGGAAATGCAAATCGTATAGGGGTATCAAATCCATCCTGGGGTGCTGGACCGAGTACAGAAGTTGTAACATCTCCAAAGGTACAGGGAGTTGTAGTGTCGATTTTAGCTTGATATTCTTTGAGACACACTGTAAATCGTGGAAGGCAAGGTGCTATACATTCAGAGTTCCCTGAGGATCCGCTACAGCACTTCCCCATGTCATCCTTGCCAAATTCATTGTCGAATAATTTTAGCCGCAATTCAAACACTCCTGAAGATTCGGCCTACGACAAAATCACCTTGTATATATTACACACGGTTTTTGTTATTATGTGTTGGAAGCGTCTGTTGTTACTGATTTAGATACTCCATCGTTTAATAAATCGTGACCTAATGTAACGACTTTAAAAATACCGCGAAACTGCAGGAGTGCATCATTTTAAAAATACAAACAAAAACGGGAGACGCTGTCTAAATAATTAATTTTTCAGGTCTCGAAACACGGAATTTATAAAATTTATGTAAATATGTAAGAAAATTGCAAAGAGCACACTTACCTGTTGTATAATTAAGATGATTCCTATAAAAAAACTGTATAGAACGTTGGACATGTTAATGGTGGATGTGCTTTGAAGAGGATTCGGCAGCTTTCTGGAGCTGTTAACTCAAGAGCGATCTGTAACACCACGCCATAGGCACTTAAGTTTCTAAACATCCACAGAGGTTATAAGAAGTAGCAACATTTAAGTTAAAATACACTCAAGATATCCGCAAAACACAGCACACAAACGATAAGTAAACATGCGGTTGTTCGAAGTCACTAGATAACAACACAAGCGTACCGCAGAATGCGTAATATTATAAACACGTTCGTGATTCAAATACACCAACTACATACAACAAACGCCAGATGCAGACTGTGGATGTCGACGCAGCGGCCGCGGCCGCGGCCGTGTGGTACGTTTGTCAAGGAGTGGGGAGCGCACTAAGGGGTCGACTAAGTTTCGTGTTTCCGCTAGAATAGAACTTTCTTTCTATTTGTTGAATGTGCGCACGGAGTAGTTGAGGACTAACGTTGCGCTATTGCATATGAGACGCGAAGGCTTAAGTATACTCGCGATGTTTCTATGCTACCCTCGAATGAACAAGCCACCCGGCCTGGTGGCTTTAATGTGAGGAATGGCAGCTGCTTGCCGGGTGCTGTGAGACAGTACGTCACCCACTTACCCCATATACACACCGGATCATATGCACAAGTACACACGCCTACTAAGACACCTTGATATGACATTAGCAATCCCCTAACCTAGTAAGCGATCACAACAAGCTCTTCCTCCAGCGGCATTCATTGCATTTACCATAATTTATTTTAAGTACCTTTTAAATTTTTCTAAATACACTGAAACAGAAATAAATAAGCATTTAAAATGAGCATGATCCCAATGAATTTTAGCAGAATAAAAGCGAATCAGTTATTATAGCGATGTACTGATTTGTATTTGAAAAATTCGAATACTCGACACAATAACCTGCTTTTATGCTCTTTATTTTTGAAAATATTAATAGTTGAACAGCTTTGTTAATGTTCTACAAACAATAGCATACTTTAAAAGAAACAATCCTCTTTAATACAATTTCGTAATAATTTCTACAGCGCAACTCTATACGAGATTCTATTAAAAGCGGTCATTTTAAGGTACGAAAAGCGTTTACTATTTTTTTCTAATTTTGTGCATGTTTCGTTCATAAGAGACGGGGAAAAATTCGAAAACAACAACAAATACTATTAATTTACATTCAAAAATATAAAAACAGCACAATGGACTTCTTGTGCTCTGAGAATAGGGCCGCCTCAGAACTATATGCGGCTTGTGTTCGAATGACTTAACTGCACCCGTCTTAATAAAATAAACCTTTGATTTTTTAAGCTATTTATGAGATATCTAATACATAATTTTGATATTTTTGTAGGTACATATATATAAGTGCGAATTTTCTCACCGTATTACTATGTATTAATTTACTTTTGGAACTTTGGTCATAATTAAATAAATTAGTTCAACTATATCATCATTTATTGACGCGTTTCCGTCTAGTTAGACCAGTAGTTTAATATCAAATTAATTTTACTGCATTTTAACAGGTATATTTTAATAGCAATCAAATTATAAATTCTTACAGACACTATATAGATATGTATACAAACCAAGTGAATAAATTATTGGACTAAAATAATTAAGAATACAAATTACTTGCAATTACACTACAGAAATAAAATAATACATTCAATAAATAACTTGCATTGCTTTCCTTGTTGCAAATTCATTATTATTTCTTCTCTGTCGAATTAAAGGTCAAATTTGTATGAAATAGTAACAACGAATTGACTTGTCAGTTTTTTCTAACCCTTTGTAGAACGGATATACTTTTTTCTATTATTTTAAAGTTGGAAAAAGACAGTCCCCCTTAAGCAAGGATACGTTTATTGTCAATAAAATACGGATAGGAGTTGCTAAATTTGGAAAAGTATCTATTAGATTATTTTTATAAATAAATTCTAATATTTAAAGTAGATATTTTTCAGTAGTTAAGAAGTATTGGAATACTACAATCTCCTCACCTACATAATCAACAGCGCAAATATCCAAATGATTATTATCAAGTAATTAATTTCTAGATCTTTACAAAATTGCACTAAACTAACTTTATCCGTAAAAATTAATTTGCCAAAGTCATATAAAAAATTAAAAGTGTCTATGTTCTTTTGACCCTAAAATACTATGGTGGTCTCGATACATGTGGTAAATTTTAAGAATTGTTTTATAAAAAGCTAGGTTATGATCAAAACTTATTTACGTTAAAATAAAATACTTTTGAACTATAATATACCTATAACTTAAAAAATATAGGACTTAAAGTGCACATTTTGCAATTGTTTCCCTGGTGTTGTCCACATATTGTTTTTTTTTCATCGGGAACAATATGTAGTTGTCATACGCCGTAAACGTGCTGGACAGTAGAAGTAGATTGTACGTTTCTCTGGTGGAAACGACTGGCTATCTTCCTCAGCCTCTAATTATAAAATGACTCCAAAATCTAGACGAAGTTTGCATGGCAAATGTTTATTTTTTAATCTGCGCTTGGTTTTGCAATAGAATGAATTAGAGCGAACGTAAATTCACATAGCGGTAAAGGTTTTTTCATTATTTTCTTATTGTCACTACAGTATGCAACATAAATATTTATACTTGCTACACCATATAGTTCAATACATATAATGGCCATCTTTTTGTTTTTCTGTTTGACAATATTTTACAGCACATCTGCTCCAATATATCCATAACTGACCTAGTAACATTATAACACATAACTGTTTCTGGTTTTTTACTATTTCTATCAATTGTAGCAGTTTCGAGCAAAGTTGATAGTAACAGCATTAATTTATTTTTTTTGGCATATAGCTTATGAATGTCTTACTTTTGTCGAAGCAAAATAAAAATGTTTTGGTTTTCTATTCAAGCATTTCAGTAGTTCGGTGGAATTTTAGATTTATTTTTGCAAACTGTTCCTACAATTATAAGTTATATGGATGCTCTAAGCATCTCATTTGATAATAGAGCAAAAGTGAACCAATTATCCATTGTAATATTTCGGTTGCTACCATGCACTGGCTTGGTGATTTTTTCTACAAAGTAATTTGTTAAATGCAATCCACCATTCTTAGTGTTTTCCAATGAACTCTCTTTACTGTTTGCTCGTGATGTTGATGGTTGATTTATTGCAGTCAGTTCTTCGTTATCATGTATGCTAAAACCATGTGCTGAAACAATATCTAAGGCAGCATTATATTCATCAGTTTATTGTGTAATTATTCGCATTTCTATTAGAGGTGCATGTTTTCGGTTTTATTTTCAGCATCAGCTGGCAGATCGCTGTCACACTTTTCTGAATCATCAATATTCTCCACTTCAAGATTATCTTGCTCTCAATCGCTTCCGCTATCTTCAAAAGGCTTTTTTTCGTCTTCGTTACCGTTCGTAATTCTGTTAATTTCAAATTGAATTTCTGCATCAGAAAGGGGCTTCGTCTATCATTCATTTTTATCTAAAATAGATTGCGGTAATTTCCTTAAAACAATCGATTCTAACGGAGTAGTTAAAGAAACCACTCACAAAAATTATACACTAAGACGTCGTAAAACTTACGATCGCAATAGCAATTGAGCTACGTCTAATTACAATTTCAACACCACACTCTCCGCGCTAGGTTTAGCAGAATTAAATAGGATGTTACCATATGTGTGTGAAGTTAGCACCTAATTTTTAAAATCATGATTTTGAAGGTTATTCAAGATTGTTCTAACCTTGTACAGCATTGTTCCAATTTGACATTATTTTATTCCAAACGATTCCTCGAAAATTTGGAAAAACCCATTTTGTTCCTGGCACCCCATTTATCGAAAATCGCGGTTTTGGCCGTTGCTTAACATTGTTCTAGTTGTTCCAAACATTGTTCCAATAGGACAATTCCGTATCTAAACGATTCTTCAAAAAAACGGCAAAAAACATTTTTTTAATGGCACCCCATTTTTCAAAAACCGAAATTTTTGCCCTGGATTAAGATTGTACTAGTTGTTCCAAACATTGTTCCAAAAGGACAATTCCGTATCTAAACGATTCTTCAAAAAAAAAACGTTTTTGGACAAACAAGACTGCTCGGCCAAGAGTTAACATACATTTCCTTCTTGCTCCAATGGATAACTTTTTATTCTGAGCAGTTCTAAGCCTAGGAAACATAGTTCTGCAGTATAAATCTCATATCACCAGCGGTTCTCCCAAAAATCAATGTTTTACGTTAGGAAAAAGCCATTAAATGTTACAGGTTTATAAGATTATTGGCATATCGTTACATGACATAAGATCCTTGCCAAACACATCATTCATAATTTCCTTCTTATTTTTGTAATGAAAACGATGACAACTATATGGTCAGAACAAAAAGTTAGCTATATGGAACAAAAGAGAAAAACTATATTTACTCTTGTCCATACAGTAAAAACATCGATTGTGGGAGAACCGGTAGCGATGGGAGACTCATAATGCAGAACTATGTTTTTTAAACTTAGAACAGCTCAGAACAAAAAGTTAGCCATTGGAACAGAAAAGGAAGGCTATGTTTACTTCTGTCGATATAGTAAAAACATCGATTTTTGGGAGAACCGCTGGTGATAAGAGATTCATACGGCAGAACTATGTTTTCTAGGCTTAGAACAGCTCAGAACAAAAAATTATCCATTGGAGCAAGAAGGGCAAGGTATGTTTACTATTGGTCCAGCAGTCTAGTTTGTCCAAAAATCTCTTTTTCCGTATTTTTGAAGAATCGTTTAGATACAGAATTGTCCTTTTGGAACAATGTTTGGAACAACTAGAACAATATTAATCGAGAGTCAAAATTTCGATTTTTTAAAAATGGGGTGCCAGCAAAAAAATGTTTTTTGCCGTTTTTTTGATGAAACGTTTAGATACGGAATTGTCCTTTTGGAACAGTGTTTGGAACAACTAGAACAGTTTTAATCGACGGCAAAAATTTTGATTTTTGAAAAATGGGGTGCCAGAAAAAAAAAGTTTTTTGCCGTTTTTTTAAAGAATCGTTTAGATACGGAATTGTCCTTTTGGAACAATGTTTGGAACAACTAGAACAGTCTTAATCGAGGGCCAAAATTTCGATTTTTGAAAAATGGGGTGCCAGCAAAAAAATGTTTTTTGCCGTTTTTTTGAAGAATCGTTTAGATACGGAATTGTCCTTGTGGAACAATGTTTAGAACAACTAGAACAGTCTTAATCGAGGGCCAAAATTTCGATTTTGAAAAATGGGGTGCCAGCAAAAAAATGATTTTTGCCGGTTTTTTTAAGAATCGTTTAGATACAGAATTGTCCTTTTGGAACAATGTTTGGAACAACTAGAACAATGTTAAGCGATTGCCAAAACCGCGATTTTAGATAAATGGGGTGCCAGTAACAAAAAGGTTTTTTCCAAATTTTCGAGGAATCTTTTGGAATAAAATAATGTCAAATTGGAACAATGCGGTACAGATTAGAACAATCAAAAACAACTTTCAAAATCATGATTTTTAAAAAATGGGGTGCTAACTTCACACACATTGTTACCATGCTATCCGCACAAAATCCTGTGTTATATAGAGTCGCGTGTGACGCACGGCCCTGTTACCTATATAAAAATGCACGAGCTGAACACAGAACAAACTAAAAAAACACAAGAATTTTCAACTCATTTTTTGTGCTACCCATTGATTAACAGCATTTGGACATTCTTTTACATACGAAAACTGAATCCACGATTTTATTGGTTAAACACATCATTAACGTTTTTCAACACAGCCAGCAAAGGACATGAAAATGTATAAATATAATTTCAAATTCCAACAAAGACATTCGTTAGTGCTCTCCATAACCTAAAGAATCAACTGGCAGTGCTCACTATAGCCTGCTAATACTTCAGCAAGCAGTGCTCTCTATAGTCTGCAGGTAACGATGTCCACCTCCGTATCTGCGGCACGCCGCTATAGTCTGCTTTAGTAATCACGTATGGGCAAAAAGTCTATTTAATCCATCAGGCTAGCCGAAAGCAAGCACAGAACACCCTCCGGCGTGCCTTTCGATCAATCTTGCCACACCCGAAGCTCCTGTCATCCCTGCCTCCATCACCAAACCATCTTCGGCATCCGCAAAAGCTGCGGCAAAAATCTATTCAAGCCGTCCCCACACCGACGACGCTCCATGAGGTCGTCTACCACAACGCCATCCGAGGAGTTCCGAAGATCACTGAAGAATTATTTAAGCGTGTACTTGGTCCCACAAGTAAATCACGAAGCCTTCTGAAGAGTTCCCATGACTATCGAAGACTTCTGAATCTCTATAGGTAGTTTAGATAGTTTTTTTGCACAAGGTAAGTTGATAAAACTATATATATATATATATATATATATATATATATATATATATATATTACAGTTAATAAGATAAAATAATAACTTAAGACTTTTATGCAAAGCCCAAATGATCATTTCAAATCGAGCTAGTAATTGAAAGAAAAAAAAGATAAGATCTTAGACAGGGGTTGAACCTTTATCTTAGTCTTTCTACGACCACGCGTTTACCAATTACGCCAGCGAGACCGATGACGATAATTGGAAAATTTACAAATTTAAATCGTGTACACAACCATACATAAACCTAACTTTCAATTACGTTTAGCATTTTTGTCAATCATATCTGACATTGTCAAGTTTTTGACTTATGTCAGTTATAGAAAGCAAGCAACGCTCAAAATTACGCCTATAAGCCAAATATTAAATACATAAATATTTTAGACCTTATCTTTTTCTTCTTTCAATTACTAGCTTGATTCGAAATGATCATTTGGGCTTTGCATAAAAGTCTTATTAACTGTTATATATATATATATATATATATATATATTTTAATATATATATATATATATATATATATATATATTTATATTTTATATATATATATATATATATATATATATTTTAAATACAAAAGTGGTCGGAATGTGTTAAATACTGAAACAATTGCACTTAAACAATAATGTAGAATGGCTAGTGTTATCAAAATACAACAGTAAAATATCAAAGCATTAGAATCGCTAGAAAGAATGTTTAACAAAACAATACATGCAGGGATTGTATTAGAATGAGTCTTATGGGAACAAATCGACTTATTAAACTATAATACGTGATCAAGGGCGTCTCCTATAACAGGTATTTATACAAAATGTCGAAGTGAAAGTGTGGGAATATTTGAAAAAGTCGTAAATCGTATGAAAATATTTAGGAGTATAAAATTGAACGTAACCCAGTATCTTGGTTTTATAATCAAATATAGCAAATTTATGAGTGATTGCAATTAGTGCCCCCGATGCACATGCCGACGTCTTGCACACCTTCCACGACCTAGCTGGACATATAGGCGCCGACGAAACTTACCGCGTCTTCGGCGAAAGATACTTCTGACCGAAGGTCGGTGACACGGTAAGACAATATATATACCAATGTTGGAATGCGCCGCCACAAAAAGAGAACCGTATCAACAGAAAGCACCTCTTGAACAACATCAACCCACGTAAACTATAGGAGGTTATATCCGTCGACACCATGGGACCATACATCATTTCACGCCGAAACAATCGGTTCATTCTTTGAAACTGTTCTACTGTATATAAAATACACAACGCATCAATACATAAAACAATAAGGTAGTGTTAAACTGCCATTTTCCGCTGTCATGGCGGACATCCGTGCACCTAAACGTTAAAGAAGCGGAAACATATAGACACCGACGAAACTTACCGCGTCCTCGGCGAAAGACACTTCTGACCGAAGGTCGGTGACAGGGTTAGACAATATATATACCAATGTTGGAATGCGCCGCCACAAAAAGAGGACCGTATCAACAGAAAGTACCTCTTGGACCACATCAACCCACCCGACCATAGGAGGTTATATCCGTCGACACCATAGGACCATACATCATTTTACGCCGAAACAATCGGTCGATACTTGTCGTAACCGACTTGTTTAGCAGATGGATCGACACTTTTCTAACGCCTGACATCAAATCAGGAACCATCATCAACCTACTCAAAAACGAGGTTATCTTCCGTTGACCAACATCCTGAACAGGTATCAGGATATCCCCATTCCCATCCTCAACTTGGTGGCTACCGAGCTCCCTGTCAAGATCACCGATATTTCCAGTTTGAAAAACAGAACGATATTAGCGTCAACGTGACGAGCCTGAAGAGGAGATGAAGGATGAGAGCGATGAAGCAGGTGATAAGTCGTCTATCCAGCTGCGTTTCATAGACTCGTTGTAGTTTATGGCATCCACTTTGGATACACTTGCTAAGAACTTGCTGTCGGAACAGATCATTGAACTGCGATCATGTTTCCCCGAGGATAAGAAATTTAAACTGGTTACCCAGAAAGACGTGTTCCCGTACGAATATGTACCTGATACTTCAATTTTGGACGAAAGGTCTTTGCCTTCAAAAGACTCTTTTCAGAACAAATTAAAATCTAACGATATTTCGTTTGCAGAGTATGGGCGCGCACAGAATGTGTGGCAGACCTACCATCTGCAAACCCTTGGAGAATACAGCGACTTGTATCTGAAGACGAATGTACGTTGTTGGCGGACATCTTCGAGAACTTCAGAAATGTGTGCATGAAGACATATGACTTGGACTCGGGTCAGTACCTAACAGCCTCAAGTTTAAGCCAGGACACCATGCTTAGACACACCGGCGTCAAACTGGAGCTGCTGACCGATGTTGACATGCACCATTTCGTGAAGGCTGGGATCAGAGGTGGACTGACCCAATACAGTGGCAGACATGTTCGTGCCAACGACAAGTATATGGATCACTACAATCATACCGCCACGTCAAGATACTTGTCTTACCTCGATGCGAATAACTTGTACAGGTGGGCGATGAGTCAGTATCTTCCTACAGGAGTGTTTAAATGGCTGACTGCTGACAAAATCGCCCATTTCAAGAACGATATTTTGAACGTTCTGACTACCGGCGATAAGGGGTACATCCTCAAAGTGGATCTCACCTATCCTGAGGAGCTCCACGATACGCATATAACTCCCGAACCCCGAAGCTACTCGCCACGCTAAAATATGAGAAAAATTACAAAATTCATTACCGCAACCTTTAGCAGTGTATACGCAGAGGACTTGTGTTAATGGTCATCCACCGAGTACTCGAGTTTGAGCAATATCCATGGTTAAAACCCTATATAGATCTCAACATTGAGCTCAGAACTCGTGCCACAAATGCTTTTGAGAAGGACTTTTTCATGCTCATGAACAACGCCGCATTTGGAAAAACTATGGAGAACGCCGACAACCGTGTAGACGTTAAAATAGTGACTAGGTGGGAACCCGAAGGCCGTAGACTCTGTGCGAGTAGTTTTATCCAGGCGGACATTGTATTACCTCCAGGTAGTTTTTGCTAGGCAACTACAAAATCTTTATGGGTAAACAACACACTTTCTTAAACCTTATCTTTCTTGTTAGTTATAATATCGCATTTTCTACATTTATGTTTATAATACTTTCTTCTGTTTTCAGATTCACAGCGGCTACTGGATTACTCTGATGCGCAATTTCCAAATTTATAATTTTGTAATTCAACATGTAAAACTGATGTATGCTATAAATAAATGTATTAAATTATGTTAATTTTTATTCTCAGGTTTAAGGTGATAGTCCTACGATACCCTTAATTAAATCGATGGAGAAAAGGCGAGGGTAATTAAAAAAAGTTAAACCCCCCAAGTTGTTCAATTTAAAGAAATCTATTTGTGTGTGATGATGCTCGTTAATAAAAAATATGGAATAAGTCTTTATAACATTTTGGGTTAGGTGCTCTTAAATTAATCTCTAAAAATGGAATCTGTAAACCGTTTCTTAATCACCCTGATACTTTTTTTATATTTAAATACACTAAATTAAAATGGAGTATGTTTATTAAACAATAATACGAGAAGTGCAAGTAATGATTTCGATTGATGGGTGTTAAGGTGTTCGGGCAGTACGGGTTTGGATCCTGCTTCGAATAAAATGATTTTTCTGTAAGTGGAGGTGGAGAGATGTGAAGGTAAAGGGGTCGTGGATGTGTGTGGAGTGATATGGTGGTATGTGGAGGGATGTGGTGGGATGTGGAAGGATGTGGAGTGATGTGGAGTGATGAGGAGGGATGTGAAGGTGCAAAGTGCCGCCTCTTCCCTCAAGATACACACGATCTACTTGGGTATATATTTTTAAGCCAGAATCACTCTCCTAATCGCAGGTGACACCTTCTGGTTATTCTTTCTAAGATTTTTCTTTAGCAACTCTGCGAGATTAGGTGGCGTCCAAAGTATTTCCCGATCAAGACATATTTCATACTCGATAACATTCTGGAACCCTCTTCAAACACTTTCACCAACCGCTTCATTGAGTTAGTCGGCAACCATTTCTGTTAGTTCAGTTGAGGTTTTGGTATTTCACCGAAACAAGATTTTTAGCGGAGCATTTCACCAAATTTTCTGTGAAACGCCCGCTAGATATTCAGTGGCCAAAACTGTACGTATCAACCATATATGTCTGGAATAGAGAAAGCACCTGAATCTCAATTTTTTTATTTTTGTTATTAAAACGACAACTCTACAATAATAGTTATTCCTTCTTGATAGCAAGTATCTGAGGATATAGTCTAATATTATCGCATAATATTTTCTGCTCTACACAAGCTATTAATAATTCCTTTGGTTTGTTTTTTTTTACTTAAAATATGAATAATTGCATTTTGAAGTTTGTCAATTTCATAATGTGGCATATTTTTTTTCCATTTATATTCTTGAATGTGATCAACCATAATAAAATCAAATCAATAAATTTTATAAAACTGCCGTCGCTCTCCCATTAATACTAAATTTTATTAATAAAACGCTCAGAAAAAAATTAATTATGGAATCAATTTTTGTGTTTTTTGAAAGACAATTAACTTTTTAAACCAGTCAATGTGCATATTTGATTTTTTATGCCAACTCAAATGTTACGATGGGTATGACCAATTACTAAAACCATTACTGTTATGTCGACAATTGATAAAACCCTTTTAGTATACGAGGACACGCTACGTTTTTCCTTAACTACAACTTTATGGGATGTTGTTTGAGAAGTATATGCGTGTTTTTCTGTTAAACGTCCCACAGTGCTTTTAAGAGAAAATATATTTCCGTGTTTCTACTACAGATGCGAACTAAAAATATCTTATTTTTACTTGTTCTACTTAAACTTTCTAAACACTTGAGTACATTTTTAGTTTAGTTCAATGCTATTGGTGTATTCTTGAGTTATAAATTCTTTTGTGTGGAGCTACGTTTGCACGAAACGCTTAACTGTATATATTTGAAATTATAATGATTATTTATTCAAAAGAAAAAAACTTAAAGAGAACAAACGATATAGAACGAAGACAAGTAACTTTATTTTTGAAATTATACAAAGTTTTTATTAAAACTAATTTGTTTTAATGCCTCACAATGGTATATGAGCACCATTTGAATTAAGTACGGAATTATACAGGGTGTTCAGGAAATGAAGAGTTACCCACCTATGATATCTTTAAGTTTAAATTTCACAATGGAATTAAGAAAATATAAAAATTTTGGTGTTTTGATTTATATAAGCTTTACATTTTTGCAAATTATCTTTCTTTATTACAGGTGCTGATCGAAGTAATTTGTGTTCAAGTGTTTAGGTTAATCTTTAGGTTCCCAGCATTGAGTCTAGCTACGTGCACATATAGAGTATTCATAGGTGCTTATAATTGACAGTTATTTTTCGTATGTGTGTCTTAGCTCAAAAGTTTTTCGTGCTATTTATTTTTTATTTTTAAATTTTTGTTTGACGTGTCCTAGCCAACCGTTACTGGTACGTTTCCTCTTGTTTATTTCTCTTTCAGGCGAGGTTACTCTCTATTTATCCTTACCCACCCCCGTCTCATTACCCTGCAGGGTTGATCTCCAGCTAGCTTATCCTCTTAGAGTTTTTTATTTCTCTTAGCCACCATCTTCATCTACTTCTTACCCTGGGCTACTCGTTTGATTAGAATTACTCGACTTCGATTAGGGGTAACCCCCTTAAGGTGGTACAAATGATTCAAAATTATGAAACCTATTTACGTCCTTAGTACAATAAAATTAAACACATAGTAGAATCGGTATAATTATATTTTTGAAAAGTTTACTGTATAAAAAATATAGAAGGCATAGTGGACAAATGTTACACACTTATTGACTTGAAAATATACTACAGGGGTATTTACAGTTAGAAAAACCCTTTCAATCACAACCAGCATAACATGACTAAAGATATTATAAATAAAAGATAGGAAATGCACAGGTATTTATAATGACAAACCCAAGATTAAGAAAGTAGAAGTGAACGTAAGGTTTTTCAATCATATTTTTGGACTATAAGCGTCTATTATCTATTTCGCTGTTTATATTCATCAATGGACATTATATTATCATGTTCAAATGTGGAGATTTTAGAGTAAATGTTTAAGCAAAAATACTTTGCAAATGATTATTAAATGCGCACAATCAATGATGGATTCGAGCCGAGCCGAGCCGAGCCTTCCTTAGGCTCAGCTCGGTTCGAAAGTAGTAGTTTTGAGATCGGCTCGAAACTTGGCTCGAGAATTTTTCCCTAAGCTCGACTCGAAGCTCGGCTCAAAAATTTGATAATAATTTTATTAAATACAGGGTGTTATTGATGGCTAAAATGCAGGGTGTGATTTCCTAGCCTATTTGATAACACTAAAAGTTTTTATCAACACATGTACTAAACTGCTTCACTTTAGAAATACAAGGTATTAAAATATTATTTATTCTTAGTTTTTAATCTGGAGGTGACGGTCTCAAATTTGAAAGGTATGGTTATTCCGATTTTCTGTATGAAATAACCTTGCCTTGTTACGTTTTGAAATAATCAAAAAAGTGTTTTTTCCTTAGTAAGGGTCAATTCTACTCGCATACTTTATTTAGCATTGACACTGAATTTTTTGTCTGGCACGCTTAGAATCTATATTTCCTTTTTCACATTATTCGCGGTTTAAGAGATATTTGCAAAATAGTTACATATTCATGTTCACGCATTTAGCTAAACGTAATACTTACTGTGATCTAAAACTACTCTTTTTCTGAAGATTCATAATATTTGCCATTTGACCAAAAGTAAAAAGTCATCATCATAGCTAATATTAGAAAAATCATATCTTTCAAGTTTAAGACCGCTATCTCTCGAAAACAAAAAATATTTCAACACCCTGTATCTCAAGAGCGAAACAGTTTAGGACAAGAGTGGGCTAAATAAACTTTTAGTCTTAAAATTTAAAATAGGTCAGAGGATAATACCCTGCCATCAATTAAATAACACCCTGTATGTATAAAAGTTTAATTAACCTAAATCAAAACCATAAAAACGATTACATATAGCACTAGTTTGGTATAACTCTCTAATTCATTTCAAGTGTTTTTAAAAATTTGCCTTTCGACCGAGTTCAGGCACAACAATACTTTTGCGGATTCACTGTTAAGCTGATTTCGTTATTCTCTAATCACTACTCCTGCTTTTGAAAACAATCGTTCCACAGGAACCGACGTAGCTGTAATACTGACAAGATCTCTGACCATCTGGCTGAGTATAGAATATTACACTTCATTATTTTTCCACCACTTCAATATATCTTGCTGGCCTTCACAACGAGGAGCGTTCAAATAATTACGTAATTCGCTGCTTGCTGGTGAATCATCAATTTTAGATCGTTTTGACCTGCATAAAGCGTTAATATCAAAATCATCTTAGTTACTATCTTCCAAAGATTCCGAGAGTGGCGAAACCTCTGTGGAATTTCTACCCATTTCATATTGGCTCAATAAATTTTCAAAAGTAGAAACGATTCTTGCTTTAAAGTTTTACCCAAAACTGAAAGGTCGAAAATTTCCATTTTATGCCGTGGATCTCCTCGCAAGCATCTCTGAAACAATTATTAAGCTGTTCGGATTTTTTGATTTTCTTGAATAAACGACGAACTTTTGTTATACAATTGCTTGCATTTCTTGTTTCATCGTTATCAGAATCTTTCCATCATTTCCACTTTTTTCGCCCTCGGTTTCGATTCCTCCTTCTATAGAGTTGAGGTATAAGTTTTTCAGCATAGATTGAACGGATAGGTTTAAGATGTACGCAATACATCAAAAGGGTTAGTTTATATCGTCAAAGCTGGGTAGGAGTACCTTCAGCTATCTCATGAAAGAAGTATCGGCTGTCGTGTTTTCCACAGTTATGCCTTGGATCTTCGATTGAATATCATACTTTTCTAAACAATCGAAAAATAGCTTTGGGATAGGTTGCCCTGTGTGTTGACCACGAGATGGTACAAAATCGATCACTGTAGCTCCCAATTTTTGTCAATAAAATGAGCAGTTATTCCATAATAGGGTTTGCTGTTTATTGCTGTCCAGCCATCTATTATAAAAGAAATTTTTGATTTATTTTGCTGCAACATTTTTAAAACCTTGTTTTTAAGATCATAGAATCGAGAAAATACCATGTTTTTCAAAGACTTTCGTCCAAGCAGTTTTACTCCTGGTTGATTGCTACCAAAGAACTAGCGAGTTGCTTCACCCTCAAAGAATGTAGGTATTTAGTGGCTATCCAATCTACTTAGCACTTAATAGCTACATTTCTGAACCTGTCTTGCAAATACCTAAATTAAAATGCATATATCAGTTAATATAACGATAAATAGACGCTACTTTAAGTGCAGATTGAAAATTGAAAAAAAGAAGAGTTCTGATTTTATTGTTCAATTTTTTATTAGACATTTAATTTCAAGCCGATGCAACTAACACGCACTCTTAGCATTTCTTTATTATACTCTTTGTTTAACTTTTTTTTTAATTTACAGTATGCATTAGTTGACATCGTATATCCTATGTAGGATTTTTGAGTAACCTTAAAAATCGTCTAAGAAAAAAATAAGAGGGGCAAAAACTGAGTCTGAGGCATGTCGCTCTACCCGTCTTCCAGATAAACGTGCGAATTTTTCGGATTTGATACAGGACGCACTCTTTAAAACGTTAAGTAAAA
Source organism: Platerodrilus igneus (assembly GCA_036346225.1). NCBI lineage: Eukaryota > Metazoa > Arthropoda > Insecta > Coleoptera > Lycidae > Platerodrilus > Platerodrilus igneus. The sequence continues at coordinate 1,620,654 of JARFIW010000954.1, forward strand.
ATTTTAATATGAATATATAGACAACTAATATTTCGACTTAATTGGTTGGTTATTAAGGTAAGAAGCATTTCATATTTAAAAGTTTATTTTCAACTTTTATTTTCTTATACATTGTTACGTTTATATTTCAACATAAATTAAATACTTTTTTTTCCTTGGTTAAGTCATTATCCGCTCGAATAAATTCTATTTCTGTTCTTAAATTTTCCAACAATACCCTATATAGTGTACCTGTTCAGAATAAGCCCGCTTTAACATAATTTTAACTCAAATCTATTTTGCTTTTAAAACGAAAATTTATTCAATAAATTAAATAGTCAATACCTTGTTTTAGGTATCCGTTCATTTGTTAAACATTCCGATAGCGTATAATTGCGTTCTCTTGTGTTTCCCATCTAAAAACTTGTCGAAATAATGGATCCTACTACTATTTGATAGCCTGCTTTCCAGTTTGCTAATCGCGCTTTGATAACGCGAAGATTGCAGTTTGAACTCGTGTTATTCGAACCAATTTTTAATTTGTTTCTGCAGTTTGTGCGTTGAAATATTTTCTACATTACTCATCCCAGTACTTCAAGAGAGATGCACGTTTTCTTTTTGTTCAACAAGTAGGAGGTATCTTGCGTGTATCGGTGAGTTTTTCCGCGCTTACTTATCCTAATCAGATTCTCTTTTTAGCTCTTAGCTGGAGGCCAAATTGGTTCCTTTTTTATGTAGGCCCAACTGTTCTTTGCCACAGATCAACTGCCGTTGCCTGTAGATTGCTAGTACCGTTATGGTAACAGGGTAAACAGAACCAGACGACCGTGGCGATGCGATGCCGATTCACTCCCGATGGCGTGCAAGCTAAGTATCCCGACACTTACAGGTATACAACTTGTTTTCTTTTGCGTATATCAAGGGAATATTCCTTATCAGTGTTTGGTGTAGTTACGTGATAAGAAATGTGACACTGTAGGACTATTGTTTGTTGCTGCGAATCGATATTATCGCTCTACAGGTGTGATCTACCATTGTTAAAAATGTTTGACTAAAGTTCCCACACGCTTATTCTTTTCTACTAATTAGTTTATTTTACAAACGGTATTATGTACAATTTAAAAGAATGTTTGACAAAAGCTCTCACACGTTAATTCTTTTCTAATGATTAGTTTATTTTACAAAAAATATTATGTGCAATTTTAAAAATGCTTGACAAAAGTTCTCACATGTTTATCTTCTACTGATTACTTTTATTTTGTGTAAAATATGAGATGCGCACTTCGTATCTAAAGTACTAAATTGCTCGTATCACATAATTGTTTACTTTGAAATGGTAACGCTTAATTTATTTCTTTTGCTTGTTTGTACATAATCCTTTATTTATTCTTATTGTTAATAGATTATCGTGGGCCTCGTGCTTTTCTTTTGTTTTTTTTGTATTTAGATGAATCCCCCCACCCTCCGTGTTTGGTAATTAGCCCGGTATTTACGTTTCTTCCGGCTACGTCGAGGTACGTAGCAACATGTACATGTTTAAATTGTTAGTCAAATTTCGCATTAAAAATGTATATAATGCTTTATTCTTAATAATACATCTATAGACGTTGAGAAAAATGCTGAAAATTAATATTGTCAGTACCTGCTTTCGGTCTTCAATAATTTTTAGAATTTGATAGCTTTTGAATTGATGTATGTACTATGTATATTTTTTGTAACAAGTGTGTGAAGTTACTGTTTATACACGAGTGAGGAGTTTGCGACACGAGCTCGAAAGCAAGTGTTGCCAACCGAACGAGTGAAACTAACTTCACACACGTGTTGCACACTATTATTTTACTATGCCTTTAGATTTAAATGCACTTATTAAAATATTGTTTTTGATAGCTTATGTGACATTTCAAATTATTACCAAACAAAGTAAGCCCAGCAAGCTTTTTACTTTCAACCAGCGCGTAAAAGTACATAGACTCGTATGGAAAGTGTGCCTGAAGTAAATTACATAAAAATTACATTGTATTTTACACACCGGTGTGTGAAATTGTATTTTAGACATTGTTGCTGATTTGTGAAACCGGTACTTTACACACGGAAGTAGAAAAAATTTTGTTGACATATTTAGGAAGTTTAAATTTCTTTCTTATTATTTATTTAATTTTCGTGGAATTTTAGCCTCTTTTTTCCAGTTTTGTGATTTGCGTTTTAATAAATTTAATTGTGCTTTAAACAGTATTAAGTTAAGGGTAGAAAAAGGCATGTAAAGTTAGATAGTGCGTTATGTTAAATTTATGAAAACGATTGATTTTTGCATTAACTTCCAACTACTTTAATTAAGCGCTTCCTAAACTCCAAGCAACGGCCCGCTTTTTATGCTATTCCAATTAAAATGAGTATTAAAAATCCTACATAAAAATTTTCTAAAGCGCAGAAATACGTTGAATATATTTTATACCGCGTTTATAAATTCTCTGAAATCTTTGCTTCAGTGTTCAAAACAACTTCGCTATATAAATTCATGGAAATATGACAGCAGCTACGTGTTAGTTTCAATAGCTTATTCTTCAAACCACGTTCGAAACGGCTGCATAATACAAATATGAAAGCTATTAATGGTTGGTCCTGAGAAATCTATCTCGTTATGTTGCAGGTGTTCGAGCTCATTCAAGTTTTATGGGCAATAATCGTCCACCAATTAATTCATTTCCCGTATCGTCAATCGATAATAATACAAATATCTAGTCATTTCTATAGTTAGCAACCGGTTATAAGTTGTGCTTCCTTTGGCAGTATGCAAGGTTGCATACTTGCTGGGTTGTTTAAAATATACGTTGCATTTTCAAGCAAACAACAAAGTTCAGTGGAACGGATTATTGTATTATTGAGGCCTTTTGCTTTATTTACAGCTTGCAGTCTAGGAATATTTTGCAGTTGTTGTCTGGAATATACTTTTACTTGCGTTCGCAGAATATGTTTACACAATATCGATGGAAATGGTTTTTGTTTTTTTCCCCCGTCGATCTCAATGTTTATAAACACAAGCTGAACTATTGAAAGGATCTATTTTCTTTTCTTGATTCGATTCTAATTATATATGTACTTTGGGTAAAAGGAAATGTTGCAAATCGCGATTTTAAAATGCGTTGTTGTACGTAGTGTTCTAGTATAGTTATGTTTGATACAGCACCCAGCTCGTAGACAAGTGCAGCCCGCACTTCCAAATTCTTGAAGATGGTACCAGAGAAGCAGATAGCCTAAGCTACAGCTTTTTTCTGTTTTCTTTACTTTTTGATGTTGCAGTAAAAGACAGACACTTCGTTTACTGCTTATAGTTTCCTTACTCGTGAGTATCCAATAAATTGCAGACTGCACGTCATAAATTTACACTCACAATGCACGTGCAATTATGTACTTATGCTGCAAGTCACAATTAGTTAAACCAACGCTCACGTTAGAACCTTTACTTTGTAAATTAATGTTAACGTCAACAACATGCTTCCCAAATTCTAAATTAAAGTAAACGAACACCTGGTTTATTTAAGTTAGGGTTACGATATTTAAGCTTACTATTGCGTACTTAATTTACGAAGTGTACCTTATAGGGAAGGTAATAATGACAATTTTCTCTTATATATTAATATGTGGTTTGCTCTGAAACGCCCCTCTAATTCGTGCCCCAATTTCGGGTCGACATAATACTGTGAAGTTTGCTCCTGAATTGGCTCTCAGCTGCCCTACAAAAAAACTAACTACACTATATTCGTGCCCTACAACTTGGGTGTCATAATTCTGTGAGGTTTACCTCGGCAGCTCCACCACTCGACTCCTATATCCACCAAAACCTTTTAAAACCAACACAGACGCTTATCTGTTAATGCTGGATCTAAAACTCCCGCTCACTGCTTCTAATGCTGAAACCTAATAGAAATTCACACCCTACAATCACACGCTCAAAATAACGCAATTCACAAAATGCATCACACTCTATTTACACGAACTTAATACTACAATTTTCAAAATACCTTTCCTTATATACATTCGTATTATTAGTACTGTCAACAATTTAATTGTCAAAAGTATTTCAAATCGATAACCTTATTAAAACAAATATTTTATTAAAGTAAGAGGGCGTTCCTCATACCTTACGTTAACCCCTTTGTCTTATCATGAGCTCATAGTAAAACTCGTTAAATGTGAGTGCAAATTTACCGCACTACAAAAATAAAATAGGCCCCTTATACTTCCTTACAACATAGCATGGTTATCTGTAAATTAATTTATTTTTGACTACCTAAATAAATTTCCTTTTCATCTAAAGTCCCCTAAATTCTCACTTCATTAAATATATCATATACGAAACACTCAAAAGCACAAAAAAATCAAGAAAACCATAGAAATTATTCACCACACAATGTTTTTCTACAATGGCATACCTGGTAGCTGTCTTCCAACCATTATCCACCAACCTGCTCTTGAAAATGATGCCGTCCAGTATGGCACTAGTCCAGGAAAGAGCTCCTCGGTTGAATCACCATATTCTACACCTGCTGCTATCCCAAAATCTCTTCATATATAATAAAACCATGAGCATTCAATTTCCAAAATTTACTCTTCGTATTCCCAAATAAGTTAACCATAAATCGCCGCCTTCACCATCAAATACTTCCAAATTTTACTAACTTTTGTGCATTTCAAAAACCACAATAACAATCGTTTGAACTTACATACAAAATTTACTTTACATATAAAAATGCTTTGTTCGCCTTTTAATTAACTATACTTGTCATCATACTTACTTATGAGTAATTTTACATAAATTGACTAATTTTTACTAAAAGTAACTCGCTGAAGCGCGAAGGACTGAAGAAAAATTAAGAGAGCGCCACCCCCTTTCAAAGTTGTTTATAGAGCCATTGCTGCGCCTCCCTTATTTTCCAATTCGTACGTAAAATTGTTAACGTACAACAATATTCCCCGTAAAAGCCCCAACCGCTTTCTCAATTCTTAAAACTGCTCGCTTAACCGACTCGATATTCTTGTGAAAAGCTCTAGTGACTCTTCGCTTCCATTGAATTACGATAACAAATATATTAATATACTTGGTAAAACGTATACAATGACCAACCGTCCCTCTGATTTCGCGACACTAGTCTTAACCGTCACTCGCTTCCGAATATGTTCACGCTTTCAAACTCAAACAAACATCTTTTCATCTTCCTTATTCATATAGCTCCTTTTCACACATATGATTCGACCAGCTGAATATTTGCCCTAACTGATACAAACTTGTCGCACGTATACCTGTATCGTCCAATCATCTTGCTCAATTCCCTTCCCTTGATTTTAATCGATGCGCGTCTGCTTCTAATATTCTTAGAAATTATTAATTTTGTATCCCCTCTAAAATAAGTTTGTTCGTCGTTTCCCTCCTATACTACATCTATAATTAAATCTCTGTTTCTCACTTGTGCTTATACGTTTCTGCTCCGTCCTTGTTCCTCCATGACAGTTGTTTCTAGCTTCTCTCTAATACTACCTTTATAATTAAAAATCGATATCTTAAACAAACATACTGCTTCTTCGTTCTACTTATGTGTTTTCTGTTCTGTCCTCGTTGTATATTGACTACGCTAATTCCCAACGGTCTTTTCCTCCTTGTAACATATTAAAGCTTGTTTATCGTAAGTGTTATCTTGAAATATCTCCTCCTTTTACTATGCTTTGAAACGTTTTCTGGTTTTACCATTGAAAATAATATTTCTATTTCTAATGAATACGCAAAGCTTTTATGTTTTCGTATGCTACACTAATTAAAAATGGTATTTTTATCTCGTTGTTTATAATCCTCATCGCCCTATCTTACAATAAATATTATGCTACATCATTTCTAAATAAATATAACTAAAATTAAATTAACCATACATTATTATAGGTTGACTAAGCTTTAAATTAATTATTTAAAATACCATAACTATCTAAACCGTCTAATAGATTTTCTTATAAGTTATTACTTTAACCCCAAGCTTGATTTATGATCTTATGTATTTAAAATTAACTATGAATTACACGATAATATATATATATATATATATATATATATATATATTACAGAGAATAAGATGAAATAATAATTTAGACTTTTATGTAAAGCCCAAATGATCATTTCAAATCGAGCTAGTAATTGAAAGTTGGAAAATATAAGGTCTTGGACAGGACTTGAACCTGTATCCTAGTTTTGCCGGAACCATGCGTTTACCAATTACGCCACCCTGTATAAAATCAATAACTAGCTACAATTAATTAAAGGAAGCTCATTCCGTAACAAATTCACTACATTCATTAAAATAGATAATTGCAAAAGCAATTCAATCATTTTTAAAACATTAAAACATTCGTAAGCTTAAAAACCAAATTACAAATTTAGCAGATTTGCAGAAAAATAACCGTGAAATGAAATCTTTTTCACTCTAAACGCATTTTGGTTAAAAAGTTTATGAGCGCATGTAATTGATACCAGTTTGTATAGGCAAACATTTAACATAAGCATATTAAAAGTAAAGGAGTACGTGCCATTTAAAACGTACATAAACTGCCGTACTTAATAAAACCCGTATATGTAAATAAAGATATTAGAGGCAACAGGCTACGTGCAGTTTAAAGTGTGCACGATGTACCATTTGTTGACGAATCCCATTTCAAAATTTTGATGTACGTGCAAATTCGAACGTATATAGAATGCAATATTTAATAAAACCCAACAGGTTGAAGATATAACACATAATTGAAGCGCCTTTTCACGGACAAGCAACCGATAGCGAGCTGTCAACCAATGAGAACGCGGGCAACGTAGGGAAGAAATTTGTCTATAAAACTAACCGGAGCAAATAAACGGCATTCATTCTATAGTCGATCCGCCGACTGTATTAGTTGAAAGATGATTATTACGTAAATAAAATTTAGCGAACGTTAAATTGAAAATTAATAATTTCAAGTGAAACAGTACAGTGCGTTGAAATAAGTGTGTATAAAATTCTGCCCTTGAGACAAACGGCTTCCAGCAATATATCCAAGTAACTTCAAGTAACATATCCAAGTAATATCTCTAAGTAATATATCCAAGTAATGCATCCAAGTAATAATTAGAATTACGAGGTTAATATTTTAAGCTACTGGTATAAAAAGACCAAGCTACTGGATTAAAACTCTAAGGTTAATACTTCAAATCATTGGGCAAACGACTCCAAGTTGCTGCTAAATATTTCAAAGTACTGAGACAACACGCTAAGTTGCTGAACGAACGACCGATTTGGGCCAGGAAACTCCAGCAAGAAATACAGGAGAAATATAAGCTGAGAGCTATTTTTTTTTATTTATAGTATGTGTATTCCGAAGTGAGCTTAAAAGTTACATGTAATTTAATTATTTTGTGTAAAAGGTTAACAAAAATTTGATTAGTACGTAAATTTATGTTTAAAAAAAAAGGATATTTTTTTGAACGTTCAACGAAGCTATTCGTGATAAAATACAAAATTTTTGCTGCCATTAATTGCTATAAAAGGTGTAAAAGCTATAATATTCGTACAGAAAAAATTTGATAAGAATATTTATATAAAATTTGATTAAAAGTTCTATTAACAGTAAATGATATTAAATAGGGCGTAGATTTGTAAATAGTAATTTTACTTAGTTAATTATACAATTTTTGGTGAATTTAGTTTGTATTATGCAGAGATGTTGAGTATTGGAGAGTAGTGAGTGAAAATTCTCTGCTACCATATCGTCGTTCACTCTGCGCGTGGTGTCACTGAGCTAGTCGAGGCATAAAACTTAATTGTGTTAATTTTAAATTATTTTAAAGTCACAGAGAGGTGGCAATCAGCAAGCAATTGATCGTTGTATATCTGGCGACGGACGATATTGTAGCAATATATATATATATATATATATATATATATATATTGATTTTTGTAAAAACTTCTTTTGGGACTGTATGCTTAATTAACGGTGTGTAATATAACTATTTACTGAGGTTTCCAATTTTTCTTTCTGTATCACCCATTCCACTCTACGACGTTTTTGAGCTAGTCCCGTATCCAACTCTTTTGAAGTTCTATTCTACCTTTCTCCACTGTTTTGTTGCGGTATTAGATGTAGGCGATTTTCTTTACTTATTTTACTGCTTACTTTCTTGTCTGCACGGAATACCGTAACACGTGGGATACTCGTAGAAATGAACAAAGAGCATTATAAAAAGATCACATATTATTACTTTTAAAAAACCACTGCGTATTATAACTACCTTTGTTGTATTTGTTTGTGTCAAAAATCTATTCAGCATTCCACCTCCACTGCCACTACTGGTGCTGCTTTCAGGTTAAACTGGATAGAGCGCCTGGTATTCTTTTTGGTGTTTTCGTTGTAAATGTCTTTTTAAAGTTGTAGAACATGAAGTCTTTACTATAAATTTAATCTTTATTTTTTTTCATGCACAATGTGCAGGTGGCCCTTTTCTTGTTTTTACTAGTTGCTCTAAAATCACAAAATGTGGCAAATTTAGTTTAAATTTTATATCAGAAAGTTGATGAGAAGCTTGTTGAAAATCACGTTCATCGCAAACACTTTCCGAAAAATTTGGGATTACATTGTTACTACTCTCACTTGCTTGACTTGATGCAATTGGATTGTAGTCTGGATCTTGAACACTGTTATCACCATTAAAATAAATATTCGATATCGAAAAAACATAATAAACTCGAAAAACAATTAATATATTACGATAATGCAGAACAGTTCAGACATCGTTCAACGCGAAGACATCAACACACGATACTCAAATTTTTCTTCCATTGAGAAGAAGCACACAGGCGAATTGTATTTCTTAATATAATAGTGGAAATCGTATTTTAGCTTTTAGCTTTATATAAGGACGACAAGGAACAATTCGAGTTGTTTCGGATGTTATTTTATTTTCTAAAAACATAAATAAGAAGCAAATTACATTCTTTGTACTGTGCTATGACCTTTCTATTGCGTCGCAGAACCTGCACCAGACAAACCAAATGTAAAGAAACTAATCAGCATTTGCATTTTACAGCTTAATAGCTTAAAATAATTTTGTCTGGTTTAGAAAAGTAATTCAAGCATAGTGAACGAAAATTTCATTTCCACCTTAGTTGTCTTAGACTAGTTATAAAAATTTGTCTGGCAATGACATCTTTACTATCTTATCGACGACTTGAGAAAGTCATCGATAGTTAGTTGTTGATATTCCAGTATAAAAGGCTAATGAAAATATTCTGTATTTATTAATACACCACAATTCGTGTATAATTATAGTTCAAGGACTTTGTTGATTGTTTTGCAAAAAGAAATGCATCAATCTGATGAGCTGCAACCACAGCGGAACCGGTTATTGGTTTTTCTCTTTTTGTAAAACAACCAACAATTTAATTTTCGTTCACTAGGCTTGAATTACTTTTCTAAACCAGACAAAATTATTTGTTATATTAAGCAAGAAACGCATTAGTTTCTGTCGACAAACTTCCAGATTAATATTAGGTGTAGTACTTTCTTAAAAGTCCGCTAGTGTTATATTGGAAAATCGGTCATTTATTTCATTTCCAGCTTAATAGCTTATTTAGGTCGTATGCTCAAAATAGTCACTTTACTTCTAGTGAGAATACATTTTAGACATAGCTGACGGTAAATCCACATTGCTTTGGAATGCTATAAAGAGAAAGTGACACTTGGGAGTTGCGGTTGTCCGATTTTAACGAAACTGGCCATTTACAGCAAGGATACCTTTGCGTTGACTCAAAAGCCAAAATTTGAAAGTGGACAACATGAATGTTTAAAAAAATATTCTTTTATACTGTTTCTTTCAAATCGATTTGAAATATCCTAGATTTACAGCATTTTTTAAAAAATGTAAAGTGCGCTGTAGCAATCGCCATATTGAATTACTTTTTTTCAAATTCTAAATACACCTCTTGATTAGTGCTATAGATTAAGATTTGTTGTTCTAATAAGTTTTGAAAAACTGCTCCCAAAATAACCACTCATATTATTTTCCCGTCACGGGAGCGATCTCAATTAAAAGCTTATTTTGTTTTTAAAATTTTATAAAGTAAGATTAGTAAACTTCACTTCTATGATCGCAGGTATTATGCGTGTTAAATAAAATTTCAAATTTGAAATATTAAGAGTTTGTTAAGCCTTTTTCAGCCAGGTTCAAACATATAACAAAAAATCAAACATTAAATGTGTTATCATTATCCACCGGTTTCAACTTATGCTCTATGGAGTAAGAATGAAGAATTAAACTTATTCTGATCGTCCTAATTAAAATTTCAAAATCAAAACATTAAAAAGAGTATTAGACCTTTCTGAGCCAGGTTTAGATCAATACCAGACAATCAAGTATTAACTATATTATCACTGATCACCAGCTTCAACTTTTGGTTCACGGAATAAGAGTGAAACGATTCCCTTATTCTGTTTGTACGTATTACTCGCTCTAAATAAAATTTCAAGTTCAAAACATTAAAAAGTTTAAGTTCAAATTATAATATGAAATCAACCATTAAATGAACTATTATTAGCCACCAACTCCAACTATCTCTCCATGGATAAAAGTGATAATATGCACTTATTCTAATCGCACGTATTATTCGTCCTAAATAAAATTTCGTACATGATACAACCAAAATCGTGTTAAGTTTTTTTTTCGAACCAGGTTCAGGTCTTTACCCAAAAGACAAGCATTAAATAAGCTATCGTTATCCACCAGCTTTAACTTTTGGTACCTTGGAGTAAACTGAAAAATTTTCCTTTCTGATCGCAAGTATTACCACACCAAAAAGCAAGCATCAAATGAGCTATCATTAACTCCCAGTTTTAACTTTTGTTATGCCTTTTTGAGCCAAGATTGAATCCACACGGAGAAAACAAGTCTCTACTTCTGCTCCATGGACTAGGAGTGAAAAAATTCTCTTTCTCTGATCGCACGTACTACGCGTTCCAAATAAAAATTTAAATTTGAAACATTAAAAAACTTGTTAAGCCTCTTCAGCCAGGCTCAAATTCATAATAAAAAGCAAGCATTAAATGATCTATCATTAACTCCCAGTTTCAACTTTTGTTCAAGGGAGCGTGAGTGTAAAGATTCTCATGTTCTGATTGAAGGTATTACGCGTTATAAATAAAATTTCAATTATGAAACATGCAGAAACGTGTTAAGCCTTTTTGAGCCAAGATCAAATCTATACAAAAAAACAAACATTAAATAAGCTATCAATAGCCATCAGTCTCAACCTTTGCTTCATGGACTATGAGTGAAAAAATTCTCTTTCACTGATCAAACATATTACGCGTTCCAAATATAATGTCTAATTTAAAACATTAAAAAGGTTGTTAAGCATCTTCGGTCAGGTTTAAATCTATAACAAAAAAGTCAAGCTTTGAATCCAGTGTCAACTTTTAGCGCACGGAGTAAGAGTTAAAGATCTGACTTATTCTGATCGGACATACTAGTCCTAAATTAAAGTTCAACTTGGAATCATTAAAAAGATTGTTAAGCCTTTTCCGCCATTTTTAAATTTATAACAGAAAACTAAATATTAAATCAGCTATTATTAGCCACCAGTTTCAATTTCCGCTCCATGGAGTAGGAGTGCAAAAATTCTCTCTGATCGCACATATTACGCATTCTAAATAGAGTTTCAAATTTGAAATATTAAAAAGTTTGTCAAGCATTTTTTTATCCAGGTTCTAGTCTATAGTAAAATATCAAGCATTAAATGAGCTAGCATTAGCCTGCGGTTTCAGCTTTTGGTCCACAAAGTAAGAGTGGAATAATTCGCTTACTCTGATCGCACGTCGTACGGGTTATAACTGAAATTCCACGTTTAAAACATTAAATAGCTTGTTAGGTTTTTGCCAGGTTTAAATCTATAACAAAAAAAGCATTAAATGAGCTATTATTAGCCGCCAGCTTCAATTTTTCTTTCATGGTGTAAGGGTCAAAACATTGACTTATTCTGATCGGACGTATTACGCGTCCTAAATAAAATATTAGATTCGAAACATTAAAAAGCGGGTTAGACCTTTCTGCGCCAACTTTAAATGTACAACAAAAAACTAACCATTAATAAGACTATCATTGGTTACCAGCTTCAACTTTTTGTTCACGGAGTAGGAGAGAAATAATTCTTTTATTCTGATCGCACGTACTACGCGTCTTAAGTAAAAATTTAATTTCGAAACATTGAATGAGCTATCACAATCCATTAGTTTTAACTTTTGCTCCATGAAATAAGAGTGAAAAAATAGAATTGTTCTCATCGAACGCATTATGCGCCCTGAACAATATTTCAAATTCGCAACATTAAAATGCTTGTTTAGCCATTTTCAGTCAGGTTCAAATCTATTACGCAAAATCAAGCATTATATGTGCTATCATTAGCAACCAGCTTCAACTTTTCCTTCATGGAGAAAGAGTGTATAAATTCACTTATTCTGAACGAACGTTTTATACGTCCTATATAAGGTATCAAAATCGAATCATTAAAAAAAGGTGTTAAGCCTTCCAGATCTAGGTTCAAATATACACTAAAAGTACAACCATTAAAGTTACCATTAACCACCAGTTTCAACTTTTGCTCTATGCAGTAAGAGAGAGATACTAAGATAGCACGTATTGCGCGTCCTAAATAGAATTTCAGCTTTAAATATTAAAAAGCTTGTTAAGCCTTTTTCAGTTAACTTTAAATGTATAACAAAAAAGTCAAACATTAAACGAGTTATAATTATCCACCCGTTTCAACTATTGCTCTATGGAGTCAGAGTGGAAAGATCGATTCTGATCAAACGTATTGTGCGCCCTAAATAAAATTTCAAATTCTATTTGTTAAAAACCTGTTAGGTCTTTCCGAGCCAGGCTTAAATCTATACCAAAAAATCAAGATTAAATAAGCTATCACTAGTCACCTGCTTCCACTTTTAGTCCACGCAGTAAAAGAAAAATGACATTTAATTTTCCAAAACATTAAAAAACTTGTTAAACCATTTTCAGCCAGGTTTAAACCTATAACACAAAATCAAACATTAAATGAGGTATTTTTATCCACAGTTACAACTTTTGCTTTATGGAGTAAGAGTGAAAGAATTAATTTATTCTGATTGCACGCGTTCTAAATGGAACTTCAATTTCAAAATATCAAAAAGCGTATTAGGCTTTTTTGTAACATGTTCAAATCATTACAAAAAATTAAGCATTAAATAAGCTATCACTAGCCACCAATTTCACCTTCTGCTACATGTAGTAAAAGTGAAAAGATTCACGTATTCTGACCCTACGTATTACGCGTTCTAAAATAAATTTCAACTTTTCAAACACTAAAAAGGTTGTTAGCTTTTTTCAGAAAGCTTTGAACATATAGTAGAAAATCAAGTATAAAATGTGTTATCATTAGTCATCAGTTTCAACTTCTGTTCCATGGAGTATAAGAGCGAAAAAATTCAATTACTCTGATTTAACGCTTTACGAGTTCTCGATAAAATTTCAAATTTGAAACTTTAAAATACGTGTTATACCCTTTTGAGCCAGTTTCAAATTTATAAAAGAAAAGCAAGCATTAAATAAGCTATCACTAGCCACCTGTTTCAACTTTTGCTCAGCGGAGTGAGAGTGAAAAATTCACTTATCTGATTTTATAGTAAACTATTCTACAAGAAACTAATTACGTTGTTTTAATGACTTATTATTGGTAAAGTCCTGCATTTTGTCATTAAATACCAATTGATTCGAAGGAATGTAGGCCGTCCGCCTGCTTGGTTGGCTTAGATTTGCCTTTAATGTTTTTATGTGGGCTAATTTTGAAGTTTGCGCTCTGTTCCGCAATCTATATTCGAGTTAATTTGAAACTGTTCTACTGTATATAAAATACACAACGCACCAATACATAAAACAATAAGGTAGTGTTAAACTGCCATTTTTCGCTATCATCGCCGACATCCGTGCACCTGAACGTTAAAGAAACGGAAACTCGTGCCCGCTATCATATCTAGCACACGATTAAGTTAGATTTCTATAGAAATTACTATCGGCAAAATATTCTTTTTATTTTCGATAAGGTTATAATTATAGAGAATTTGAATTGAAACAGAAAAGGTTTTGTTTTGATTACTGCCAAATAAAATAACAAAGTGCGGAACTGTAAAAGATTCAAAATACAAATCGCCCTTCATTGGCGCGAGGAACCTTAAACTGAACGTGCCAGAGCAAATGATAAGTAAATGTGAAACACGTGTCCGGAATACTCAATACGAGGAGGCTGGTTATCCATAATGTAAAATATCACATGGTTGATAAGATTTACAAAAATTGTCCGTCACTTAAAAATATAAGTAGATCATCAATGAATTTGTTGTTGATAATGTCTGCGCTACTATTGCTTACATTGCGGAAATAGGCACCATCACAAAAACAGAATATTTGAAGCTGAGTTCAATGCTGTTAATGTGAACTTTGGGTACACATCTATTGTATTGGGGCCAGCATAGCAAAAAAATACTTCCAAAACAAAACTGTAAAGTTTCCTTATGAACTTTGCAACCGAAACCTAAAATACAATTTCAGTATTCATATTTCTCCAAACATTTTAATTAATGGATTAATCGACGATTTGCGGCATTATGAACGATATGAATATAGTCCTGACTATGCGATGTGCTACGCGGGTGTTTGAAGCATTAAGTTTTTAAATTTGGAAGGGCCCAAAAGGGGCAGAAATCCCGAACCAAAATAAGGATGCAACGGCCAACTACAGTGGCGTAAGAGTGGGTTCCTATTACAATAAATGACAGAAAACTAAGTAAAATTGAGTAATCATTGTAATTTCAGCTAGGAGTGAGTTCAAACTACGTTATTATTACCACTTACTCTGTTAGGGTTTCTATTCGTGTAAACTAGGGAACTGTTAATTTTCTTGGTAGAATCGATTTTCTTACAGTGTCACCTGTTCGTTTTAAGAAATTAAACTACTCTCCACTCACCTGGCTTAAATGCATTCTATAAAAACGTTATTCAAGCATTTATATGAACAAAGAACAAATAGGTATAAAACATTGTTTAAAATGTAATTACAGTAATATAGTTGGAACCAAACAAACTTGCGTGTGACTCATCGTAATACCTAGATAGAAAACACAACTATAGTGTAATGTATGTTAGTAGGTTGTTTTTAACAGTTTACCGACCTCATTTCCACCAGCATCCTCATTTCCACACACATCTGGACCAAATAGTTTTCTTCGACTAACCATTTTAGTCTTTCAAGATAAATCTATCTTGTTTGGTATCAATTAATATTAGATTTTTCTCAACTACCTAAATTTCTACGAATTTTTTAGATTGCATTATCCCCCAGGGAGCTACTCTCATTTTAAGATTTTTTGCTGGTAGCGATTTCTGACAGTCCTTATAAATTTTTTAGCCATGCGACACCTCAAACTAGTCTAGAATTTAACGCAGAATCCGAATCTGCAAACAGATTTAAAATCGGACCACCCCTTTACCATTTTACAGACATACCCTTCGCGAGATAAATCTTTCTCCACATTTCCACCCACGAGATAAATGTACCTTGTTTGAAATCAATTAATATTAAATTTTTCTCAGCTACCCGAATTTATAAGAATTTTTCAGATTGCATCACCCCCAGGGAGCAACCTCATTTTAAGAATTTTTTTACAAGCAGCGATTTCCAATCACCTCTCCTTTATAACATCTGGAATCCTGAACCAAATGAAATTAAGCACACAAAGTTTAATAATTTATTTTATACGATTTACAGTTTAATAAACTAATAGAATACAATTTTTACATTGCAAAGTATAACACTATCTTCCTCGTGTAGCCGAATCCAAGTAGGTTAAAGTAACCTGTCACAAAAAGACATTAATGTGCTGTTTAAAACGACACTTTTGGGAATATATGGTCGTTATAGGTTGTAGGGCCCTCGGTTTTAAATGATCCGAAAGGTTCTTTACTAAGCAAATATACAATGTTTAGCAGAACCCCTTTGCGTGTGGTGTACGCCAAGATTACGAAACCCGCATTCCTTAGTTCGCCTTTGTTATCTGTTTTTAAAAAGTATACGGATTTAGTACTATTCTTTTCCGCAAGGACGCCTACATAACTAAAAGAGTCTTTCTTACTAACAGCCCATCGGCACATAAAATAATCTTTTAATTCTTCTTCATTTTCTCTAATAAGATGTTCTTTGTCTAACACATATTTGTATTTGTTCGCGTATTGTTGCAGTGTTTTCCATATAGTTCAACTTTCGCCTTTTTGCATCCATTTCCTCAAATTTCAGTTGTCTTTTTCTTTCACTTACAGCATATGGCCTGCATAATGGGACAATTTCCTTTAGCGTAAACGGATACAGTTTACTGCCAATATTTCCGCGTTGTCGTACAACCTCTGGGTAAATGTTAGGCGTATTTATCAACCCCAATTCCGAAATGACTATTTCTTTTGGAATTGTAGAATATGGTGTTGCAGATTGTGTAAAATATATACTAACTGCTTTAATGTAGCACTTGTGTAAGATTTTTATTTTATCTTGGCTGTCTTCCTCCTCTACTATCTCCAAATAATTTACAGGTAAATAGTTAAAACTAAAAGCCGAAAGCACATACTTTATCAATTTTTTCCTTTCCTCTGGTTTTTCGGACAACTTAATTTGCAAGCCACTCAATTTCTTTGTATTGCTATTTCCCCAATACACGTACTGTAGTAGGTTATTATACACTAAACAGCAGCTATTTTGTAGCTTGTCCGATAGCTTACTCCACATTTTGGCAAGTGGTACCGAGTACATTGGCGCCTTTAAGAAGTATAACTTACTATATTCCAATAAGGTTAAACAGTCTTTTAAGGAATTATACACCCGTTCCGCACTGACATAGTTTTCAATTGTACAGTTGTATATTGTCGCTTCCAATCGCGTAATACCATGTTCTTTGGCAAAAGTTAGATGCAAATGTTTCCCTTAAACGTACATCTGGACAACGTAAAAAATCTAGTATATGATTGCCAAGTTGTTTATTAACACCAGGACATGTTACCTGACACACAAATTTGTTGTATATCATAATTCTTGCATTGGCTGTTAGCCATGTTAAACAATCGATTTCCACAGTTTTATCGTTGTCAACTATAATATTTCACTTTTCTTCGTATTCGCCCTTGTAGCAAAAGTTATGGTTTGTAGTTAAAAAATTACACATCTCCATCTTGCTAAATATGCCAGCAAAATCTTGTGTTACATCCGTGTCAAAAAGATAGTAATAACCTTTTTTGAGTCCGCCTGATATATCTGGTAGTTCCTCCAAAAAGTTTCCAACTTAACATCTGCTAGTTCCACTTTGTACGGAACACATATAGGATTTTGGAATTTTTTATTAGTGCTTTCCAGGTCTTCTTTTCCGATAATTTCTTTTACTCCCTGGCCCATCTTGTTAGTGCTTTCCAGAGAAAACGGAAGCTTAGCTTTAACACCATGCTTAGCGGAAACAAATCGGTCGAACTTTCTTCGTAGATAGCTGTTAAATGGACCACAAATTTCTTTTTTAGGATAATCATCCTTTTGTTTGCAGATGTTTGCTCGGTGTCAGAAAGGTCGCAAATTTTAACCAACATTATATTGTCACAAAATGGTTCTGTAATTGGTGTGTGTAGTCCACCAGTCTGCATCTGTTCGCCTTTGACAGCACAAATATTACCAATATCTGTCACAATCCAAATCGCTCATGTGTTGGTTTCACTTTATTCCCAAGAAGTTGAGGAACGTTAATCACCTTGGAGACGCTCATGTTTACCGTTCTAGCTACTGCCGAATACTAAATTGAATACGAAAAATTACTCCTTATGTATTCTACAGAGTGGGGGCGTATATTGCCGAAGATACCCGAATATGTCAGACACCGTCATTTCGCTTACATTCTCTTGTCTAGGAGCAGTTTTGTTATCCAACCTAGGTCGGATTTCAACCGACCTAGGTCAGACTGGGCAGGGGTGCGCATCGACATATGTCCGGATATATGTCGGATATATGTAGAATGTTAGGTTAGGGCGATATTGCCGTATAGAGTGAAATTGCCTTATAGGGCGAAATTGTCTTATAGGGTGAAATTGCCTCTGACCTAGGTTGGATGTGGACTTGTCAGGAGTTAGGTTAGCTAGTGTTGTCTGGAGTTAGGTTAGGTTACTTGGACTCATGTGGACTTAGGTTAGATAAAAGGAAAAATTGGTAGTGCAATATTATAGTTAACAACGATAAAACTGTGGGAATTGATTGTTTAACATGGCTAACAACCAATGCAAGAATTAAGATATACAACAAATTTGTGTGTCATATAACAAGTCCTGGT
The DNA here is from genome assembly GCA_036346225.1 of Platerodrilus igneus. Lineage (NCBI taxonomy): Eukaryota > Metazoa > Arthropoda > Insecta > Coleoptera > Lycidae > Platerodrilus > Platerodrilus igneus. The sequence continues at coordinate 1,639,068 of JARFIW010000954.1, forward strand.
GTTAATAAACAACTTGGCAATCATATACTATATTTTTACGTTGTCTAGATGTACGTTTAAGGGAAACATTTGCGTCTACTTTGGCCAAAGAACATGGTATTACGCGATTGGAAGCGACAATATACAACTGTACAATTGGAAGCTATGTCAGTGCGGAATGGGTGTATAATCCTTTAAAAGACTGTTTAACCTTATTGGAAGATAGTAAGTTATACTTCTTAAAGGCATCAATGTACTCGGTACCACTTGCCAAAATGTGGAGTAAGCTATCGGACAAGCTACAAAATAGCTGCTGTTTAGTGTATAATAACCTACTAGAGTACGTGTATTGGGGGAATAGCAATACAAAGAAATTGACTGGCTTGCAAATTAAGTTGTCCGAAAAACCAGAGGAAAGGGAAAAATTGATGAAGTATGTGCTTTTGGCTTTTAGTTTTAACTATTTACCTGTAAATTATTTGGAGATAGTAGAGGAGGAAGACAGCCAAGATAAAATAAAAATCTTACATAGGTGCTACATTAAAGCAGTTGGTACATATTTTACACAATCTGCAACACCATATTTTATAATTTCAAAAGAAATAGTCATTTCGGGATTGGGGGTTGATAAATACGTCTAACATTTACCCAGAGGTTGTACGACAAAGCGGAAATATTGGCAGTAAACTGTATCCGTTTACGCTAAAGGAAATTGTCTCATTATGCATGCCATATGCTGTAAGTGAAAGAAAAAGACAACTGGAATTTGAGGAAATGGATGCAAAAAGGCGAAAGTTGAACTACACGGAAAACACTGCAACAATACGCGAACAAATACAAATATGTGTTAGACAAAGAACATCTTTTAGAGAAAATGAGGAAGAATTAAAAGATTATTTTATGTGCCGATGGGCTGACTTAAATACATCCGGGTTCTACAAGCTGTATGCATTTGCTGTTAGTAAGAAAGACTCTTTTAGTTAAGTAGGCGTCCTTGCGGAAAAGGATGGTACTAAATCCGTATACTTTTTAAAAGGTTATTTTAAAAACGTGTTTATCAAAATGGCAGATAACAAAGACGAACTAAGGAATGCGGGTTTCGTAATCTTGGCGTACACCACACGCAAAGGGGTTCTGCTAAACATTGTATATTTGCCTAGTAAAGAACCTTTGGGATCATATAAAACCGAGGGCCCTACAACCTAAAACGACCATATATGCCAAAAAGTGTCGTTTTAAACAGCACATTAATGTCTTTTTGTTACATGTTACTTTAACCTGCTTGGATTCGGCTACACGAAGAAGATAATGTTATACTTTGCAATGTAAAAATTATATTCTATTAGTTTATTAAACTGTAAATCGGATAAAATAAATTATTAAACTTTTGTGTGCTTAATTTCTTTGTGTTAATATCTCTAACCATTTGGTTCAGGATTCCAGATGTTATAAAGGAGAGGTGATTGGAAATCGCTGCTGGTAAAAAAATTCTTAAAATGAGGGTTGCTCCCTGGGGGGTGATGCAACCTGAAAAATTCCTATAAATTCGGGTAGCTGAGAAAAATCTAATATTAATTGATACCAAACAAGGTACATTTATCTCGTTGGTGGAAATGTGGAGAAAGATTTATCTCGCAAAGGGTATGTCTGTAAAACGGTAAGGGGTGGTCCGATTTTAAGTCTGTTTACAAATTCGGATTCAGCGTAAAATTGTAGACTAATTTAATGTGTCGCATGGCTAAAAAGTTTATAAGGACTGCCAGAAATTCGTACCAGCAAAAAATCTTAAAATGAGAGTATCTCCCTGGGGGATAATGCAATCTAAAAAATTCCTAGAAATTCAGGTAGCTGAGATAAATCTAATATTAATTGATACCAAACAAGATACATTTATCTTAAAGGACGAAAATGGTTAGTCGAAGAAAACTATTTGGTCCAGATGTGTGTAGAAATGAGGATGTTGGTGGAAATGACGCGGGCAAACTGTTAAAAACAACCTATTTATGTTACTCGTGTCTACTAATTTCACCTTCATAGAACAGGATAGCTATAGAAAGGTGTTTCTTCATAATTCTGTAATAAAAAAGTAGCAAACGTATGTCAAATTTTGGTTCATAGAGTTTGTAAATTCGTTTGTGTTTTTTGAGCTCTTGAATGTTAAATGAGCTTTTGTATTCAGTTAGCGTTTTGTATTTTTGTCTTAATTGTATTGTGTGACAGTTTTTTCAAAACTATTGCCGTTTCATATTGACACTAAAAACGCTGCGTAATAAACATCTAAAATTACAAACACAGTTGGTGATTATAAATGTTCTTAATTACTTTGAAAGGGAACGTGACAATCGAGGTTTGTTTGTTCCATTTAAATCTGTTATGCAGGTAAGAACAAATGCTAAATCAACTTTAGTAGAAAAGGTGGTTTAATTAGATTGTTTTAGTGGACTGCTGAAGTCTGTGGTGTAGGACCCCGAACCCTTACTAGTATTAAGAAAAGGTATCCGAAGCACAAAGAAAATCAACCATTGCAATCTCGTGGTATGAATTGAAAATGCACAAAATTAAAATCTTGTGACGTAGACGATTTTGTTAAAGATTATGTCAAGAGAAATATATACGCCATGCATTCTAAACGTAATAAAGATGATATTAATTTGGGATATATTTTATAACCTATGTGTAATTTTTAGGGCTCCATGTTTCAGTAAAAGTCTTACAACAAGAACTTGCTTTGTATGGAGTATTTAGTTTCAGTATAAGTAGTTTGAAAAGGCTTTTACCTACCTTACATGTGATTTTCTAATGCTCCAGCCGAAGGTACTACATTGGCCAGGAAGCGAGTTCTTTTTACCTCGAAAATTTGGAATTTTGCTGAACCCTTGCTGTTCCAAGCAAGGTAGGGATCTTTGACGTGCGTGACAACACTCACACACGAGACCTCCATTTTATCTCTCATCCGATCGAGGGTGTATTTTTGTGAAAAATGTTCGCCTAACATTTTTCAAGCGGACCGTGTCGGGATTCGAATCCGGGGCTTTTACCTAGCATTGGTTTCACTTTTAAAAATGATCATAGCAGACGGAGATTATTTGAATTAGAACATGTTGTCGCAGTACAAGTAAAATTCTTGAGAGAATACAAATTAAACCAACAAAGGGAATTGTACGATCGTCTTTTCTTAGACGAATCGTGGATTTTCAGTCGGGGCTCGGCGGAAAAAAAGTTGTATTGATAACACAAAACAAAGTATTAAGAAAAACCATTTGGTGAAGGAAAACGGTTAGTTTCTGATTACTTGTTTTAAATTGTCCTTTTTATTTTGGCAGTATTTTAGATTCATTGTGCTGCTTGCGGGAAACAAAGATGGTTTTGTTCCAAATGCATCTTTTTTGCACCAAGTGCAGACTATCATGGCGATATGGATGCTGAACTGTTTACGAAGTGGTTTCAAGAAACTCTAATTCCAAACCTGAACCATCCCAACCTTATTATATTATACAATGCACCTTATCATTCAAAATTAATGGAATAAATGCCAAATACAACCTCTAATAAACAGGAATTAATAGACTACTTGCTGAAACATAAAGTATCTTTTAAAACTAGTATGTTAAAGAAACAATTATTGACGTTAGTCAGAGAGAATCCAAAACCTAAAGTTTACGAAATAGATGAAATTGCAGCGAAGCATGGTCATAGAGTTTTACGATTTCCTCCATATCATGGTCAATTTAATCTAATTAAGGTAATATGAGCTAAATCCAAAGATTACTATAATAAAAATGTGGGACGATTTAACGAACAATACAACGACCATAATATAAGAATGATATGGTTTGAATCACTTCAACAGATAGACGCTGCATATTGGCAAAATGTATAGAACATGCTCACAAATGCACAAAAGAATGGGGGGATATTGAAAAACAATTTGACGTTGTTCAACCGTTAGTTATAAATGGTAGCAATGACAACAGTGGTACTGACAGTGACACTGACTGTAGTTCATCATCATCATCATAATCATCATTAGGTCTTCAGTTCTGGAACTAGTTAGACGCGTACCATCATTGTTTCCTATTTTGAACTAACCTACCGATTTCCCTGAAATTTGCAGAGTCTGCATCTATCACTATCTGATCTAGGTCTACATCTATCTCTTTCTTCCTATCTCTTCTTGTAATATACCCCATACTATTCCCCAAAAATGCCTTAGAACGTGTTCTACCCTTTTATTTCCTATATTTTCTTCATCAGATATCCATGTTACCCTACTATTTCTATAACCCATTTGTTATTAACTTTGTTTGTCCATGCTATCATCCTCATACATCTGAAGTACAACCTTTCAAAAGTCTGCTACTATTTTTCTGTCTGCTTTTCCTACTGCCCGTATTTCATAGGCATACTGTGCTGTGCTCCACGCATATGCTTTCAACAATTTTCTTCTTGTTCTATGTGTGTTGTATTTCATCATCGGCGCTGTTCTTTCTTGTTAGATGCAGTTCGGTCCCCCTCTATTGTTTTACAATTATATACTCTATTTCTCCGACATTCAGTGGTTGTGAAGGAGGATAAGTAGTCTGTGGCTGCCAAGTTCCCCCAGCACCTAAACATTCATCGATTTAATATTATTTCCAATATATCTTTTCACACAGACAACATTAGTTGCAGATATTTCACAACCAACACCTGTAGTTGTTTATAATAATCATCAGATTTATCTGCACGTATTTTCTCGTCATTAAGTTTTCCGTCTCAACACTGGTTGGACACATACCTGCACTTATTAATATTCTGAGGTACACAGTTCCTTGAAATTCTCACACAGCGTGTACACAGCTCGGTTCCCCTTCTATTGTTTTCTAATCTTATGCCCTATTTTGCCGAAATTCAGTGAAAGGGGTTAAGTAGCCTGTGGCTGCCAAGATCCCCCAACACTTAGACATTTGTCAAAATAATAGTTTTCTAGTAAATCCTTTCACACAAATAACATTATTCGAGAGTATTGCCCAACCAATTCTTGTAGTTGCTTATAATAATCATCATGTTTAAGTACAGTTACTTTCTTCGTCATTAATTTATCCATTTTGGGACTGGTTGGATGCGTACCTCCATTGAATTCTATTCTGAGCTAGCCTACACATTTCCCTGAAACTCCTACAGCCTACATCTTTCGCTGTCTGTGTGCAGTGGTCTAACCTAGGTCTACCTCTTCTTCTCTTTTTTCCTATCTCTGCTTTTAATATATCCCGCACAATTCCCTCATGCCGTAGTATGTGGCCTATCATCCTATCTCTCCTATTTTTTACTGTTTTCCACACTTTTCTTTCTTCCACTACCATTTTTAGCACCTCTTCGTTCTTAACTTTGTCTGTTCATGATATCTTTACCATACGTCTGTAGCACCACATTTCAGAGGCTTCTACCTTTTACTTGTCTGCTTCTTCTACTGTCCAGGTTTCACAACCGTACAGTGCTGTGCTCCACACATATGTTTTAAGCAATCTTTTCCTTGTTACTATGCTTGTTGTCTTTGAACTCAGTAGTTGCTTTTTCTTGTTAAATGTAGCACGGCCTAGTGCCAATCTTTGTTTTATATCTTTTGTGCATTTCCCATCTTGCGTTATTTAGCTTCCCAGGCAGCTGAAATCCTTAACCTCTTGTAAGTTTGTGTTACATATTTGTATTCTTGTTTTAGATTTATTTTCCCCACCTTTTCATACTAGTACTTTAGTTTAATTTTTGTTAATTTTCATACCATATCTCTCTGTTAGAACCGTTTCCATTTCATTAAGAGCAGCCTTTAACTCTTCCTTGCTAGACGCTAATACAGCTATATCATCCGCAAATCTAAGCAAATCAATTTTTTATACCTGCATAGTAATTCCAAATGTCTTCCTGCATTTGACAGTATTCATTGTCTCTTCAATTTACAAGTTAAAAATTAATAGGGATAGGGTACATCCCTGTCTCACCTCTTTCCTAATGTTTACTTCTCTACGTTCCTGCTCCAATTCTATTACTGCCGTTTGCTCTTTGTATAAGCTATGTACTATTCGTCTATCCCTATAACTCATTCCAATCTTTTTGAGTATTTCGAACACTTTTTTCCATTTTACATTGTCGAATGCTTTTTCCAGATCTACAAACCCTAAATACACGCTTTCCCCTTTTTCTATTGTTTTCTCCATTATCACTCTCCGAGCTAAAATAGCCTCCAGTGTTTCCCTGTCTCAACTAAATTCATATTGGTCTTCTCCTAGTATATCTTCAGTCCGTTTTTCCATTCGCCTTTGTACAATTGTAATTAATAATTTTGACACGTGTGCTGTCAAACTTATATTTGGAAAATTCTCACATCTAGCCGCGCCTTTCTATTTTGGTTTAGTTACTATGATGTTACGTTTGAAATTTTTGGGTATCTCCCCTGTCTCATACATATAGCTTACAAGTTGGAAGAGACGTTCTGTTACTGCTTGTTCAACGGTTTTTAGAGTTTCTGCTTGCGCCTTATCTGTACCCGCCGCCTTACTATTTTTCAGGCCCTTTAATGCTAATTCAAACTCATCTCTAAGTATAGGATATCCCAAGTCATCATTTTCAATATCTGATTCCTGTTCTAAAGCAGTTAGTTTTTCTCCTGCATACAAATTCCCTATATATTCTTGCTATCTACACATTTTCTCTACATTTTCTATAATAACGTTTCCTCCCGCGTCCCTTATATTTTTGCTATACGGTTTTATATCCCTAAAATTGATTCTAATTAGTTTGTATGCTTCATATGTTTTTCCAATTTCCATCTTAGTTTATACCTCTTTGCACTTTTCATCAATTCAGTGTTTTTTAGCTTTGCTGCATTTGCGAATAATTTCTTATTCTATAGCTTAGTGTCTCTGTTTTTCTGTTTCGTCTGACTTATTTTGTATTTTCGTCTTTCTTTTATTAAATTCAGGATATCTTTTGTTATCCATAGTTTCTTATTTTCTTTTTGTAGATACTTCAGAATATCTCTGGCCGCTATGTCTAGGCTGGATTTAATGTTATTCCATTCTGTTTCTACTTCCTTAGTATCAGTTATTTTTCCAGATATCTTTGAGCAATTTCTTTGTCTTTTTTCGAATCTTTCTTAAATATCTTTATCTTTTAGTTTCTCTAAGTCCATGTGCCTTTTTGGTTTCTTTTTTTCACATTCTTAAATTTAAGTACAGTCTTCATATTTACTATGTTGTGGTCAGTGTCTATATCTGGTTCTGGGTAGCTTCTACAATCTTTTACTTGATTCTTAAACCGTTGTTTAACAAGAATGTAATCTATTTGATATCTTCCTATATCTCCTGACATCTTCCACGTATATCGTCTTCTAGCATGATGTTAAAGTAATGTGTTTGTGATGATTAAGTTGTTCTTGTCGCAAAATTCTACCAGCTTATTTCCCCTGTCGTTTCTCGTCCCTAAACCAAATAAACCTCCTACCGCTCCTTCCCTACCTTCACCTGCCACTGCATTAAAATCCCCCGTAATTATTAAATTGTCGTGTCCTTTTACGTATCTTAATATGTCTTCGGTATCTTTGTAGGTCGCTTCTACCTCTTCGTCACTGTAGCTAGAGGTGGGCACGTATACTTGTATTATTACTGTGTTTACCGGTTTAGATTCTAATCTAACCATGAGTACTCTTTCATTCGTTTGTAAGTAATTTTCTACACAGTATCCTATCTTTTTCCGCATAACTATGCCCACACCCAAATTTCCTTCCTCTGCTCCTGTATGAATTACCCTGAAGTGTCCACTCCAAAAATCCCCCGCCTCTGGCCACCGAACTTCGCTGATCCCTACTATGTCTAGTGATTCATTTCGATTTTTAGGTTCTTTAGTTTACCTATTTGCTTTATTCTTCTAACATTCCACGCTTCAACTCGCAAAATGTTCCCGACTCTTATTTTTAACTTTCCGATCGCATCCTCCGAAGTAGTCCCCTCCCGGAGATCCGAATGTCATAATATTTATTACAATTTAAGTACGCTGTGTACTTGGGAGTTTAATGTGGTGGTTTCCCGTTGCCTTTACATTGCGGTAGTGTGTCTTAGACTGCCATACCGACCCCTATGGTCTCTGCCAATCTAAGTACCAAAAGAGTCGCTTCCCTCTTTCGGGGACTTGTCTTAAACTGGTTCCTCACTAACGACCCTACTACTTTGGTTGGACCTGTAGTTTGGCTTTTTAGCTCATTAGAACACGCAAGCCATTTCACCTGTTTTAGTAATCTAGAACTTCGGCAAGGTGCAGGTCCATTCGAAATGGCTGATTGTAGTTATGATTGAAAAAAATAAATGTATCCTATCTAAAAATTATAAAACATTATTCTGGCAATTATTTATGTAAATATTGGTTATTTTGCATCGTAGAACCTATGTAATAAATATTTCAAAATGTTGATTTAATATCTAATGTTTTTATGTATGGTCCCAATACCGTATTATAATACTGCAGGTTTCAGTAGTTGAATTATATGCAAATTCAAGATATTTTAATCTATTGTAGAAACATCAAATGTATATAGTTATGGTAAGTAAACACTAAATAATATAATTAAAGAAACAAAGTAACTAAATATTGATTATTTAATTAATATCCTTTTGAATACAATGCAGGAATAACAATTGTTGAGCTCTTATCACAGATAAGCTTGTGCACCATTTGCTTAATATATTTCCAGCTCTGAAAAATAAGCATTCGCATGACAGAAAAGTAATAGACGACATTTTCTCTTACTATCTCACTTAAAATGGGGTAATTAAGTTTATTAATTTTCCAGCACTGCACAGCATCGTCGCTTCTTTTTGCAATAATGTGTTCAAAGGTATATTTAAAGTTCTATAATGGCCCCACTAAGGGAATGATGATCTTGATTTATTGTATTCCATATGGAGGCACCCACTTCTTGATGTTATTCTACATTACTGGGTTTAGCTTCTGGTAACTTTATACTGGAGTTTTCTTTGCGCAGTTTATTCGCTAATTCAATTGGTAACATCCTCATTAATAATAATAACAATGTCTTTATTTACAATAGAAGAAAACGAAATAATTTTAAATTATACAACACATTGTAAAGGGATCTAAAAGTATAGACAAAGCTAACTAACATATTGCTATGTTCCACCTCTACAATTCTTTTTAAATACTTGTACTAATATGATTAATTATTGCGAACTTGACATAACTCTTGAACAGTACTCCATTCGTCTGCAGTTAGCTGATTCAGTTCTACATTCAAAATTGTTATTTTCTTTTTAATAGCAATTTCTAACTGCAAAAATTATTTCAGAATGTAGTAAGTCGAAGTGGAAATATCTTGTAAATTCTTTATAATTATTTCCCGCATGTTTTTGATAATCCATCAGTTTAGAGGTAGTTTGCAAGCTACGTGTACGAGTAAAAATTACTTTTATTTGATCAATATTTGCTACTGGAAGTTTTAATGCATCTTGCACAAGATTAATGGTTAAATCGATGTGGTCAAAACGTTTTATACCCAACTTTGTACATAAATAAACCTTGAATATTTTAGGTATTGTCCGATACCACAAAAATGATTTTATTACGAATGTTTGTCATTGATAATTTTTACAAATTGAAAGTTATATGGCTTTGTGGAAACGAATCACAGCTTAGCCATGAAGTCGGCCTCCATATAATTCTATACTGTTTATTAATGGGTTTAGGAGAATTATTATCGTATTCTAAAGTGATTTAAAAACATTTTGTGGTACCTATTGAAAATTATTACGTGCTAATAAAACATTTCAAACTCTTCAAATTATTTATAATGCAGTTCAGTCTTTGGATTATGTAAATTCTTGAATGAAAAGAAAATATTTGTCCATAAGTCGAAGCGCGGGATAAAGCTAACCGAACTTTCGACTGTCAATGTTGATGATTTGATAGAACGTTATATTCCAAGGCGACATTGAATTCTGGAGCTTTCTCGACAAACGTTTTTATGGTATTGAAGCATACAATTACGAACAATGAGTTATAAGCAACTTTATTTCGTTTCAACAAAATATACATTAAACAAAAATTGTCAAAATTCTTTATTAGCTCATTTTTATTGCTTTTAACTTTTATTAAATTATTTATTGTCAAATTCACGATGTTTAAATCATATATTTCTAAAAAATGTAATGCTATATATTGAAAAAGTACTATAAATAATAACCACAAATACGGGTTCAATTACAGATCCAATTTTTTAACAATTTTGACTTACATGTCCTGAATTCCATTGAACCAAAAGATCATTTCATCCTTTGAGGTCTTGATTTTTAAAACATTTTGTTAGGAAACAAACAGTCCCAATCTCAATTTGCTCGAAGGTTATGTCGAAAATCTGTGCTTAATCACGTGAACTCTCATTTATTATTTCATAACCAGTAGAGTGTTTACGACAAACTTAAACCTTTCTTTTTTCTAACCCCACATTTGTTCGTGTTGATGACTTGAAAGGGGTTGAATTCCTTTGTTCAAGTAACTGTCTCGCGATGTCATTATCCCCACTTATTTTGCTTCAGAAAGGTAGGCCATGGATTATACCTAACATGAGAAGAAGCCAGCTGTCACGGTTTATTTGTGTTGCCCCCGCATAACTATGATGTAAATGAATATATAAATAAGTACAATGTTTGGTTTGAAATATAATATCTGTGTTTCATCAACTCTGGGTTTTTTTATTGTGCATTAATTTGTAAAACTTTGTTTTCGTTGCGTCTTGCATACATTGTAACTATTTGAAGTTATATAGTGTAGGTATATTATTGGGTAACAAAGGAGATATTAGATTTAATAGAGAATAGAAGAAAGCTTAAACCTTTCAGAGAAGTGGATAGTGAAAGTAAGCAAAAATATAATAGAGTTAGAAATAAGATAGTACATGAGTGTAGAAAAGCTAGAAATAAATGGATGGAGGAGAATTGTAAGGGAATACAAGATGATTTGAGAGTAGGTAAGACAGACAGGGCTTACAGGGCAGCTAAAAAGTTTTTTGGGGAAGATAGGGAAAATTATAATGGTATTAGAGACGAGAATAATGAGCTTCTAATAAATAAAGTTGAGGTAGCAGATAGATGGAAAAGATATTTAGAAGATGTATATAAGGGAGACGATATGGATGAGTTAGAAAACGACCAAGAAGAGGATGTAGAAATAGGGTTCTCAATATTAAGAGGGGAATTTGATAGAGCTGTTCGGAATCTTAAAATAGATAAAGCGCCAGGGATAGACGATATTCCCGCAGAATTAATAAAATATGCAAGTCAGAAAACTTTAGATAGATTATATGAACTATTAAAAGTAATATATGACACAGGTGAGGTTCCAATAGATTTCGAAAAAAATATTATTATCCCAAATCCCAAAAAAGGCAAGAGCTGATAGGTGTGAGAATTTTAGAGCGGTTAGTTTAACTTCTCATGCTTCCACAATACTAACAATAATAATTAAAAATAGAGTAGAAGCTTTGACTGAGAATTATTTAGGCGAAGACCAATATGGTTTTCGTAAAGACAGAGGACTAGAGAACCGATACTAATGATTAGGGTAATTATCGAAAAAGGTTACAAAAAATAAAAGACTCATTTCGCGTTTGTAGATTTAGAAAAAGCATTTGATAGGGTTAATTGGATTGTTATGTTCAGGGTTTTGCAAAAATAGGAATCTCTCATAGGGATAGAAAAATTATTTACAGTCTATATAAAACCAAAGCGTAGTAATTAGATTTGATGAAATAGAAAAGGAAGCTAAGATTAGAAATGGTGTTAGACAGGGTTGTGTACTGTCTCCTTGATTTTTAATGTTTATATTGAAGAAGCTTTAAACTTAGCTAGAGAGAGAAAGAGATAGGTATTAGTGTACAGGGACAGAAAATAGACATGTTACGTTTTGCAGATGATATAGCCATTATAGCAGAGTCTAGAAAAGAGTTAGGAGAGTTTTTAAATATTTTAGACGAGATACTACGGAGTAACTATAGTATGAGAATTAACTCAGTAAAGACAAAGATAATGACAAGTGAGTTACAGCCTAGTTCTAAACCAAAATTAAAAATAGGTAATACCGAGTTAGAGGAGGTAGATGAATTTTGCTATTTAGGTAGTATAATTACAAAAGATGGACGTAGCAGAAGGGATATAGTAGCTAGAATAGCTCAAGCTAGAAAAATGTTTTTAAAAAAGAAAAACTTACTAATAGGTAATAGTATTAGTTTAGATAATAGAAAAAGTTTCTTAAAGTCGTACGGTAGTGAGACTTGGACAATTAAAGAAGTAGATAAGAAAAAAATAGAAGCTTTTGAAACTTGGTGTTATAGGAGAATGTTAAAGATTAGTTGGACAGATAGAGTAACAAACGAGGAAGTTTATAGAAGGATAGGTGAGGATCCCTGTATGTGGAAGCAATTGAAGGTCAGGAGAGATAGAATGATAGGGCACCAGTTAAGACATGAGGGACTATTTAGTAAAGTCTTAGATTATAGACTACCAAATAAAAATAGAGTAGGAAGGCCTAGACAAAGCTATATTAGTCAAATTATTAGAGATGTAGGTTGTGAAGGGTATGTAGACCTTTTTAGACTAGCTCAGAATAGAAAAGAATTTAGAGCTGCGTCAAACCGACTTTAAGTAAGTTCGAAAACAAAACAGAAAGAAAAATAAAAATCAGTTAACTAAATGTCACCAAGACATGACTCACAATTGGTTCGTGGTCTGGCATGTTGGTAGCGTTTCGTTGCTTAAGCCTTACCATAACATAATTTAATAAACGTCACCATGGTATAACTCACAATTAGGTAGCGGTCTGGCATGTTGGCAGTGATTCGTTGCTTAAGCCTTACCATAACATATAATTTAACGCTTTTCCTTTTTGACGCAGATAACCAGATTATATTTCATTACCTTATAATGGGTAATCATTTAAACATGTTAGAGTTCTTTAACAACCATCAGGTTGCTAATATCTATGTAGAGCCAGCTGGATAGGAAAAAGATAGAAGGATATAGGAAGACCTAGACCAAACTATATTAGTCAAATTATTAGAAACTTAGGTTGTGAAGGGTATGTAGAGCTTTTTAGATTAGCACAGAATAGAAAAGAAGTTAGAGCTGCGCCAAACCGACTTTAAGTAAGGTCGATAACAAAATGATGATGATGATGATGGTATATTATTAAACGGAACATTTTTAATGTAAAAAAGCTTTCTTAATATTTTATAAGAAATATTTTGAACTTTGTTTTTTTTTTGGTGGTTTTTAAAGTAATCAATGAATTGGAGTTCTATTTCAAAAGAAAATACTGCTTTTATGATTTTTAAATTTATGATTTTTATAGAACTCCTATTTATTGCAATAGCTAATTGAACACTATTATACTGAAATCAAAGTCATACAGAATGCTTCAATAATACGGTGTCCGTTTTATATTACTTTCCCTCGTTCTCATCTAATTTTTATTTCTCGTAATGCCCAAACGTTACAGATGTCCAAATAATTGGATTTAGATTTTCAGCAATGTCAACTAAAAACATTAACTTATATAAACTTTATATGCTAAAAGTCAATCATAATATTATTTCCAGTTAGTTAAACAATTTTGTAATCGATCTTTGCATTACTCTCATGGCCACAAAAGAAAAATTATATACATACTCACATTTAAGTTGTGAAGATGTTTCTTAGGTCCGGTTTAACGGGAGATAAACAAAAGCGGCTTGATACTCATTTTGTCCTTAACTCATTACCGTCTTTAGTAAAAACAGTATTAATGCCATGTCAATTAAACAATAATCATTGGTGCTTAAGTGTGCCAGATTTTGAAAAAAAGCTATTTCGTTTTCTTAATCTTATGGGAGGTGATGATACCCAGTACTACTCTTACTTTTTAACATAAATCACAAACTGACAACAAATCTGCACTACCAACGGAATGGCGTTTCGATTATCAACAACGCATTCGATTTTCCAATGCTCCACTCGATGGTACTACATTGCCAGGAAGCGAGTTCTTTTACCTGTAAATTTTGAATTTTGCCGAACACTTGCGGTTTCAATCAAGGTAGGAATCTTTAACGTGCTTGACAATACTCACACACGGAACCTCCATTTTACATCTCATTCAAACGAGGGCGTATTTTTGTGAAAAATGCTTGTCTAACATTTTATAAGCGGACCGTGTCAGGATTCGAACCCGAGACCTTGGGCTTAGTAGTCACACGCATACTAAGTACGCCACGGAGCCGCCCGTTTTGACCATCAACAGCATGCTGTCCAGAAAGACAGTTACAACTGTGGCGTACATATTTTACAGTTCGTGGTGGCTGTAATACAAGAAAACATGGCAGCGATTTCCTCTGTAATAGTTTCTAAAGCATACATACAATATCTTGGGTACTTATTAAAAGCGTCACAGATTACAAAGGACGCGTGTTATATTTATGCTGCAACGGCTTACGTTTGATTCACAATAAATGTAAACAAGAAACGTGCACATGCAATTACTCAAGAGCTTTCAATTGCGAGCTATGTAGAAAAGACAAATATGAATAAGCAGTTGTTAGTCCAATATATGTTCCCTACACAAACCTAAAGATACTTTGAACATGAAAGCCCTATCCTTGAAATTGAAATCTTAGTGGCTAACGATAGTAGTAGTTAATTAATTTTCACCCATTAATTATATTAAGTATTAAGTGATTGATTTTTTTGGTTTGGATTTTAAACTGAATCAAAAAAAGTTAACACGTATTTTCTATCTGCTATCAGAATAAATGGATTTTTTACTCTTACTCGGTGGAGCAAAAGTTGAAACCGGCGGTAAATGATAGCTTGATTTTTTGGTACAAAACGTGGCTGGGGAAGATATAGCACGTTTATTAATGTTTCGAATTTGAAAATTTATTTAGAACGCTTAAAAGTGCAATCATAATTAGTAAAGTTTTTCTCTCTTAGTCCGTGGAGTAAAAATTGAAACTAGTGACTAACAGTATCTTATTTAATGGTAATCATTACAATTTCAAAATAACATACAGGGTGGCTTAAATTTCTTACACAATTTTTACATACACAAAACGAAGAACGCGTATTTTATTGGCCCTTATTTTTTCAACGGCACTGTAAATCAGCATACATACACAGAAATGTTGGAAAACTTGCTCCTTGCTCTACATGAGGTAAACTTGCAGAAGAGACAGACGCTTCATTTTCAATAGGACGGTTGTCTTGCTCATAGAGCAATTCGAGTGGGAAGTGGTTAAATAGACATTTTCCTAATAAATGGATTGGACAGTTCGATCCTATTAGATGGCATCTTCAGACATTACTCCATTAGATTTTTTCATGAAGATATCTTACGCAGAAAGTTCACGCGTATGATTTGCAAGATGATGAAAATATTTTAAGACAAAAAATTACAGAAGCTGTGGCGTACATGAATGGAGATACCATTCTGCAAGTGTTTGAAAATTTTAAAGCAGTCGTTGAAAAATGTGTAACATTAGGAGTGCAACATGTACAATAAATTTTCTTTGCTTTTGTGTATTGTAAAAAATGTGTAATAAATTGTAACCATCCTGTATGTTGTTTCGAAATTTTGGTAATGGCTTTGAACTTGCTAGATGAAGCAAAACTTTGCATGAACAATAACTGCTTTTCCTAAAATGCAAAATAAGAAAGTTTACAAGTATAGTTAGGTCAGTCCGCGGACACACTGTATACCGTTTCAAAAATCCAAAAATGATAAAATAAACATCCTCTACCTCAAAGTCTACCATGTTGTTATTGAAATTCTATTTACGGAATGTCTGATGGAAGGAAGCGACTCTCTAGGTACCAATATAAAAAAGAAAATTGGAAAAAGATGCAAAACTGCAGAAACAAGCGAGAGCTTTAGATTCTTTCTTAATACGAAATGATCAATCCCAATAATCTGAATGTTTTGACAACACCGAAGCACAAGTAACCCATCAGTTATCCTTGTCGAAAGCATTTGATTCTTCAGTTACTTCCGCATCAGCAGCGAAAACCAAGAGTAGTTTCTCCTCAACCGTGTTTAGTTCTAAATCTACACCCACACCTTCAAACCTTAAAAAATATTGACTTTCGATCCAACTAACTGGCCCTATAACTTGAGAGATCAAGAAAGAATATTTATAGTGAAAACAGGTTTACCAAGTTCTCTGTATGATTATTACTTTCCATGTGACGATATAGGACGCGCGTTTACTTTAAAAAACTATAAACGAAGTCTGAATAACGGCGAATTAGTTCTAAGAGCTGACTAGTATTTTTACAAACAAGAAGTGTAGTTTTTGTTTTGGTTGCAAAGTTTTTCACGTGTATATTTAGTCTATCTAAAGAAGGTTACAACAACTGGAAGCACAATGGTGACATTTTAAAATCAAATGAAACACCAAAAAACCATTTACAAAGTAAAAAATCATGGTTTAAACTTAGGCAGAAGCTGAATCTATCTCATACCATAGATGCAGAGACTCAGAGACTCACAAATTCCGAAATAAACAATTGGACGTCAGTTCCAATGCGTATCGTGTCTATCATCAAAATGTTGGGAAAAAGTTGCTTAGCGTTCCAGGTTAAATCGGATAAACTATATAAACATAATAAAAATTTTTAAAATGAATTCAACTACTTGCGGAATTTGATCTTATTATGGAAGAACACGTCCGCAGAGTTTTGCAGAAAAGGAAATTTCAGCAGTTTACATAAGCAAAACTATTCAGAACAAATTGATTAGTTTGATATCAGAAAAAATTAAACGCTACATTATTCAAGAGACTAAAAAGTCGAAATATTACTCAATTATTTTTGACTGCACTCCCGATGCCATAAAAATTGTGCCAATAACCATAATAATTAGATACTTTTTGATCAATCAAACCGAAAATAATTCAAAAACAGAGGTTATAATCAAGGAAAGTTTCCTAGGATGTGTCCCAACTGAGAAATCTTCAGGCCTAATAATAACTGAAGTTCTCCTGGCAGAACTAGATAAATTGGGATTACCTTTAGAGAACTTGAGGGGGCAAGGGTATGACAATGGTTCTAATATGAAAGGTTCTCGTGCTGGTGTTCAAACTAGGATAAGAAATTTAAATTTTTGTGCTTTGTATGTCTCGCGTTGCAGTCATTCATTAAATTTTATAGTGAATGATATGGCGAAATCATCATTAGAGACAGGAAACTTTTTTAATATTGTCCGAGAGAGTTACGTTTTTTTTTGTGCCAACTTTTGCGATGGTCTGTCCCTTTGAAGCATATATTTGGCTTATTATTAAAACCGCAAAGTGATACACGGTGAAAAGTCGGTTAGATGCAATTAAACTATTAAGATATCAAATTGGTCATATTTATAACGCGTCGTTGAGCATGCGAAGATCCCGATATGGATGTTTATGCAGGAGCTGAAGCATCTGGTTTATCGAATAATATTAAACAATTTAAATTTTAATGTACGATTGTTATTTGGTATAACAAAATTAATCCTGTTAGTAAATTAATGCTTTGACCTAGGTTCTACAATGCATTTATTTAAAGCCACAAACCATTTTTTTCAAAATCCTCGTTCACACAAAATTTTTAACTAAGTGATTGTAGATGCCAAAGAATTAGCCAATGAAGTTGACTCTGAGGCAAATTTTAGTACCGCGCCTAGATATCGAGTAAGGTTCTGAAAGAGACAGTTTGGTTATGAAAATCAAAATGCACCCATAGTAGATCCCAGAGAAAAACATAAGATTGATTTTTTTCATGACACAAATTCACTCAATCTTAGATTAACTCAAATCAGTGAGCACAGTAGCCATTTTGCATTTTTTTATGACATCTATGAGTTACGAAGCATGCGCTATGAAGAATTAATAGCTCATTGTAAAGATTTGGAGGTCCTTTTAACTGATCAGGAATCATCAACTATTAATGAACCAAATCTTGCAGATGAATTATTAGTTGTCTATACTCTTCTACCAAAAAGCAAGTTCTTCAAGAAGTTTTAAAATTTATTACTGAATTGAGTTTTGGACATAAGATAAATATTGCTCTAACAATTTTGTTAACTTTACCAGTGGTGAGAAAAGCTTCTCAAAATTAAAAATAATAAAAACCCATTTAAGGTCTACTATTGTTCGGGCTCCTGTCCCGCTTTTCTTGATCATTGTTAACCCCTCCCTTTAAAAATCATGAAAGTACTTAAAACCGGCAGCCGGCGAGGCTGTTGTGTTGTTATGTTTGAACCACCGGAAGGGACAAATGAGTTTCGTGTCGTGAGTGCTCATTGACAATAAAATAGTGCCGTTAAGCTTGCTATACAGTTAATTTAATTACAGTCCACATCATCATTAGAAGAATTTAAAGTAAGTGTTTATGTTAAGTAATACATGATATATCCTTTGATTCAACAACTATGACACAAGATATACTTAAGGGGTTAGCAATGCTTGGGATAGAATATGATGTAGTAAATTAGATTTAAGAAATTAAAGGTTTTGCGGAGATATTAGTTAGAAAGAAAACATTTTAAACTTAAGCGCATTTGAAATTTCAAGAATATTTTTTTTCGTATTTGCTTCAAATTTTTTAAATGTTTAATGTAGGTATATATTTAGAAAATAAGTAGGTGAATAACTAAATATTTATTTTGCTTTTTTATTTAGTTATAAACAGATCTTTGTTATATTATTATTATTCCGCTGTAAATTCAGCTGCTTTATATTTTTACGTAATAGCGATACAACGTTTGATACTTTATTCTTACTCTTTTTATATTTTGTAAAATAAAATTGATATTTCTAAAATTACATTTTTATTTAATGTATGAGGAAATCAAAAACGTATACCCACAAAGTTATTTTTCAAAACCATTATAATTGACACAAATTCTTAACGTTAGTTTAAGACGGTTATACGTTGAATTTAGAAAAATTTTGGTCTGCGATGTATTTGGAAGGGTGGTAAATATGTATCTTGCCCAAAACGGGATAACAGCTAAATCGGTCCCCTGATTACGCGGTCCACCTTTTGCTATAACGCATTTACATATTAATACGATTATTTCAGCTTAATGGTATATAACATATTTTTAATTTGTACTTTTTGTACTTTACTATTGATATTATGCTTCTGTCAATAATAATAATTTTCTTTCTAGGCGCATTTTATTTTGCACTATCATATTAACATGTGAGAAATAATTAATTTATTGTAGTACTTACATATTATTGTAGCATCTATCAGTTTGTCTGTGATCAGAATAATACATCGGAATGTAAACTAAGGGTTTGAATACACAAAAGATGATTGGCAGGTCTTGTGGTACGAGATCTTTTGATTGATAGGTACAAGACTTTGCATATTCCGGCTTGTTGTACATAAATCTAGAACAATTGGATAGTGTATAAATTAACTTTAAGGGATTTTGCAGTTCAGTTCTAATTGGAGTTTCGATTTTAATAATAGTTCTGATCGACTTTGATAACGAAGTTAATTCGAAAGTTAAATTCCTATTAAAGCTTTGAAAGTTGTGACGTGATGTAACTTAGTGGTAGAGATAAATTATTATAGAGATCGATATAAATTTATTGTAGTGATAATATAAATTAATACAAATTAATCATAGAATATCGATGTAAGTTAATTAAGAAGATTAGCGTCGTAGTGTTAAGAAGATAATATTTGTACGGTTAGCGAAAGTTTTGAAAATAAATTATTGGGAGAACTTGTAAAAAAGTACGAGTTGCTGAAAAACCTGTATAATCGATTTGAAAACAAAGAATTGTTATTGCAAATAGAGTTTTCGTTACAGTATTATATTTACTTACACAAAGAAGAATAGTATTTTGCTGGAGATCTATTAAGAATGTTCGTGTAGAGAGCCCCAAGTTTTTATAAAATCGGTTCTGTCGAAATATCTTGTTTTTTGTTGAATTCAAATAAAAATTTATTTTAAAATGTTTTTACAGACGAAGATAAGGCTAGATCTTTTTGCAACCTTCCGTACTCCAAGAGAACAGTGTTGGACCGGGTCACCTGGTCGTTTTACGTCACATATTTTGTCTTGTCACCCGGTCAGGTATATAACCCGGTATTGACCCGGCGCGCAGATTCGGTTTTGACCCGGTTTTAACCCAGTAACCCTGTTGTGACCAGGTGTTAGTAGTTCATGCTCCTGATATTGAGATTCGCTGACGTATAAGTACTCGGTTGCTATATGTAAATGCTTAACTCTCTGTCAACTACCGGGGTTGTATACAAAATAAGTACATACGAAAAGGAACATAAAATTATTTTAAAGTTGTTGAACCAAGCTTAGTTAGCAGCTTAGCACAGAGCTCGGCAACATTTATTTAATTTTCACTTATAACATTCTATGTTATATTTTGCCCTTAACTTCACACTGTACGTAAAAATTTTTAGTTGCATTAGAAAATTTTTTAATTTTTATAAGGGTTGCAATATTGATACGTAATCAATAAGGGTTCTCAAACGTTACCAAGTAAAACATATCTAGGTATAATAGTATATGATATCACTTTCAGAACATTCCATCAAAAAAGGGTCTAAATTATTATTGCCGCTTAAATTACTAACCATCATTTAAAATGGTTGTCAAATCAATTTTTGATTTCCTAAATTTTAAATCAAAGGCGATTAGCATACATAAAGTATTAAGTTTAACCCTTATTAAACCGTTTTAAAATAAAGTGGACAATTGTGTTTTTCTTGCTATATAAAATAGCAGGTACTTAATAAGCCAATCCCACTGTAATTATATTCTGTTTATTGGTAGTAAAATAATTTAAAATTTCAGTCGACCAATGAAAGCGCATGCTGTTCAACTGTTTGTTTACTTTGCATTTCGTCAACCAAGAATAGCATGTTTTGCTGTGGGCGTTTTCAATTTCTTCGGTAAACGTGTTTCTTAGTAAGTGAAAGAAGATTTTGAACATTCATTTTAAAACCATAGGGAGGAGTTTTATATTTCGTTTGTTGCTAGGGATGTTAGCAGAATTGAACAGTATCAGAATAACCCATAGTATTGTTTGTTATCATGTCAACTAGTGTACTAATGCCTTTTAAATAACTCCTATTATCCTCAACAAAAGACATAATAGCTGTTGGTCAAAGAGTAGGCAGGTATATTTGAATTTCTGGCTTAACTTATCAATATAACAATGATGTATCTCGGAATCACGTTCGTTTTACTAATATGAGATTGTAGATTGTAGGACTGGATTGTACAGGGTGCATATATAGTCCTTTCCTATTATACTTTATAGTGGTTTGTTGTTCCGAATAAAGAAAATAAAGAGATTCTGAAGAATTTACTTTTTACTTTCATGATGGTTCTAATATCTTGTAGCGGGAAAACAATATAATTTACATCTCTATCTTAGGCTTTCAAGAAAATAAAGATCTCTCTTCAAAGCAAGTTATACACGGTTAGTTAAAAGTATAAATACGGGGATTTATTGTTAATATTTATTTTAGATAATTGTGTTCAATACAAAAGTTTTTATAAGATTTCTGTCTACATTTTAGTATGCTTGAAATGCTCTTTTTTCAATTGTTTTGCGTTAAGCCTTGCCCGCCTAACTTTTTTAAATGATAACTTCTTAATCTTACTCTACCATTCAATAGATGATCTTTTCCTCTTTACAATATTATTTGTGAAGAAGAAAATGATGCTAAAGTCCATTTGAAATTTATTTGTAAAAGAACGCGCAAAGTCGATCAAAGTGTATAGTGTTTTAAACATTTTTAACACCGACACCTTAGGTAAGTACAGTAATTTTCAACCAAACTTACGAAGTAAGTTAGGTTAATATAATCGCTACGTCGTCGTCGTCGCCGCCGTCGCCGCCGTCGCCGCCGTCGTCCGTTGCCATATTCCCATAATGATACAATAAATGATATATAAGTATGTACCTTGTTTAGTTTTTTACGCTGATTACAAATATGCTATACACTTTTCGAAATCGCATTTAGTTTTCGAGATAATCGAATTTATTTGAGAAATGTTAACAGTACAAACTAATATAAACTTTAATAGATATCATTTAATTTAAAATATATAATTTCCTTTTATAAAATTTCCGTAAGTTTGGTTGTAAGGCGTACATGCGTCTTAGATTTTTTTAAATTTTAAATATGCTTTTAAATATGTTTTTTAAAACATGCATGTTAAGAACCGTCACGTGTTTGTTTTTGTTGTTCAGTCACATATAGCTGTAATTATACTAAACATTTGTACATCAATTTTTTTATCTTTTCAAAA
The DNA here is from genome assembly GCA_036346225.1 of Platerodrilus igneus. Lineage (NCBI taxonomy): Eukaryota > Metazoa > Arthropoda > Insecta > Coleoptera > Lycidae > Platerodrilus > Platerodrilus igneus. The sequence continues at coordinate 1,661,388 of JARFIW010000954.1, forward strand.
AATGTTGAACGATGATTCTGGTTATCAAGAAGAATAGAAAAATTTTTGTTTGAAGTATCGATACTATCCGAAGGTGTAGAACAAAACAGGGAGGGGTTAAATGGAGAACGATGGAGGAAAATATAGGGAAAAACGCGATGGAGGAAAAACAGGAAAACGGAGAGTATAACAGAGTGGAGGAAAATAAAGAGGACAATATGGAGAAAAACGAGGTACACGAAAATAAAGAGGAGAATATGGAGGAAAACGGGGTGGAAGAGAGTATGGACGAGCAAAAGGAGATGGAAGATATTACACCTGAAGAGTTACAAATTTTAGAATTTATTGAAGATATATATTTATAGGTAAAGAAACCTATTAAATGTATTATACATCTATATGCGACATCATCATTTTGTTTTCGGTCGGTTTGACACAGCTCTGCCTTCTTTTCTATACTGTGTTAATCTAAAAAGTTTTACATACCCTTCACAACCTAAATTTCTAATAATTTGACTAATATAACTTGGTCTAGGTCTTCCTATCCTCTTCTCTCTTTTTCCTATCTACCTGACTCTACATAGATATTAGCAACCTGTTGGTTGTTAAAGAACTTCAACATGTTTACATGATTCCCATTTATAAGGAAATGAAATATTACCTGGTTATCCCCTCCAAAAAAAGAAAAGTGTTAAATTATATGCTATGGTAAGGCTTAAGCAACGAATCGCTGCCAACATGCCAGACCGCTAACTAATTGTGAGTTATGTCATAGTGACATTTAGTTAACTGATTTTTATTTATTTATTTGTTTTGTTCTGTTTTTGAACTTACATAAGGTCGGTTTGACGCAGCTCTAAATTCTTTTCTATTCTGAGCTAGTATAAAGAGGTCGACATACCTTTCACAATCTAAATCTCTAATAATTTAACTAATATAGCTTTGTCTATGCCTTCCTACTCTATTTTTATTTGGTAGTCTATAATCTAAGACCTTACTAAATAGTCCCTCACGTCTTAATTGGTGCCCTATCATTCTATCTCTCATGACCTTTAATTGTTTCCACATACAGGGTTCCTCACCTATCCTTCTATAAACTTCCTCATTTGTTACTCTATCTGTCCAACTAATCTTTAACATTCTCCTATAACACCAAATTTCAAAAGCTTCTATCTTTTTCTTATCTACCTCTTTAATTGTCCAAGTCTCACTACCGTATAATAAAACGCTCCATACGTACGACTTTAAGAAACTTTTTCTATTATCTAAACTAATACTATTAGCTATTAGTAAGTTTCTCTTTTTTAAAAACATTTTTTAACTTAAGCTATTCTAGCTACTATATCCCTTCTGCTACGTCCATCCTTTGTAATTATACTACCTAAATAGCAAAATTCATCTACCTTCTCTAACTCGGTATTACCTATTTTTAATTTTGGTTTAGATCTAGGCTGTAACTCACTTGTCATTATCTTTGTCTTTCCCGAGTTAATTCTCATACTATAGTTATTCTGTAGTATCTACTCTCCTGACTCTTTTCTAGACTCTGCTACAATGGCTATATCATCTGCAAAACGTAACATGTCTACTTTCTGTCCCTGTACACTAATACCTATCTCTTTTCTCTCTCTAGCTAAGTTTAATGCTTCCTCAATATAAACATTAAAAATTAAGGGAGATGGTATACAACCCTGTCTAACACCATTTTTAATCTAAGCTTCCTTCGCTATTTCATCAAATCTAATTACCACGCTTTGGTTATTATATATACTGTAAATGATTTTTCTATCCTTATGAGAGATTCTTATTTTTCGCAAAACCCTGAACATAACAGTCCAATTAACCCTATCAAATGCTTTTTCTAAATCTACAAATGCGAAATGAGTATTTTTTGCAACTTTTTTCGATAATTACCCTAATCATTAGTATCGGTTCTCTAGTCCCTCTGTCTTTACGAAAACCATATTGGTCTTCGCCTAAATAATTCTCAGTCAAAGCTTCTACTCTATTTTTAATTATTATTGTTAGTATTTTGGAAGCGTGGGAACTTAAACTAATCGTTCTAAAATTCTCACACCTATCAGCTCCTAACTTATTTGGGATTGGGATAATAATATTTTTTTCGAAATCTATTGGGACCTCACCTGTGTCATATATTACTTTTACCAGTTCATGTAATCTGTCTAAAGTTTTCTGACTTGCATATTTTATTAATTCTGCGGGCATATCGTCTATCCCCAGCGCTTTATTTAGTTTAAGATCCTTAGCAGCTCTAACAAATTTCTCTTTTAATATTGGGAACCCTATTTCTACATCCTCTTCTTGGTCGTTCTCTAACTCATCCATATTATCTCCCTATATAAATCTTTTAAATATCTTTTTCATCTATCTGCTACCTTAACTTTATTTATTAAAAACTCATTATTCTCATCTTTAATACCTTTATATTTTTTCCTATCTCCCCCGAAAAACTTTTTAACTGCCCCGTAAGCCCTGTCTGTCTTACCTAGTCCCAAATTATTTTGTATTCCCTTACAATTCTCCTCCATCCATTTATTTCTAGCTTTTCTACACTCATGTACTATCTTATTTCTAACTCTATTATATTTTTGCTTACTTTCACTATCTAATTCTCTGAAAGGTTTAAGCTTTCTTCTATTCTCTATTAAATCTAATATCTCCTTTGTTACCCAGGGTTTTCTCGTTTCTATTTTTTCTTACCTATAGTCTGTGTTGCTGTATCATGTACAGCCCTTTTTATTTCTTTCCATCTATTTTTACGTTCTCTCCTATAGCTATCTTTTTGATCTTATTATCTAATACTTGTTTATATTTTTCTTTTACCTCACTATCATTAAGCTTACCTAGATCCCATCCCTCTTTTTTAACCTTTCTCAATTTTTTGAATTTTAGCTTACACTTCATTTTAACTAAGTTGTGATCGCTATCTATGTCAGCTCCGGGATAGCTACAACAGTTTTTAACTTGGTTTCTAAGTCTTTGTTTAACTAAAATATATTCTTATTGGTATCTAGCCCTATCACGTTGCTCTTTCCAGGTATATCTTCTCCTAACAAGTTGTTCGAATGGGGTGTTTACAGTTACTAATCTATGTTCCTGGCAAAACTCAACTAATCTTTCTCCTCACTACTTTCTCCACTGCCGCATTAAAATCGCCCATAACTATTAAATTCTCATCTCCCTTTACTTTTCCCACTATAATATTTATGTCCTCGTATACCTTTTCTACTTCCTCGTCCTCGTACTGAGTTGTTGGCATGTAAACCTGTACTAAAACAGTGTCTGTGGGTTTTGTACTCAATCTAACCATAATTATTCTATCACTAAATTGCAAGTACTCTCTAACTTTACGTCCTAATATTTTACCTAACACTATTCCTACCCCTGCCTGTCCATTAGTTGAAGAAGTTGTAATTATTCTATAATTGTCTTTCCAAAAGTCATTACTATCTGGCCATCTCACCTCACTAATACCAAAATGTCCAGCTTTCCTTTTCTCATTTCCACTAATAAATTCGTTAACTTATCTACTCTAAGTAATGATCTTACATTCCAAGTCCCTATCACTGAAACGAACTGTTGTTTTAAATTCTTACAATGACGAGCCCCAAGTACCCCCTCCCGGAGATTCGAATGAGGAGGTATTTTACCTCCGGACAAGAATTTTACTTGTGAACTTTCCTTCATACATATTTCGTGTTTTAGGCCACGCAAACCTGGGAAATGCTGTGGTAGGTTCCCATACCTTTCCACAACGCAGTTTTTAAAGATTTTAGCAAAAAGCCGTATCTGTCACGGCCAACTTCCAACAACCTTGTAAATTATTGAGGATCGCCCGAAACCAACCGACTCTCTTCCAATATCTTTTAGCCAGCAAGACTGCTGCCCCTTGCTGCCCTTTTAATCGCCTTTTACAATAAGCAAGTTTACTATAGTAGTATTCTTTGTCCCCTACTATAGGCACTTCTATATGCGTAGGACTTGTTATTACGAAAGTTAAAAAAACAGATTCAGGAATATCCGGGAGCTATGCGTCGGTACGGTGATTATAATATAATATGGGAATCATAGTTCTCAAGAAATATTATAATTTTATTAAAATATATACATGAATTCATAACTAGCATGCATTGTGACAACCAGAATCTGATGAATTAGGGATAGCCAAATCTCTAAACATTTTCGTGAACAATCGCCCCATACTCGCATCTTGTAAGCACTAGATAGGGTAACATTTAATAACTTTCAACACTGTCAAGTAATTTACATTGCTGCAATCATTAAACAAAAAATTGCTCGCACGGCTCTATTCATCTAATAACGTTTGGACCCCTTCTTCATCTGTCGTGGTTCCACTTACATTTTTTATATTACCTACAAACTTTTCGTAAAATTCTGGAAGGTTTCTACACTCCAACTCCTCCATTTTATAACTCATTAATTCTCGCAAAATTAAAATCGTTGAAGCACTCGTACTAATTTAGAACAATAAACATTTAGGTCTTTCGCAATTTCCATATCATATAAATTTTCTTTCTTGAAATTTATTTGCAACGCATACACATCTATTAAATGAATCGACTGCCAGTTTCAATTTGAATTGATGATCTAGTTGTAATTCTAAAATTCGTAACTAGAAGTGAAATTAATCCTTTGTCAATAGGACTTCTACCTTAAAGCTGAGAAAAAACAACATAATTTTTTTGTAATAACTGCAAATGATGGGGGTACGACATGCAGCAAAAACGTCCTGTCAATGTATAGGAGCCGAAAGATGATAGTGATTATGTTTCTAAAAAGTTTGCTGTTAATTTTGTAAATCGAGCATTTACCTATTGTCTAAAAGTATGGAAGATATTCAGCGCAAGGCTGTAGTTTACAATGCGAAAAATCTGCGTATCATATAGCATAGTCCTCTTGTGGAAAAAATCAGACGCAGCAACCAAACAATATGTAGACGAAATATTTGATAAGCTTGTATCTGTTGTGAGAGCATTTACTACCATTAAACAAAAAAATTGTTCACACGAATCTCTCCTTCTAATAACAGTTAATCTCTTTTTTGTTCTCTCGTATTTCCACTTACATTTTATTTTTATAACACCTACAAAATTTTCGTAAATTCTGGAAAGTTTCTACACTTCAACCCTTCCATTTATTACACATATTACACTCGTTTACTAAATGACATTTAAACTAATTAATGATCAAATGAAGGTATTTTTCAAGCAATGTTAACAACTCAACATTGTAATTTAATCATCTGATTTTAATTACGTAAATGCAGAAACAATTACCTATATTGCTGCCGTCATGATGTTAATGTTACAAGTACTACAATTAGATCTCAACAAACTAATAGACTACAAAATTCATTAATAAGGAAATAGTAAAAATTAATAAATGTGCTTTATACATTTCTTAACAGTTAAAAATGTATACAATATATATATGTATATATATATATATATATATATATATTGCTATGATAATAGAGTAGTTTAGGGGTAGGTTAAGTCATAGGGGTCGTAGAATTAATATAGACAACTTCAACTTTATGAAAAGCAAATAATTCCAGAAATTATAAGAGTAAATCGGTCACTCTACATAATGTTAATTAAGAGGACACTGTATATAAAATATGCGGAATTAAATGCATAAGAACATAAATATGTCAAGTGTAGTTTATAACTAAAGATAAGATTTTAAAACGCAATAAAGTGAATCAAATTAAATCACCGGAAAGCATAGATAAATTGGCATTGCAAATATTTAACAATTGCGTCGAAAATATCAACGTAAACGCGTTCTAAATAATTCATTATTAGAAAATTGTTACGTGACTTGAATAGAACACATTTGTTTAGAAAACCAATATTCTGTAGAAACAAATAAACACCAGGCGGTTTAAATTATACGATAAAATTAACAAACATCCAAATACGTGAGTTAATGAAAGTCAAAAGTTGGAAATTCTCGAATAATATTTCAATATGCTGGATGCGGACGTGACGAACAGAGCATGCATCGAAAATTTAAACTAAGTAATTTGTAAAATTTCGAGTTATGCGAGATAAGGCAAAAGTATCAACCTAGAATGTAAACATGCCAATGAAAACACTTGGAGGAAGGGCTTATATATACGATAGTAACGGAACGACATTTTAGTCTATATTCAAACTGAGCAACGACTATGTTCAAAGGTGTTAAAAACTTACGTAACTAGTGAAGTATAAATCAAAACAAATCAGAGTTAAAAAGTGCGAGAATTTGTGCAACGAAAACTAAGCCGATCTATAGATAGACGTAAGTTAAACAACTTAATTAAATTCATTTCTAATACTAATGAAACAGGGCTTTAATTTGGACTTTAATTTGGGACATATTTAAATGAGACGACTTTAATTTGGGCTGTAATTTGAGATGGTTTTACTTTGAGATGGCTTTAATTTGGGACCTTTAATCGAGACGATTTTAATTTGGAACTTCTAACTTTGAACATACTCTAATTTTGGAGATAATTTAAACGTATTCTAATTTGGACATATTCCGATTTGGTACGATTTTAATTGGAACTGATTTATGGGAGAAGATTCTTATATGGGGCCGGCATATCAATAAGCAAAGCGGACACAGAAAAGGGATGCAGATCATAGACTAGGATGGAACTACAGAACACATTCCAGGTTAGCAATCTTAACACACTTTATTATTGAAAACTGTTTTGATTTAATATTTGCCATACATTGTATATTTATAAGAGTCATCAAAAAGGTCAATTAAAAATTTATAAAACAGAATAGGTATCTTGGAACGTTCGAAGATAATTAAAAGATATTTTTGCTGGCTTTCAGAAAAAGCAGAAATCTCGTATATGTAGATATTTTGTACAAAAAGAAAAATTGTGAGAGTTGTAAATATTATCAATTATTATATTGTGTGTTCTAGAATTGCCTTATTTGATTCAATAAGATTTATTCAGTAAGCTAGTCGGGGTAAAACCTTAAAATTAATATTTCATATAATAAAGGGAATAGCACAGTAATTTTATTACATGCCTAATTGTTGGGCAAATAGCACAGCAAATTTATGCCACCCACCGTAGGGTTCGATAATCCTAAAATAGGGAATTTCATAGCAATATATATAATTGTATGTGTTTATACTAACATCAGTTATGATGGCGAATCAACTAAATGCAGAACATCCATTCCTTTAACTAATTGCGTAAGTGTTTGTCTTACACCTACATCTAGGTATTGGTTTGGATGACGTACAATTATTTCCAACAATATCAAATAGTTTGCATTATTGAAATCATTACATAAATAATTACTAGCTCGGTGTTAACCCGTTCTTCTTCTGCCTTATGTCCAGTTATATCATCTAAAAAATTTTCATAAAATTTTTGAAAACCCTACAATTCAATTCTTCTACTTTATAACAGAGTAATTCTCGCAAATTTAATAACTTGAAGCATTCGTACTCAGGTAACATAATAACATTTCGGTTATTCTCAATGTGTAAATTGAATGAATTAGCTTCTTTAAAATTGTTTAGCAAGCATATACTTCTACTAAAGGCGGTAGTCAGTTGTAAGTTGAAGTCTCGTTCCAGTTGTAATTCTACATCAATACATTTCATTAGCAAATTCATTTAAACTGATGTTTTTTGAGTCTAGAGTAAATTGTTGAATTTAAAATTCTACTCGAAGAGTACAAAAAGTTTTTATTCGCCATACTTCAGTGGAATTTGCACACATACCACTACAGCAAATAATTTGGATAACAGGTTGAAGACCACTATATGAAGCAAACGCAACCTTTACGAAATGGTGGTGAGAATTTGGTAGAAAATCACCTTACGTATAGGTTGTCTTACCAACTAGTTGTTTGAGGTTTAATTGTGGTACTCGTGTATCGCTTGCAACATTTACACCAGCAAAATACATTATTGTTTTAACTCTACTGGAGTTTGGGATGTTCTCATTCGTCTTATATATTGCTGAACGTGCATACGCTGTACAATCTTGGGTATATAACATTAACTTTCAAACACATCGAGAAAGTGTAACTAATTGTTTTTACATTCATCTAGTTAACCAATATTGTTAAATTACAATCGGGGAATATTTGAGCTGTTATTTTTATTATTGTATGGAAAGTGCCTTCAAATTCTAAACTGATTAGTTCAAACATCATTTAGTAAATGATTTTAAATATTTTTGAACGATCTTTTTGGTTAAACAGCTTGTTACGCACGGTTTTTAATTATAAAAAAGTTTTATAAGAATTTCGCAAAAGGAATACAAAATGAAGAAAAGTTTAATAATAATATCATCAAAACCTAATGGGCTTACCCTGTACATGGATAATTTTCAAATTCTATTTTATTGCTCTTTAGATTACCCTTCGATTTAAGTGAATGATGATGTTATCATATATTTTCCTCGTTTAACATTCAATATATATTATACTATTTTTCAAAAAGAAATCTACGGTTCAAAATATAAGTTACTGAATCTTTTACCATTAAAATCACGTAAAGAAATCGATAGGAAAAAGCAAGTCCTTGGTCCAAGAGTATAATTATGCCGTTGCAAGTTTTCACTTATGTAGTTTAATTTTCAAATCGGTTATTTCGAAAAGAGATCAACAATAATAGAGCAATTAAAATTACACACAAGAATCGGCAGGAAAAACAAGCCTTCGGTCGACGCTTATATTATTATGTTAAGGTTTTCTCCAAATGAGATTCTTCAATAAATAAACCCCTATACCACCTAAAAAGTCATTCGTTTTCTTTAAAACAAGTTCAACGTAAGAGTGCGTATATAAAACTCGGCTGTTTGCAGAGGAAAATCGTAAGAAAAAACGTGGATTTCAATCATTTAAATGAAAGTACGTGCCGCATCCCATACATGCAGTGTAAAGACCTAATCGTTAACAAAGAATACAAAATTTTATAAGCAGAATTATTCAAAACAAAATTTTGTGGTCGGATGCTGATTGAAATGGCGAATTTTAAACGAATATTACCGCAACGATACTTTGATTTTCTCTAGGCAGATGGAATTAAAAAGCTAAATAACTGTATTGGTGCAAGCAATGACGTCTATTTAAATAGTACGGGTTTGACAGGATTAATTGTTATTATACGATTGTTAAATAATGTGTGTAAAAAGTTTTATTACATGCTGCAAAAAGTATATACATTTTAATATTTTATATCGTTTGCATTCTTAGTTGTAAGGGGATTGTATATAAATCAAAAGTAAGTGTATAAACTTTTCTTAATAATATTGTTTTAAAGTTATTAATATATAAATCAGATGCGTGCTTCAAAATTTTGTTAGTATGAAAAATGTGTATGCTTTACTACGCAAATAGTTTTAAATAAAAATTAATTCACAAAATTTTTGTTGACAATCTAGTTTTCAGTTATTATGGTCACATTTATTATAGTTTAATTTACTAGTAATCTCTGTAAGTCGATGAATAAAATCTGCATGCATTTTAATTAAACATCTATGCATGCATTTTACTCAAAAATGTACGCATGCGTTGAACATTATTTTTTATATTCTTTTTAAAAGGTTCAGTTTTATAAAAAATTATCGAGTAATCAGACGTATTTAAAATGGAGACTGTCGGTTTCGATGTTACCTCAGATATTAGAGTACCCCAAGTAGACGTCAACAGACTGATTGATCAGGTTACTTACAATTTAAGTGAATACGATCGATCTGTTGCTTCTCATTACCATAAAATAGAAATTGAATTTAATCTTACGGTTTGTGTGTCGCAACAGATACTGCGATAGGCATATTATCAAATTACGGGTGGACCAATTTTTGCGACTTCTGTGTAGAACTTACACAGAATCAATTTGGTAGAGATACAAAACAAGTTCGATAAAATGACGTGGAATTAGAAGATTTTTAATTTGGAAATGAATCCGATTTAAAGTTTGAAGCAAATAAATGGTGTGCTAAGACCGCATTGGTCGCAAATGATATTATAGTCGGAGAAGAAATGTTTGCAATGAAATTTGTAAAGGGTGCTAGTGTCATCACTTTGAGCGAACGCAAACTTTGGAGTCTATTTAACATGCGGAAGTTATCAACATATAAACTAAATATGATTGTTAGAGAATTTCAACCGTTTTACAACCAACTAGTAGGTTTTATTGCCTACTATAATTACGACAAAAGACTGAAGTTAACACAAAAGAGGAAAGAGGTAAAATTTTGCTCGAAAGTGATATACGTGCGTGTAATTTTTTATTCAGTTACAGAAATAACGATAATTATTCAACAGCTCTGGAAATAATTATATGTTATCTAAACCGGTACGTCAAAGACGTGTTGCTTGCGCGCTTGCTTCTGCAAATGAGAACACAATAAAAAGCTTTGGATAATTTCGGTGATGACACCTGTTCCACCACACAAAGTTCATGCATAGGTCATAGATTTCAGATTAAGCTACCATGTACTCACAAAAATTAATGTTTAATCTTATGCAAGAATTTATAAAAGTATTATATATTATTGATCATATTTTGTAAACTGTAAACGGTATAAATAGAGATGATTTTGAAAATGTGTCAAAATTGTGCTATAAAAAATGAACTACTTTGAATGGAAGTTTGTATGTCGGAGGTATGTCGGATGTGTGTCGAAGGTATGTCGTACGGATGTCGGATGTATTTCGGATGTGTGTCGGACATATGTCGGATGTACGCCAGATGTGTGTGGGAGGTATGTCGTACGGATGTCGAATGTATATCGGATGTACGTCGGATCTTTGTCGGAGGTACGTAGTTCGGATGCAAGAGGAGCAGAGGGCGAGAATGTAGGGAGGAGTGCTTAGGTTAGTTTACGTTGTTTGGACTTAGGTTAGGTGAGTTCGGTTCACGTTGTTTGGACTTAGATTAAGTTAGTTCACGTAGTTTGACTTGTCTGGACTGAGGTTAGATAGCATGAAAAACTTTTTCTGCTATCTAACATAAGTTCAGACAAGTCCAACTAGTCTAACCTAAGTCCAAACAACGTGAACTAACCTAGCCTATGGACCACATGGACGTTACTTAAAAACCATGTTGCTACATACTATACAGCCTGTTTCAAATTAACTCGGCACCATTGCTAACTTTGTTATTATTGAAGCTACGACGTTGGTTAAATGAGCAAAGAAGCTTAGTTTTTACAGCTGATTACCGTGGACAGCGCAAAAAAATAATTGAACATCGCTGTTTCGAGATATTGATCAAAACATTTACTTTTTAAATGGAACACTCTGTATATTTTTAATTTAAATGAAAGAGAAATAAATTCTTAACAAAAAGTCTTATACACTCTTCAAAATCAAAATCCTTAAGATAAAGTAAATATTAACAAATTTGTAATTTAATCAAGGTAGGCGCGGATATTTGAATAGAATTCATTTGTTTAACAAGTTTGTCATTTCGTGTGTTTAATTGTAGCAACTAACTTTAAGAAGTGTTAATAACATTGTTAGAATGCCTTTTACTCATGAAGAAAAGTGTGATATGTTAGAAACTTTTATAATAAATAGAAAAAATAGTACCAGAGCATCAAATTGCTGTCGCGAAAACTTTCCTAGTCAAAACTCTCCAGACCGAAGATATTTTCTAATTCTGTACAGAAAATTTAAAGACAATGAAAATTTGTTTTGGAAGAAAACAAGTAGGAAGAGATTTATAATTAGTAAAAACATTGAAACAAATGTATTAATTTAATTTGAAGCGTTTCTAAATGATTCTATTAGAAATTTGGTAAAAAATAGTAACTTTTCTTTAACAGTCATTTATAGAATATTAAGAAAACATAAATTTATTCCTTATAAATATCGACAAAAAAATAAGTCGTTGGTTAGTTGCTTCGCGTACAGAAAATCCTGGCCTCGTGAAAAATATAATTTACAGCGACGAATAAAATTTTTTGAATTCTGGAATGTTTAACCGTAAAAACATGCATTACTGGTCATGCGAAAATCCACTGTTAACTTTCCCATCCCATCCACAAACAAAGTTTAGTTTAAATGTATGGTGTGATTTGATTGGTAGTAAAATCGTGGGCCTTTTGTTTTATTACGGATCGGTTACTAGAGCTATATATATATATATATATATATATATATATATATATATAGAACAATATATAAAATAAGATGTATCTGTAAACAAACTCTATGAAAATAATAGAGTCTATTGACGAATACAAATCGGGCTGGTAGTTATATAGCCATTAACAAAACATTAGCTTATTACTTCATGGGAGGAAACATCCACTGACCGACGGTTTCGGCTTTATTAAGCCTCCTCAGAGTGAAATAGTCTCCAAGAACCCTATGAGTAATCGAAGCTATTATACTGGTATAATTTCGAAACAATATCTGTACTATGGCAAAAGTAAATAAAACCGCCATCAGGTGATAAAACACCAACACTACTAAAGTGTGGTAGTACAGAATTTACTTTGCCATAGTACAGATATTGTTTCGAAATATACCAGTATAATAGCTTCGATTACTCATGGGGTTCTTGGAGACTATTTCACTCTGAGGAGGCTTAATAAAGCCGAAACCGTCGGTCAGTGATGTTCCTCATAAGTAATAAGCTAATGTTTGTTAATGGCATACTCAGCCTTATTTCATAACCTACAATAACTTGTCTTAATTCTTATTGCGGACTCCAAATAACTTGTCTTTTTATATATATATATATATATATATATATATATATATATATGAACATTATGGAAGAAGTTTTTGAAGAATACCTGGATGATATTAATCTAGAAGATCGACAAACCATTTACTTCCAGCAAGATGGAGCTCCAGCACATAATTTTCGCGAAGTTGGCGCAATGATGCAAAGACGTTTTGAAGACCGGTCGATGGGAACAAATGATCCTATAAAGTGACCACCTCGTACACCAGACTTGTCGTCTTTAAATTTTTTCTCTTAGGACAACGTAAAAAATAACGTTAACGAAAGAAGATATACCAATGTAGCAGAATTAGAAAACAGTACTCGATTAAGTATTAATTCAATTGACGGTAGGAGTATTGCAAATGCTACAGGGAATGTTATTAGGCGAACCTTAATGTGCATTCAAGAAAATGGAGGATTATTGAACATTTTATGTAATTGTAGTGTGTTAAATAAATGGTTTATTTAAAAGTCAAGACTATCTTAATTAAATTACAAATTTGTTAATATTTACTTTATCTTAAGGATTTTGATATAAGAGTGTATAAGACTTTTTGTTAAGAATTTATTTCTTTTTCATTTAAATTAAAAATATACAGGGTGTTCCATTTAAAAAGTAAGTGTTTTGATCAATATCTCGAAACAGCGATGTTCAATTATTTTTTTGCGCTGTCTACGGTAATCAGCTGTAAAAATTAAGTTTCTTTGCTCATTTAACCAACCTCCTAGCTCCAATAATAACAAAGTTAGCAATGGTGCGGAGTTAATTTGAAACAGGCTGTATAGTTATGTAACCTTTAAAATAGATTATGTATGGAAGTTGGCAGAAGAACATAAAGTATATTAGATTTAAAGAGTGAAGTAAAGTATGTTTGCATATTAAGCGAACTAAAAAAGAATATTCATAATAATAGTAATACTTCACATGGTTACTTATAATCAGAGGATAAGTTGAGTGTTGATGAAGAACGATTAGGATGTAAATCCATTTAAAATAATTTATGTATCACACTCCTGTAAAATAGTATATAGTAGTCTTTACTTAGTGCTTGTAAAAAATAGGTTTAAAAAACGCATTATTATTTTGTTATATAGATTGGATGTAACATCAGGTCATGTTCCGAGATCATACGAAAGAGCACAATTTAGCTCAATTCTCGAAAGTGGCTCAAAGGTTAAAGTTTTTAAAGCATCCCCAGCATCTTCTTGACAATTTGGTGGAAATTCTTAAGATGAATTGTTAGGAACCATGGTTTTAGTTATTAAAAAACCCTGAATAGCACTACATTCAACTGTAAAAGGTTATATGTATTCGGGTGTTGAAGATGCCGTTTCTTAGTGCTGCATTCGGAAGAAACGCTGTATATTTGTAATTAATTCTTCAACAATTTTGTTTCTTCTCTCTGATTTTTGGTACTGGTTTCCAAATAAGCGTTTTCGACTAGCTGACATGTAGAATATTAAAAAATAAAAACTAAAAGGTGCATTTTTATATTTATTAGATATTTAAGATATTATTTTTGGTATTGTATTAATAATTTAAATTTTAAAAAAATTATACATTAATAGTTACATTGGAAGATAATTACGATGTACACAACTTTAGACTTACCTTGTAATGATAAGGCACAATATATGAGCGTAATACGTATTTTTCTGTTTATTACAGTAGGTATCACATCTAACAGTAACCTTATATCATTTGTGTTTATAGAGTAGTCAAAAAGACAACAAAAAAACTAGTAACAGAAATATCCTTTGATTACTTTATATTTTTTGCTTGGGCAACACTGGTTATGCAAGCAGCCGATGTTTTCTAGTTTCACAATTTTATTTTGATTATTAAAATGGAAAAATTGGAAAAAATATTAAATCGGAAAACGTTCAAGTGCTGGGAAACTTAGTAGCCACAGGCTGCTTACCGCCCCTTTACATCCACTGAATGTCTGAGAAATAGGGTATATAATTCTAAAACAATAGAAGGGGACCGAACTGCTTCTAACAAGAAAGAACCGCGCATATGATAAAAGACAACAAACATAGAAACAAGAAGAAAATTGTTGAAAGCATATGTATGGAGCACAGCACAGTATGCCTATGAAATACGGGCAGTAGGAAAAGCAGACAGAAAAACGGTAGCAGCCTTTTGGAATGCTGTGTTTCAAATGTATGAGGTTGATACCATGGACAGACAAAGCTAATAACAAATAGGTTATACAAATAGTAGGGAAAGATGAATATCTGTGAAAAAAATAGAAGACAAGAAATGTAGAATACGATCTATGGCGTTTTTGGGGTATAGTATGGGATATAACACAAGCCGAGATAGGAAAAAGGAGCTAGATGTAAATCTTCATCAAATAGTCATAGACGCAGACTGCAAATTTCAGGGAAATGTGTAGGTTAGTTCAGAATGGGAAACAATGATGGTACGCGTCTAATCAGTTCCAGGACTGAAGACCTAATGATGATGATAATTAAAATGGTCCCATCTCGCACAGGTTTTTTCAAGGGTACCAGCCTTCCGATAATAATACTACTGCCATACGTTCTAATTCTTCTAATATCATTATTGTTTATCTTGGATCACAAATGGTGATTCCATTGTATTTATTAACTGTAACTTTTTTTCAGTATCTTTTAATGGGAACCGCTATAGAGTGCCCTCAGGGTGTTTGTTTTAGTGTTTGTGCATAAGGATTTTTACCTCTTCCCTGGTGCAATGTTCCATTTCTTTGTAAAAGTATTAGAGGTAGTGGCGTCCTCTCTACCCTGTATCCATTTGTTTGTTAACTAAGTAAACAATAAACCTACGACCACTCTCGTATCTACTGCAGGGGTCATGTCCGAGCCATGCCGTGGTAACGCTTTATCATCTCCTAAAACCGTTTACCATCTGTCACATAGGCTCTCTTTTGTGGTAGGTAATACGCATTTGACTTACCAATGTTCTATTATTAATACCTCAGGTAAGAAAAATCCAAAATAGTGATGATCTTTAGCATTAGTGTGCGACGCCACAACAATAGTATATGTGCTAAACAAGAACAGATAATACACGTCACGGATAACTGGAACGATATTACGTGGAACCGGTTCGGTTAGGTTCGAATCCATCACTTAAAAATAACGCTAATTAAAATTTTCTATTAAATAATTGAAAGAAAGGGTTAAGCATAATGTACTTTGATAACTACTGTTTTAAATGAAGATTTGACGTCAATGTAAAATAAGAAGATTTTTTTTATTACGAGGAATATTTTTTTTGCATTCTGCAAGTATTACTTTTAGATTTATTTTTAAGTGATTTATATTTAATGTTTGAAAGAAACAATGTTGTAAAAGTTCTAAATGCTTTTGTAAGAAAGAAAATATTTCATGCTATTTAATGCTTTGTAATATTCTTGTGTTTGATTTCATTTTGAAAAACTACGTCAGTTCCGTTAAGTTAACCAGGCAAGGTTAAAAAAAAAGTAAGTGAACCATTTCAAGTTTACAAATTGCAGTATCCGTTTCACATTACTCTTTCAGCGATGCTCTCTACGCGGCCTTGCCACAGCACTCTTTTTGTGACGCACTCAAACGGGACTGAACACATCACCCTTTTAGCGGCGCTCCAACGCGAGGCTATTTTCATATCACTCCTTCTAGTAACGTTTCAAGCGGGCGTTGTCACAGCAATACATACGATTTTTTATCGCGTGATAGTGCATTTATCAGTCGTATTGAAATTTTACCAATACTTGTGTTGTGTAGAATTTTCCAACAAATAAGAAATTTTGATATACCTTTCACGACCTATATACATAGGACTTCCTATTATTTTCACCTTTATTAACCTCATATTGAGATAACAAGATAATTATCGATGTTAACACATCTGCCTTGCAAAACAGTTGAATGTCTGTACTTTTCTCTGATAATTTTGTTAAAACTCCGCATGTTGGTTGCACAATCTTCTCAACATGCTATTCTGCAGAGATTAAAACTTTTCTCCACGTTGTTTGTTACTTTAGATTGTACTTTGAGCGTTTATAATGAGCATATTGTACCCTTGAAGTAACAAATGTTTTCAATGTTATAACGTTTACAAATTAATGAGTTTTATGGATAATTGTGTTTTAATGCCCTAAAATATACTTTAAACTACTGTACATATTCCTAACACTATAACGCAAATTATTCTTGCTTGTTGTGTAATATTTATAGATTACCCCTATTTATACAGTTTGTGACTTTGAGCTACACAAATCAACTGAATATTTTAAATGTTATAATGCGATTTCTAACGACTTATACCGGATGCTGTGATACAGATACAGCAAATTGTAAAATTTGAAATTGGTGACTTACCTTCCTTTATAACTTTACTTTGCCTGGCTAGCTTAACGGAAATGTTGCAATTTATAAGATAAAATCAAACAGCAATATCATAAAGCATTTATACAGTATAAAATAGTTTCTGTCATACATCGTTTCTTTCAAACATAAACTTATTTACTTAAAAATGTGTTTCACCTCATGTTACTTACAATTTACAAAACTAAAATCTCTTCTCTTATGGATAGTTTGCTTGGTTTTGATTCCCAATCTTGTAAGGTTTGTTTGGCCAAAAAATCTTTAATAAACAATCTATTAAAAGGTCAGAGTGTTTCGAACCCTGATCATAAACTTATTGGTAAATATCCTTACAAAATTATTATATGATTAACACTTATTATTCTACCTTAAATTAAATGACAAGTACCCGAATATCAATTAAAATAAATCTAAAAGTAATAATTGCAGAATCCACAAAAGTGCTCTTCCAATACGTAATTAATATTGTTAAATATCTCGTGCCTCTATTTTTTTAAATCGACGTCAAATCAGCTTACAAGATTTTCCACATTTAAAATCTTCATTTCAAATAGCAGATACCAAAGTACAGTGTGTCCCAAATTGGATGTATTAAATGGGTAACTTAGTTGTTATTAAAGATACAATAAAACTGCGTGCGCAGTCATGGACCAACTTTATGAGATCAATTTAATGGTGAAATCACGAATAAACGATCTTTTTTGTTTTCGAGTTATAGCCAAAAATTAATATTTTTTAGAATTCTATTAATTCGTATAACTCGTTTGTTTGCAAAAACATCCAAAAATACCGTAGAAGTCTTTTATACAGTTTTTACGCAGAATACAGTGGCGTACGCAAATATTTAATATTTATAACACTTTTGAAGTTGTAATATAAAATTGCATTTTTTAAATGGAAACCACAATTAGTTGCCACTTTATTTAAAAGGTCATTTTAACAGCTTTTTAAAAATATATAGTTTAATATAATTATCTTTTCAAACGGCCGATTTATTTCATGTTTTTGGTATAATAAAATAATTTATTATATTGGTAATAAATAGTTGGCCGCCAAACAAAAGGTAAACACAAAACAAGAGTTTATTATTGTACCACATCCCATTTCTAAACAACAAAGTTTGAAAGCTAAAAGAATACGATATCATAACTACATATATTACAAAAATTAATATAACTACATCTTAAATTGAAAATTATATTTCCCTATCCACATAAAATAGTCTATAATCTATATATGGATACACAAATACACACACACACACACACACACACACACACACACACTCACACACCTCATACCCTCACACACATACACAAGCACGCGCTCACGCATGCACGCACGCACACGCACAAACCCACACACACCGTCACCTACACACACCCTCACACATAATATGCATAAAACACTGAAACACAGATGGGAATACTACAATAGTTTTATTTACTGACAATTCAGAGGAGATATTGTTCAAACTGGCTTCCATTAGCTCTTAAACAAAGTTCGCATCGTTTTATTAAAAATCTAAAAGAATTTAATAAATGAACCGCCTTAACTTTACGAAATGATGCATCAATTGAATTCCGCAACTCTTCAGTACTATAGTGCTGGGTTTTATAGATTTCTTCTTTCAAAAAATTCCACAAGAAATAGTCCAATATCGACAAGTCAGGAGATCTAGGCGGCCACTGAACAGGTCTAAACGTACCCATCCATTTATAGGGATATTCTCTATTTAAATAATCACAAGTAATTATAGCGTTGTGCGCGAGGGTGCACCATCTTGTTAGAACCACACTTTTTGTCTTTTTTCGAGAGGCAATTTGGTATACAAAATTTCAATATAGCGACCAGCTGAAAGATTGTTTTCAAAAATATGGTATTGAAATTTGCCACCAACAATGTAGCAACAAATATTCAAACCAAAACAGCTTTGTTGACGACCCTTATATGTTTGATAGGTATTTTCATTAGACCAGTGTTTTATCTGACCATATAATGTTATTTCCAAAATTGTTAGATACCATTGACAAAATCGCCTTCTTTTTTGAAAATCGTCTGGAAGCAAACTATGTTTAATTTTAATTTTATAGGGTAGATATTTATTACGCTTCAATATTCTTAAAGCTGCTGATTTAGAAACACCCATTTCCCTTTCAATTTTCCTACATGATGTTTTTGGGTTGCAACAGTAGTTTACTCTTGATTAAAAACTGCATACTATTTCGTTCTAAGTTTGTCAAAACAGCCAAGCTGTTGTAAATTACTATCTAACCTTTTAAACATGTTAATATTTGGTTGTCGTCTTTCAGGATACCTGTATTATTTACAAACGACATAGTAATATTATTTGCTATTAGTTACACAATTACCTGTTAAAATATAAAGTTTTTGCTGATAGAGGAATTCTCGCAGACTCAATAAATGCAACTAGCATATCGTATTTTTCGTAATTTTCAAATTTTGCCATTTAGTAACAGACTGATGCTTCACTTACAAACTAACAATACAATTTATAGCATGTGCAATTGATATGATTAAAGCTCGTTGGCGTTTGTTATACAAACAATTGTCGTTTTCTGTTTACCTTTTGTTTCG
Organism: Platerodrilus igneus; assembly: GCA_036346225.1. Classification (NCBI taxonomy): domain Eukaryota; kingdom Metazoa; phylum Arthropoda; class Insecta; order Coleoptera; family Lycidae; genus Platerodrilus; species Platerodrilus igneus. Next base: position 1,681,080 of record JARFIW010000954.1, read on the forward strand.
CGGCCAACTACTTATTACCAATATAATAAATTATTTTATTGTATCAAAAACATAAAATAAATCGGCCATTTGAAATGATAATTATATTAAACTATATATTTTTGAAAAGCTTTCAAAATGAGCTTTTAAATAAAGCGGCAACCAATTGTAGTTTCTATTTAAAAAAATGTAAGTTTATTTTACAACCTCAAAAGTGTTATAAATATTAAACATTTACGTACGCCACTATATTCTACGCAAAAAACTGTATAAAAGACTTCTACAGTATTTTTGGATGTTTTTGCAAACAAACGAGTTATACGAATTAATAGAATTATTAAAATTATTAATTTTTGGCAATAACTCGAAAACAAAAGAAGATCGCTCTTTGCGATTTCACCATTGAATTAATCTCAAAAAGTTGGCCCATGTCTGCGCACACGGTTTTATTGTATCTTTAACAACAACTAAGTTACCCATTTAATACATCCAATTAGGGACACACTGTACATATTTGCATAAATCTTCCTTTCAATTATTTAATAAAAATTTTTAAATAGCGTTATATTGAAGAATTTTCTCTCTTTATTGTATATAATTACATTTAATAATTTTCATTTTTTATGCAGATTACGTTTAAAGCATCACTTCTTTATTCATTGTAACAGAGTAATTATTCAATTAAGGTATGCGTACTGCATACTTCAAATATTATCTTCGCAACGACCTATTCAAAATAAGATTCCGCGATCGAATACATGAGTGAATTTTTTTAATAAAATTTCTCGTATATATACAATTTATCTATATTCTAGTACGTTTGAGCTTGGTATGGCATTCTATTCGAAAAAACACGCGCTTATACGATGTAATTTCTAAGAATTCCTCATTAGCGTACAAAACCATCCCGTTTTATTACTTCGTTAACGCGATCCACTTATTAATGACGTGCGTTGCTCGTCTTTGTTTAACGCCCAAGGTTATTGTGGCGGTATGGATTTTATGGGTTTTTAATGTTCCGGTCGCTTCTTGGAATAAACGTTTCTTTATTGATTAGTTCATACGAAATTGACGTATTTCTCCCTAAACTTCTTTCTTTAACTCGCCTATTCCAGAAAATTATTTATGTAATACAAAAGTTAATTGATATAATAATTTAAAGCTTTAATGGCATTATAATGTAAACTAGTTGCATTTTTATAGAAAATATTTGCTTTCACGGTAAAACATGTTTTTAATAGACATAATTAAGATTAGAATTGAGGTTTTAAATACAGGAAATTATTTCTTTTTATGCAGGGAAAGGGTATTTTTTATTACAACGAATAGCTTTTGTATTTATCTTAAAATTATCGATTTACATTCGCGCTTAATGCGTTTTGAGGTATCTTAAAAATTATTATTTTTACATATACAGCATACATTATTGTTATGTATTTACAATTTACGCTTATATCATACAGGGTGATTATTTATACACGGAACTTGAGTTTTTGCTTGGCACTTTAATGAATAAAGGTACGCTTGTATTATACAGGGCGTTACTATGAGTTTATGGAAATTTCTATTTTTACGAATTCTTTTATATCTTGGTCAGCTTTATTTGTAGAATTTGGGTTTCAATGGCCTCTCGTGACTCCTTATTAGGTCATTAAATAGTAGCCGTTATGATTTAAAAGTATAGAACCGTTCTATAATTATTGTAGTTACGGAAAATCTATTATACTCGAATAATAGATCTTAACAAATAAAGGAGAAATAGCAAATCAGTTCTATTTGACTACTTTATGATACAAATCAAGTGGTTTATAGGTATTTCCATGCAATAAGCTTCTATTTGCATTCGTTTCAGTGGTTTAGCTTAATTAACTATTGGAGACCGTACTACACTTAAAAGTTAGTCACTGTATTTCTAATGTATTTAATTGTTTGTACCTATTATTTATTTTTGAATTGAATTGTTCTGATTGTCTCAATTTTATCGATAACGATTTACTAAATGGTAAAATACTATTAAAAGCCTGCGCAATAAAAGAAAAGCATTCAAAGCAGTAGATATCAGTTAATATTTCGGTACTATTCCTAACTTTTCAGCGCGGCTACCATATATCAAACGTTTTGAGTATCCAAATATCTCCTTACTATCTTTACACAGGTATGTTTCCTAGCACTATTCAACTGCGCGGTTAAGCTTTGCACCAATAAATTACTTAAAGCTCCGATGCTGCTATTGCAACCAAATTTACAAACATATTGAGATAACGCATAAACTTAACTTACAACAAAAAAAAACACAATAAAATCCTGTAACAATGCAGGCAATAAGTGCAACTGTTAATTTTAAATATTATTTATTATAAATATTGCGAAACTAAGCACATCTTGAAACATACAGGTAGGATATAAAAAATTAATGAAATTGATTTGCACTTAGAATAAGCGGGTACTAAATAAGTATTACAAAATGTATTAAGAGAAAAGCTGAGCATAAAAAGTAAAAAACCCTTTTCCGTTTTCGACCATTTGTATTATTTCAAAATCAGAAGTCGTATATCTGCTTGATCGCTCGCTCAAACACGCCTTTTAGGGCTTAATGAAGTTCCATGATATTAATCCAAGGTTTCTAGGATATTAGGGATTTTCTACAACGAAATCCAATATCTCAAGCCTGAAATAATTATAAAGAACGTATACCCTTGGGGAAAGTGTGCAGGAAAATTTCCTTAAGGATGCAAATTAACTGAGAAACTTTGATCGATTTCGGACCACATGTTTTCAACCAATGCTTGTTCTGCTTCCAGCAATCAATTCCAATGCATCGTTTACACATTTATATAAATGCTAAGGTGTAGATATCGCATTATTCTGAGTTTGCTTACATGCTGTCATAAGCTTTACCACATTTGCAAGTATTTGCTTCGCATAGAAATAAGTAGTTTTGCAATTGTGTTGACGTCAGAATGCACTTTGTACAAATAGCCCAATATATCCCTAAAGCTTTCACTTCTTAAGTGATTTATCAACGGATTGTAAAACAATATTAAATACTAAGATGGTGGTCGATGTCAGTAGTGAAGTTGTAAAATTAATAGTAGGGCGTGTAAAACTTATCAAATCTGTTGAAGGAATTAACAGACAAATGATGCTTATTTAGGCAAGCATAAGCTTGTTAAATGTTGCAAAAAGAATAAGATTTGTGAAGATATTTAATTCGAAAATAATAGTAGACCAAAGTCTAATTTGATGCATCTGTGGAATATCAGTGGTGTTGACGCAATTCTTCTTAAAAATCATTTGTTTCGGTATGATGTAGAATTTGGTTTAGTACAAGAGTAGTTACAAAAATTGCCACTTTAAGTTATAGAAATCCTCTGATGTTCTTCAATAAATCATTTGCAAGTATTAAGTGCAAGATTACTACTGTCTTTCGATATTGTTTTATTTGTAAATACCAAAGTTAAGTCTTATAACTGCTGAGGTTGATATGATGTAATGTCCAACTGCAAATCGTAATGTACACCTAAACACAGATCGTAGGAAGTGGTATAAGAAAATGATTTTAAATAATGTGGCGAAGAGATTGAAAGAATTTAGATAAAAGGATTTTAGATGAGCATTGCAATAAGTTCTGTACTAAATATTAACAGACTCCGCTTCAGGGGCGATGTTCAACGTTTGTCAGTTCCGGGCTTTATAGCAAATATGCGGACTGTGGTAAATGTAACAAGCAATTATCAATATTGCATTCGTTAGGTCGTAGTTTTTGTATTTTATCTTGCAAAATTATATTCTGATAGAATATCCAGTATCTTCTTTCTACTTCAGTATTACGTTACAATTTCATCCAGTTTCCATTGCGCTATAATATCCAAAAAAGTTTCAAAAGCTCAATAATTTTATAATCAACTTATAATGCAAAGAATATAATAAAATACTACCGTTCTATTGAGATGAAAATCTAAACAGAACCACAATTCTTGCTTACAAATAAAACCTAACAAATTACTATTTCATATAAGAAACTTAACAGTGTGGTTCACTACAAAAATTTAAAAATGTATTTACGGTAAGGCTTAAAACTAAAGCAGTTTCGTAAGATTTGTCAGTTTATACAAGCTCCTTGGGTAAAGGAATATATCAATTTAAATATATGATTAAAGCATCAGTTAAAAAGCAGTTTCGGCAAAAACTTATAAAATTAATGATTAACTGGTTTATGGAGAAATGATGGAAAACGTACGGAAATGCAAAGATAGTAAATTGGTAACTAAATGAGAAGGACGGTTTGATGCCCGTTGTATAGCAAAATCTAATTTTCATAGTTGAAGTGTTTTGTCTTAATAGAATTGAACTAGTTAGAGGTATATTTAAAAAAACATATTTATAAGGGTTTGTCCATTTTAGATATAATAAAACCTATATTTGTATGAATTTCATCACAATTAGTAAATACAGAAAATCTTTGTTTTCGGATACGAACAGTCTTATAAATGAATTCAACGTTGAACTAACTCTTATATCAAATCAAATTTTTATAGATTTGATTGCTTCGACTATGGCTCAAATAGTAATACAATAGCCCATTATCAAATAAGAACGTTTTTGGCCACAAGAAGGATGAAAATAATCTTATTCTAATGCTACAGTTAGTAGCACTTAAAATGTACGCTTAAACAGTTTAAGACAGGCCTATAAAATGGTCAAAGGATTCTTCCTCAGCAAGTATTAAGCAAATTTTCTTAGATAATTTTAAAAATACTTTGTTTTGCAATCAAACCCTACACAAACAACTAGGTCTAATTAGATCAAACAAACTTAGGCGTATTTATATTAAAAAACAAAAAAATAGTTGTTAATTCAAGCGAGATATTTCTTAGGGTCCCAACTATTGACACTACACTCTAATGGGTTTGCAAAGCTTCAAATATTGGCAAAAAAGAGCGCTATTTATTTACCATGGTTAACCTATAATATTTTTCATTCAAATCCGCTTCGGGATAACATCACTTTACGTCGTTTTGGATTGTCAAAAATTGCGTAATCTTTAAATCCATATTATTTGAATTATATTAAGAGCTCATCACAGCAGGTTACCTACCATCTGCTGTAAAAACGCGGGTTGGGGTGAGGTAGCATAGGTCGGGACGAAATGTCGAGATGCAGATATTTATTGGAAAAGGATATGAAGTATAATACTCCGCCTATTTGATTTATGAAGTGCCAGGAAGCAGATATAGATGGCAGTGTTGTGGAACTTATTAGTTCAGTTATAAACCTCACATATTTTAATTATACATATTCTCTAACATTTATAACCAGTGAAAACCTTTGAAATTCCGAAATCTATTTTAAAAGAAATTATTAGGGAACGAGAAATCACAAGATTTAACATTCCTACAATGGCATCGCACAATTACATTACAATTTCTAATATGCAATTGACAAAGCTGTTATATTAATTAATTAGCCAATAAATGGAAAAACAGAATAATGGTTTAAACGTATCTCTAATAAAAATTGATTAGGTAAAGTGTCAGGTGGGTTTTGATTACAGTTTGTGTAAAGCTACAAATATTGGTTTGGTTTATTTTCGTATCACAGCTTCGTTTCTTTTATCATTTTCTAACAACGAAATAATAAACAAAGTGTACTGAATCGGACACAGTATACATTCCTCTAGTAGAATAAAAATGCATGTCTTGCATTTTTAAGTAATCCAAAGTATGTTTGGCTTTTATTTATTTACGTTTTGCATGCAGCTTGTCATATACGACCGTATCACGCCAGTAATGCCGTGGTTGCAATAACAGATTAGGTTACTGTTAGAAATAGATATTATTATTAAAAAACACAAATCACTTAACACGCATATCAGAACAGTTTGCAATAGTTTTAGAACAACTGTTCTAATATGCGTGTTAAGTTATTTGCGTTTTTTAATAATAATATCTATTTCTAACAGTAACTAACTTATCGTGCAGCCACGGCATTACTGGCGTGAACAATTGTTTTAAATTATCCCAAAACATAAAAATTATACATTTCTGTGTTTATTCTTTTTACACTGCACTACACCCATTCTTTCACAATATTACAAGTCAGTTTTTCATCAACTATATAGTATATTATTTTTAAAAATGTAGAACACTATTGCAATGCAGTCTTTCATTATTATTTACATCGAAACTGGGGGAATACCAATAACTTACTAAATAGGAAGCCCAACAAAAATTTATATAAATCCAAGGTTATGAAGAACAACTCATTTCAATAAATGCGAGGCCTAAATAATATCCATAATGAAAGTTGTAAATAGATTTGCGAGCAGTTACGACCATAGTCGAAAACATAATGATAGTTTGACCTCAATAGTATAGCGTTTCCTGCATGTTTGGTTTGTATAGCATGTTTCTGTTTTACAATAGTGTGAGACATGGAAGTTCTCAATTTTTCCACGGCAGCACATTGCAGGTACATTTTTCTAAAAAATACTAATATTTGATTTATTCGATAAATAAAGTGAATTATAGTGTGCAATTTTGATGAAAATTCATAAAAATTATTCACATATTTGGGAAAGTTACTGGTTTTGTTTAAATCGCTCTATTATCAGCAAAAAAAAAAATTTTTCAGTTAAAAAACCTAAATGAGTTTCCCACATAGACAATTATTTAATAAGTAACTTTTATTAAAAACGTTTTTAATTTGGGTGCCCAATAGGAAAGAAATTTGAATCTTTAGAAATTTCGAGATGGCGCTACTGTGATGAGCTCTAAATACGTTATATTACAGTTTTAGCACTACTATAAAAAATTATAGAAAATAATGATCATTTACTTAAAACTATTTTTTTACAAAGAATATGCATCAGCTGCTTTAGCTGATAAAAACTCTCATATAGATTACCTCTAAGAATTATTAATTCTGCAGCCTGGATTTGTTGCCGTCTATAATAAGCCGCTAAGTCATCTAATAATTTAATCATATTAAAAAACTGTATCAAGATTATTTATAGGATAATCAACCATTTTGTTATTGTTAAACATATTGGAATAAATAATACACGATTGCTGAACGAGTTAGTTGTTTCTTTTTCTATATTCTTCAAGGGAGTTACATAGCGTTTTATAATTCCCTGTTTGAGAGTGGATTGCTTTTGATTACCTTACTATAAATGCAAGGCAATGACGAGACGTATTTGTTAAAACACTAGTATTGGTTTGAAATTTTAATTTAATATTAACAGTGCCAGGCTTATATAACAATGAAGTTTGTTTACCTTCAAACTTCAAGTACATCTAGAGCGGGTAGAATCAGGGCCGCCGCGACCTATTGTGGAGTCGAATCAAAAGGGCGGCCAAATAGCTGGTATGAAAATCAGTTTTAATTACTTTTTTTAGAATTTTTGAACTTATCAACAAATTACCATTTATTTTTACGTTTCTATTCTGTAGTCCTTATGGTCTTGATTATCTATTAGTATATTTCTAGTTTTAAATACGGTTCAGCAGCCTGTAAGTTCTCGGAAGCAAAGTATAGATAAAGGACAAGCATGGTCTACAGAAAACCGAGCGTATTTTCTGATACCTATACAGCAGAAGTAATAAGCCATTGTGATGTGAACAGGAAACACCTAATTCTGTTATTGTTCACTTAATAAAGAAGATTTTGTAAGTACACCACAACCTATACTGATAATCGTTTTCTAAATGCAGGTATAGTAAGTGAATGTCACAATAAAATATTGTGATAGTCTCTTTACCACCTTTTAGTTTAAAACTACAATGTTCAGTTTGGATTTGGATGTATACGTGTAACCACTGTTGTTTCGAAGTTTAAAAATGTCCGAAAGGAAAACTAAACGTTTGTCAAGTTTTCAATATAGACAAAAAAAACAAAAAATAGAGCAGAAACAGCAACAATCCGGCGCTTTGGAAAAATTTTTGGCTGAAAATGTGAGTGCAAGTTTATCGGATAGTGCTATTGCAAGCACGAGTACTACTAGTGCTAGAGCTAGTGTGACTGTACTAATAGGCGAAGAAATTTTGGAATATTCTGTTACCTTGGGTGAGAAAGAGAATACGAGCCGCTCTGATGATAATAATACAGAAAATCCCAATTTTATAAAACCACCTGTAGAAATTCCAAAAAGAAGCATATATTCAAATGATCCAGGAGAATGGTCAAAAACATTTACCACAAAAGATATTGAATTTGTGATAAAAAATTTCCCCCCCTCAAGTACAAAATATTGATTTTCCAAAATATCATCAGCGAAGAAGGTTTACCGAGAATTACTATTATCGAAAATTAGACAATGGAGAAGAAATTCATCGACAGTGATTGCTATATTTCCTTACATTAAACAGTGTTTTCTGTATTGTATGTAAGATTTTGAATCTGAAGTTGCTCTAAACAAATTGGAACACCTAGCAGGAATACGTGGAGTACGTGATTGGCAACATTTATCTCTGATTCTCAAAAGACATGAGTCCAATTTAAATTATATTAATAATATTAAAATCCTCTGATTTTAAGAAGGACACCACCATAAATGCTGCTGAGCTTCGTATTTATAATTTAGAAAAACATCACTGGCATGGAGTGATTGAAAGACTGCTATCGATTGTAAAATTTTTGTCAAAGCAATGCTTACCATTTAGAGGATCTTCTCAAAAACTGTTCACGCCTAATAACGGAAATTTTCTTTAAATAACTTAATTAATTGCCCAGTTTGACGCTGTTTTGTTAGAACACATTCGTCGAATACAGTCTTAGCAGCACAAAAATATGCCACATCATCTCGGTATGCAAATGCAAAACGAGAGGATTTCGTTACTAGCAGATGCCATCCCGACTAAAATTCTTCAAAAAGCCCGTTGCTCAAAATATTTTTCAATTATTCTTGATTGCACACCAGATGCGACACACACGGAACAAATTATTGTGATTATCCAATTTGTATCAACGAATGCATCATTTTATTTGCTTATGTCCTGTAACAGATACTACAGGTAAAGTACTGTTCGAATTTTTATGTAACAAATTAAAACAATTCAATTTAGATATACATATTTACGCGGCCAAGGGTATGGGGCGTCGCCGTGGATCAATGTAGTAAGCGTAAGACTACGGATCCCAAGGTCCCGGGTTCAAATCTCGACACGGCCGACTGCTTGAAAAATGGCAGGTGAGCATTTTTCACAAATATTACGCCCTCGTTCGGATGAGAGGTTAAATGGAGGTTCCGTGTGTGAGTGTTGTCATGCACGTTAAAGATCCCTACCTTGCCTGGAACGGCAAGGGCTCGGCAAAATTCTAAATTTTCAGGCAAGAAAAAACTCCCGGGTTCGAAACCCGACACGGTCCGCTTGAATAATGTAAGCGAGCATTTTTCACAAAAATACACCATCGTTCGGATGAGAGGTAAAATGGAGGTCCTGTGTGTGAGTGTTGTCACGCATGTTAAAGATCTCTACCTTGCTTGAAACAGCAAGGGTTCGGCAAAATTCCTAGTTTTCCAGGTAAAAAAAGCTCGCTTCCTGGCCAATGTAGTACCTTCGGGTGGTGCATTGGAAAATCACATGTAAGGTCAAGGGTAAAACAATGGTGCAAATATGCGCCAAAAAAATATTGATCTTCAGAAACGAATCTTAAATTTAAATCCAAGAGCATTTTACGTTCCATGTTCCGCACATACTTTAATTTAGTTATTAACGATGCTGCAAAAATTACTTTTGAATAAGTTGAATTCTTCAATTTGTTAGCGTGAGTTCTATGTGTATTTTTCTTTGCGTACACATACATGAAATGTACTTTTAAAGCTTGCATCTACTCATACACTGAAACCGTTACCAGAAACCAGATGGGAAAGTCGAATATATGTAATTACACCTCTAAAAAATCAGTTAGCAGAAATCTATGACGTCGTGATGGAACTGATTAACGTTAGCACTCGACATATAAGTACTAGAAGTATGGCAAATAATCTAGGCCAAAAAATAAAGTCTTTTAAATTTATTTGTTCTGTTTTCATCTGGCATGATATTTTGAATAAAGCAAATGTGGTCAGCAAAATTATGCAAAATCCTAAGACTAATGTTAGAAATTGTGTGGAGCATTAGACAATTTAAAAAAGTATTTGGTAGGATGGAGAACAGATTCTCGATTTGAAATAATAGTGGACGAGGCAAGCAAAGTAGCTGTCGAATTTGGTGCAGAAGAAAAGTTTCCATGGTTAGAGCGAGACGCACAAGAAAGCATACTCTACAATTTGACTATGAGCATGAAAACGAATCGATTCAAGATCCAAGAGAAAATTTTAAGGTGAATTTCTTTTTTAAATCCTAGATTGCACATTAACTGTATTAGAAAACAGGTTTAAACTATTCGAAAATCACATTTCTATATTCAAAATACTTCATTACTTTTTCGAATTGAAGGTGATAAATAATAGTGAGTGGAATGAAAATTGCGCAACAATTGAAAAGCTCTTTCGAATAAGCTTCAAGATCATTCGGATATTAAAGCAACGAAATTGTTTGAGGAAATCAAAGCGTTGTAACCGCACATATCTTTGAACATGACAGTTAATGAAGCTTCGTTAAATTTATGAAAACTGCTTGTCTTCTTTTTTTTCGAACGTAGTAGTGCTTCTACGTATTTTTTGACAATACTTGTGACTGTGGCCTTGGGAGAACAGGCGGCTCCGTGGCGTAGCGGTATCTGTGTGACTACTACGCCCAAGGTCCCGGGTTCGAATCCAGACACAGTTCGCTTGAAAAATGTTAGGCGAGCATTTTTCACAAAAATACACCCTCGTTCGGATGCGAGGTAAAATGGAGGTCTCGAGTGTGAGTGTTGTCACGCACGTTAAAGATCCCTCTTGCTTGGAACAGCAAGGGTTCGGCAAAATTTCAAATTTTCCAGGTAAAAAAAACTCGCTTCCTGGGTATCTTCGGGTGGAGCATTGGAAAATCACATGTAAGGTATGATACGGAGGTTAAGCACCCTGCGGCTACCCCTAACACTTGAACATTTGCCAAATTAATAGTTTTCCAATATATCCTTACAATCAACATTAGTTGGAAATATTTTAAAACCAACACCTGTAGTTGTTTATAATATTGATCAGATTTGAGTGCTATTATTTTTTTCATCATTAGGTTTTTCCGTTTAGAAACAGGTTGGATGCGTACTTCCATTTATTTATATTCTGAGCTAGCCTACACAGTTCCTTAAAATTCCAACAGCCTAAATACAGCTCGGTTCCTCTTCCATTATTTTCTAGTTATATGCCCTGTTTGACCAAGATTTAGTGGTATATGAAGGATTAAGCAACATGTGGCCACCAAGATCCCCCAACACTTAGACATTTTTCCGAATTAATAGTTTTCCAATAAATCCTTACGCACAATTAACATTAGTTGAGAATATTGCAAAACCAATACTTGTAGTAGCTTATAATAACCATCAGTATTAAGTACAGTTATTCAAAATTTCTAGGTAAAAAAAAAACGCTTCCTGACCAATGTAGTACCTTAGGGTGGAGCATTAGAAAATCAAAAGTAATGTGTAAAAAAAGATCTGGTGGCTCCGTGACTCAGTTGGTATGCATGTGACTACTGAGCCCACGGCCCGACTTTGAATCTCGACAACGGTCCGATTGAAAAATTTTAGCCGAGCATTTTTCATAAAAATACGTCCTCGTTCGGATGAGAGATAAAATATAGGTCGTGTGTGTAAGTGTTGTCATGCACGTTAAAGATCCTCTACCTTGATTGGAACAAAAAGGGTTCGGCAAAATTCAAAAATTCTAGACAAAAAACCCGCTTCCTGGTCATTGTAGTACCTTTTGGTGGAACACTGGAAAATCAATTGCAGTCTATAAAAACATTATTACCTGCTTAGTTCTAATTATGCAAGTTACCACAGAATTAAATAAGGTCCGATTTATTTGCTTCTAATTCCCTCTACAAGAACTTATACTCGTTTTCGGTTTCCTCATAAGCGTAAAGAATTTTCAATACTGTTCTAGCGTTCTTCACATTTCATACATCACTGTATATTTGAGTAATTCAATGGTGAACCCGATGGTACAACCAAAATCAGAAGGCGAGTTTATATCAGACATTTTAAAATTTAGCAAACTCTTTAGCAACTTAATCAAAGGTGCATGACAACATTCATTCTCACAATCGACATCTAATCTCTCATTCAAACGAGGGCGTATTTTTCTGAAAAGTGCTCGCCACTACATTTTGTTGCAGGAGGTTGCATTGGAAAATCACATGTAAGGCCTTCGGTGAACATTCGTTTCCAAATTTAAAGTTATTAAAAACTATCTGAAATCATTTATGGTCTAACAAAAACTATCAGCATTAGCGACACCTTCAATTGAACATGACATTAGTGACAGTATTGATTTATCATCATGAATTTAGAAATTTGCGGATGCCAAAACTCGGAGAGCCCACTTGTAATACAAAAGTTATCCATACATACAAATACGTAAGTGCAATTTTGCAATTTTATAAAACTTTTTTTTTGTTTTTCTGCACATTTATTATTAGGAAGAATATTTACGAGGGTATATGTATAAGGTTAGTATAGGACGGCTGTATTTCAATTTGCACACGAGGCCAACATATGCACGGCGGCCCTGTTTTGAATGACTTGCGTTTTTCAATGAGCTAAAGAGTCGAACTATAACTTTAACCAAATTAGTGAGGGTCTTTAATGAAGAACCTGACAAAGACAGGTCTCCGAAAGAGGACAGCAACTCTTCTGATACTTAGAATGACAGATACAATTAGGGTCAGAACTGCATTCTAAGACAACATACTACAATGTGGAAAGCAACGGAAAACCACGACATTAACTCCCAAGTACAGAGCGTACTAAAATCGTTTAAAAAATGATGGAATTCTCTGTGGTAAAAAATTTCGCAGTTAAAATAGATCCCAATTCGGATCTCAGGGAAGAGACAACTTCAGAGTATGTGATAGGCATGTTCAATAACAAGAAAAAAAAGAATCTGAAACATCTTGCAAATCGGAATGTGGAATGTTAGAAACATGAACAAATAGACAAGCTACAGTATTTGAAAATTAAAATGGCTAGCATTAGATATAGTAGGCATTAGCGAAGTTCGGTGGCCAGAGGTAGAAGATTTTTGGAGTGGTGGTGTTAGGGTTATTCATGCAGGATCAGAGAAAAGAAATTCGGGTATGGAAATGGTTATGTGAAAAACTAAACTGGTAAATACGGTAATAATAAAAATATGCATGCCCACCTCTAGCTACAGTAAGGAAGAGGCGGAAGTGATCTACAAATTTGTCGAAGACAATAAAATTCGTTAAAAAACATGAAAATTTAATAATTACAAAAGATTTTAATGCAGCGGTAAGTGCGGGTAGGGAAGGAGCGAAAGTAGGTTTATTTGGTTTGGACAGGGTAAATAGGCTGATATAATTTTGCGATAAAAAATTTAACTGTCACAAACACATTATTTCAGCATCAAGTTAGAACACGATACACGTGAAAGATGTTAGGAGACATAGGAAGATATCAAATAGCTTACATTCCTATTCGACAACGGTTTAGGAAAAGCTACCTAGAAGCAGATATAGACAATGGCCATAACATAGTAATTATGAAAGCCGCACTGAAATTTAAAAATTTGAAAGAAAAAAAGGAACGGAAAAAGCACATGCCAGACCGCTAACTAATTGTGAATTATGTCATGGTGACATTTAGTTAACTGATTTTATTTATTTTTTTTGTTTTGTTTTCGAATTTACTTAAGGTCAGTTTAACGCAGCTCTAACTTCTTTTCTATTCTGAGCTAGTCTAAAAAGGTCTACATACCCTTCACAACCTAAATCTCTAATAATTTGACTAATATAGCTTTGTCTAGGTCTTCCTACTCTATTTTTATTTGGTAGTCTATAATCTAAGACCTTATTACATAGTCCCTCATGTCTTAACTGGTGCCCTATCATTCTATCTCTCCTGAACTATAATTGTTTCTACATACAGGGTTCCTCACCTATCCTTCTATAAACTCCCTCATTTGTTACTCGATCTATCCAACTAATCTTTAACATTCCTCTATAATACCAAGTTTCAAAAGCTTCTATCTTTCTCTTATCTACCTCTTAAATTGTCCAGGTCTCACTACCGGAATAGAACGCTCCATACGTACGACTTTAAGAAACTTTTTCTATTATCTAAACTAGTACTATTAGCTATTAGTAAGTCTTTCTTTTTTAAAAATATTTTTCTAGCTTGAGCTATTCTAGCTACTATAGCCCTTCTGCTACGTCCGTCCTTTGTAATTATACTACCTAAATAGCAAAATTCGTCTACCTCCTTTAACTCGGTATTACCTATCTTTAATTTTGGTTTAGAACTAGGCTGTAACTCACTTGTCATTATTTTTGTCTTTCTTGAGTTAATTCTCATACTATAGTTACTCTGTAGTATCTTATCTAAAATATTTAAAAACTTTCCTAACTCTTTTCTAGACTCTACTATAATGATTATATCATCTGCAAACCGTAACATGTCTATTCTCTGTCCCTGTACACTAATATCTATCTCTTTTCTCTTTCTAGCTAAGTTTAAAAGTTTCCTCAATATAAACATTAAAAATCAAGAAAGATGGTATACACCCTGTCTAACACCATTTCTAATCTTAGTTTCCTTTTCTATTTCATCAAATCTAATTACTACGCTTTGGTTTTTATATAGGCTGTAAATAATTTTTCTATCCTTATGAGAAATTCCTATTTTTTGCAAAACCCTGAACATAACAATCCAATTAACCCTATCAAATGCTTTTTCTAAATCTATAACGCGAATACGTTTCATTACCGTAAAACAAATCTTATTGCATTTATTAAGCATAAGAACGAAGTCTACTTTCAAAAGTAGCATCTATTGATTGTACTAATTCATTTAAATCGTATGTAAATAACTACACCCAGAAAATACCTTAAAACAAATTTTCATTTACCGTAGAACACGTTTTAGAATACTAAATAAATTTCAATCTGTACTTGTCTGAAAGGTAAATTACATGAAATATTCATCCTTGTTAAAAAAATACCAATTTTACGAATTGCTACAGCAAAACATATTTTCCGTGTGTAGAGAATTATTCCAGAAAGATGTCGCATTTATTTGCTTAAATAAACTACAATTTAGAGAGTTTTAGAGAAAGTCATAAATGATATACGTCAAAGCAAATTAAATTACATTGTATGTATAAATGCCCAATTTGAAGAAACGCTCCTACCCGGAGGCTATAAAATAAATAAGATAGCGCGCGTTAAATAGCTCTAATTATAATACAGAAGTTTTGGAAGAGGGATAGTAACGACTGGTTTTTAATGCATTAAGAAAAGCTGCGATATGTTTTACGACCGCAATAACTTTATACTGACAGCTAATTAAACGTAAAATCTGGGTAATTGTTACATCACCCGGATGTGTCATACTTTGAGAATATAATCAAAAGATGAGGTATTAAGATTATATGTTATATAAGATGGAAATGAATTAGAACGTGGTCATTTATTTCTTCGACATCAAACATCTAATTTCAAAGGTTGTAGTTAATTCTGTAACATAGAAATTGGAAAATAAATTATGAACCACAATTATTTTAAAGAGTACAACGACGATTAACCGTAAATAATATTAGTGCAAGGGCACAAGCTAATTTTAATCCACTACACAAACCAACAAAAAATTTGTGATTTGGATTTGTTTACTTTTTTGACGTTTTGGTGGCTAATCTAATAAAAAATCAACATTTTTTTCCATTACGCACAATTTTTTAATAAACTTACTAAGTATCATGTTTATGGTTTTTTAAATATTCGCGAATAAAAATTAAATGACATTCTAAAAATTGCCACGCTACTGAGACTAACCTGTGTAAAAATCAATAAAACAGTATAGGGGAATTCCCGAAAGTAAAACTTAATTGCTGGGATTCCCTGATTTGCAGTCAGACCGTTGGTGAATGAGATATAAATAGACGTCTTTGTGTAACAAGCGCATTCATTATTCTGTTTGCGTTCGGTCTAGGCAGTCATTGTTTAGTAAGTTTAGTGAGATTTTTGCAATTAAATTCGTGTTTTGAATGCCAAAATTTTATCAAAATAATCCAGATACTTTTTGCTATGTGTCTGGTTGTTTTGTGGTCAAGAAATTTAGACGTAAAGTTACATCTCTGCTGAAACACCAATACTATGCGTATTTTAAAGTAAAGATTTGTGATCAAGACATACATTGGGCACTACATGTTGTACGTAAGATATGTGAAAAGCGTTTAAGACATTGGAGTAATGGAACAAGGAAATCCCTACCCTTTGGAATACCAATGATTTGGCAAGAGCCAACAAGTCACCATGATGACTGTTATTTCTGTATGTGCAATGTACGTGGATATAACACAAAGAATTTTAAAAACATCATTTACTTGAACCTCAAGTCTGCAATTAGGCCAGTGCCACATGGTTCGGACGTGCCAATACCTAAGAAACCAACAAATTTTGATATTACAAACAGTTCTGTACTTGAAGTTGACGAAAACAACTTTACCAATGTCAGTGAAATATCGAGCGTTTCTAAGCAACCGTCTCCCAAATGATATTTCCGAAATTTTAGCATCCAGACTTCAAAGTAAAAATTTACTGGCAGAAGACGTTAAAATCTCGTATTTTAGGAAACCCGATGATTAGAAGCTTTTTATTGATTCTTCCAAAAGAATCCTTAAAGCTGTTCTCTTGCGCAATGGAAATGTTTTTTGATCGGTACCGGTTGCCCATTCTGTGCAAATGACGAAAAGCTACGAAAATCTTAAAATAATGGCTGAAAAAATCATATACAATGATCATAGTTGGAAAATTTGTGGGGATTTGAAAATTGTTAGACTTCTAGTAAGACAGCAGTCAGGATATGCAAAGTACCCATGTTTCTTGTGCGAGTGGGACAGTCGAAGTAGACATCAACATTGGAAGAAAAAAGACTAAATAAGAAGAGATAATTTAACTCCCGGATCAAAAAATGTTCTACACGAAGGTCTTGTTGATCCACAAAAACTCTTGTTACCTCCACTGCATATTAAACTAGGATTAATGAAACAATACGTTAAAGTTTTAAATAAAGACGGAGACTGTTTCAAATGCCTTTATAGAAAATTTCCCGTTATCTCAGATGCAAAATTAAAGGAAGGAATTTTTGGCGGTCCTCAAATAAGGAGATTAACAAATGATCAAGAATTTGTTAATACCATTACCGAAACTGAGAAAGATGCATGGATTTTATTTGCTAAGGTTATTGAAGGTTTTTTGGGAAACCACAAGAATCCTAACTACAAGGAAATTGTGAAAAACATGATACAGAAATTTATAGAATTGAAATATAATATGAACATAAAAGTTCACTCTTTACACTCACATCTTGGTTACTTTCAGAAAATCTTGATGACGAGTGAGGAGCAAAGTGAAATGTTCCACCAAGACATGAAAAGATTGGAACGCAGGTATCTAGGTCGGTAAAATGCTGCTGGTCAATAAAAGGAACAATACGGTCCTGGAATACAGAAAAAATCCACTAAACGAAGTTTTCATCCAAGAAGAAAAGATCTTCTGGAAAGAAAAGAATTTAAAGATTGTTTAAGACTTTTTCAATTTAGTTTAGTATTTGTAATTTGTTTTTGTTTCTGTATCAATAAAAGTAACGTTTATTTTGACCAAATTTTTTTATTTTCAACATTGATAGAAAACTTTACGTGATAGGACAAAATGACACTCTGATTTGAATTCAGCAGATCGAGATTTAACAAAATCAAATGTCAGATCGAAATCAACTTTCAAAAAGTCAAAATTTGTAGCATAGAACTAATGCTATTAAAAACGGTCCACAAGACCGAAACATGTCATAGCAATTTATATAACAAAAATTGGAATTTAAAAACGTAGTCAATTGGATTCAGTTAAAGTAACCTACATCCAAGAATAAAAACAAAGATATATATATATATATTGCTGTAATTATAGGGTTAATTTAGGGGTAGGTTAAGTCATAGGGGCCGTAGAATAAACAAAAGAAACTCCCAAGTAACAAAAGCACATAATTACAGAAGTTAAAAGAGTAAATAGGTCATTATAAATATTATTAGTTGAGAGCACACTGTATATAGCAGTACAAGCGATTAAACGCATATCCAAGGGTAGCATCGAGCAAAGATAAGAATTTAAGAATGTAACTAAATGCATCGACACTAAATCAATGAAAATCTGTATGAACTGACTAGATAAATATTCAAAAAGTGCGTTAATATTAGCATTATAAACGCAGGCAGAAATTATGCATTATTTGAAAATCGTACGTGATAGAAAAGTATTACATTTGTTCAAAAATCCAATTTAACTAGGAAATAAACAAACACCAAATTTATTCCATTCAGATTAGAATAAAGCCAACAACAATAATACGTGATTTTATGAACGAAGATTCCTGAGCTTTCTGAATTAAATGTGAGGTATAAGAATAAATTACGTGACAAATTGAGCATCCTCTATGCAATTAAACTACACAATTGGTAAAGTTTCCCAAAATAATAAGAGATAAGACACTTGGTGTCGCCCAGCACGTGAAGTCAACGAATCGCAAACAGAAGGAGCCGGGTCTATAAATAAGATGACAATTGAATAACGGGTTAGTATACTTTTGAAACTGGGCAGTCACTATACTCGAAAGTGCTTAATATTCACGCGAACAGTTAATTAAATTAAAGTGAAAATCATTTTAAAAGAGTGTAAAATTGTGTGAGCGAGCCGTACTTCTACAGACGTAAGTAAACCAGATTTAATGAAATTATACAATTTCTAATAATAAATACAACAGGGCTCTTAATAAAGGTTTTGTTACGACTCCTGGTAAAACTCTTAATAACGATCTTAATTACGATTTTAAATACAATCTTGGGTACGAGTCAGGAAGACTCTGGAGAATGCTGCCCGTTAAATTAATTTGGTAATCTCTAAAAATGGTAAATATTCATTAATTACGGAGATGAAAAACCTTTTATTGGAACAACCTCACTAACAACGATTTGGATAGGATTTTGGTTGAATGTCAACTTACAAATTCGACTTAGAACATTCAGACTAGACACAAAAGATCTTGGGGATGCAGAGAACCTACTGAACCAATCCAGGTTAGATATTTTGATATGATTTATTTCTGTAAACTGATTTATTTCAATAATAATTCAAAATGTAAGAGCCGACAAACTGGGGTTTCTTGGATAAATTTATGAAAGGCAATAGGCATTTTGAAACGTTTCAAAAGGTCTTTAAATGTAATAAAAAGCTCATTTTGCTGGCTTCATTTTCTAAAAATCTGACAGATTTAAATAATTTAAAAGGGGGAAGATATTTGATAAGGTTGTAAATATATAATCATTATACTGTGTACTGTAGAATTGCTTTGTTTAATTGAATCAGCTAGTTGAGGCAAAGCGATTTAACATTTTTACAAGTGTTTGAGTAATAATAGGGGTTATCACAGCATTTTATTGCACCCAATCGTAGGGGTTTGTTAACCCTAAATAAAATAATACAACATTTATGCTCAACCCAATCGTGGGGCTAAATATTAATATAATAACAAGGGGCTAACAAGAATTAATCATAGCATTTATGGTCTGCCCAAGTCGTGGGGCCTAATATAAGGGTTATAACACAGCATTTATGGCGACCCAAAGCTAGGGGCGAGAACACCACTAAAACAAAATTAAAATTAAAAAGGAAAATTAAAAATTTGTAGGAGTGAGAAATTTAAAATTTAAATTTGTAAAAGTACGAATAAAAATTTAATTTAAAAGGGTTAGGAATCTAAAAACTGAAAGAATTTGAAATCTTAACAATAATAAAAATTTAAAAATGGATAAGGACAAATTAAGAAGACAAGAGAGGCATTAGGGAACCAAGGGGTTGAGATAGGGCCACAAGAAAGCGTAATTTTACAAGATACATCTATTGAAATGCAAGAACCACAATTAACGAGAAGTCAAAGCGAAGAACAGCCGATTTCACAACAATCTGAAATCATGTCTATTCTTTTAGCCTTAAACAAAAAGATGTACAAAAGTGAAGAGAATATGGAAAATATTAAGATGCAGATTAAGGAGAATGGAGAAAAACTCGGTGCTGAAATAAAAATTATAAGCGACGGATTAAAGGAAAGTAATCAAACGATCGCGGAAATGCAGGTACACTTTGAAAATGAATTCGTTAGAATGATGGACGATGTAGATAAAGTTAGAGACGAGATTTGAAAAGTAAAATTAGATCAGGAAACATCTGAAAAAGAAACAAATGACCGGATTACAGATTTAGGTAAAAAGATGCAGGAAATTCAGGGAAACTAAAGAGAACTTACGATAGGTTAAAGATTTCTGTCACGTAGGAAGCCAAATAACGCAAGATGGGAAAAGAGCAAAGAGGTTCTAGAAATGAACATGTGGAA
This sequence comes from Platerodrilus igneus, assembly GCA_036346225.1. NCBI lineage: Eukaryota > Metazoa > Arthropoda > Insecta > Coleoptera > Lycidae > Platerodrilus > Platerodrilus igneus. The sequence goes on from JARFIW010000954.1 coordinate 1,701,609, forward strand.
AACAGTAAAAAACAGAAGAGATAGTATGGTATGCCACATATTAGGGCATGAGTGAACAGTGCGGAATATATTTGAAGCAGAGATAGAAAAAAAAAGAGGTAGAGGTAGACCTAGACTATTGCACACAGATGGTCAAAGATATAGGCTGTGGGTATTTCAGGGAAATATGTAAGCTAACTCATAATAGAAATCAATGGAGCTATGCGTCCAACCAGTTCCAAAACAAAAAATAACTGTACTTAAACCTGATGATAATTATAAGCAACGACAAATGTTGGTTTTGCAATATTTTCAACTAATGTTGATTGTGCGAATTTTCGATTTTTCCACCTCCACAACGTTAAATTTCTGTAGGACTTTGCGGACGGCTTCAACTGTACATATTCATTTGACGCAATAAATTTGCAATAATATTTTATTTTTGGGAGAAGCCCAAAGATATCAGTATCAACTTTGTTGGCTGTTATTTGGAAAATCATATTTCACGGGTTGTTTTTTTAAATGCCAGATATATATTGGGTCCTTGAAAGCGTCTTTTTAAAAAGTTTTATTTAAGAACTACAACTATCAAAATTAATTTTATTATTTCAATTAGCAACAGACTTGTTTTATTTACAAGCAACTTGAATACTTATATTCTTTAAGTACAAGTAAACTGAATTAAATTAATAAAAGTTACTATTTTTAACAATCAATAATTAATGGTGAGGAGCTTAAATTCTAACAATGCGAAAGTTGTGAGATTCGAAGACTAGCGGGTGGTTAGGCTTTCTACATTTAACATGAAGCCTCCTGTCTTACATCGTTCTGTGGGAAACTGCAAATATTACTTTTCTGCTGTTTCTTAATAAATCATACAATGTCTTTATTTCTAAGTAATTGTAAATAAGTCTGCTTGGTAGCAGTTCATTGTTCGTTAACTTATTCCGCAAATTTAGAAATTTGCGGATGCCAAAACTCGGAGAGCCCACTTGTAATACAAAAGTTATCCATACATACAAATACGTAAGTGCAATTTTGCAATTTTATAAAACTTTTTTTTTGTTTTTCTGCACATTTATTATTAGGAAGAATATTTACGAGGGTATATGTATAAGGTTAGTATAGGACGGCTGTATTTCAATTTGCACACGAGGCCAACATATGCACGGCGGCCCTGTTTTGAATGACTTGCGTTTTTCAATGAGCTAAAGAGTCGAACTATAACTTTAACCAAATTAGTGAGGGTCTTTAATGAAGAACCTGACAAAGACAGGTCTCCGAAAGAGGACAGCAACTCTTCTGATACTTAGAATGACAGATACAATTAGGGTCAGAACTGCATTCTAAGACAACATACTACAATGTGGAAAGCAACGGAAAACCACGACATTAACTCCCAAGTACAGAGCGTACTAAAATCGTTTAAAAAATGATGGAATTCTCTGTGGTAAAAAATTTCGCAGTTAAAATAGATCCCAATTCGGATCTCAGGGAAGAGACAACTTCAGAGTATGTGATAGGCATGTTCAATAACAAGAAAAAAGAATCTGAAACATCTTGCAAATCGGAATGTGGAATGTTAGAAACATGAACAAATAGACAAGCTACAGTATTTGAAAATTAAAATGGCTAGCATTAGATATAGTAGGCATTAGCGAAGTTCGGTGGCCAGAGGTAGAAGATTTTTGGAGTGGTGGTGTTAGGGTTATTCATGCAGGATCAGAGAAAAGAAATTCGGGTATGGAAATGGTTATGTGAAAAACTAAACTGGTAAATACGGTAATAATAAAAATATGCATGCCCACCTCTAGCTACAGTAAGGAAGAGGCGGAAGTGATCTACAAATTTGTCGAAGACAATAAAATTCGTTAAAAAACATGAAAATTTAATAATTACAAAAGATTTTAATGCAGCGGTAAGTGCGGGTAGGGAAGGAGCGAAAGTAGGTTTATTTGGTTTGGACAGGGTAAATAGGCTGATATAATTTTGCGATAAAAAATTTAACTGTCACAAACACATTATTTCAGCATCAAGTTAGAACACGATACACGTGAAAGATGTTAGGAGACATAGGAAGATATCAAATAGCTTACATTCCTATTCGACAACGGTTTAGGAAAAGCTACCTAGAAGCAGATATAGACAATGGCCATAACATAGTAATTATGAAAGCCGCACTGAAATTTAAAAATTTGAAAGAAAAAAAGGAACGGAAAAAGCACTTTGACTCTGAGAAAGTAAAAGGTAAAAATATTCACAAAAAAATTGAGAAAAGGTCGAACAAATTGCTGAAAGGCATCGGGAAGGTTTCTGATACTAAAAAAGTAGAAAGAGAATGGAATAACATTAAATCCAACTTAAACATGGCGGCCGGAGATTTGTGGAGTATAAACAAAAAAAAAAAGAAACCATGGGTAATAAAGGTAAATAGGTAATAAAGATAATAAACTAATGAATAAAATGCAAACGATTTAAAAAACTATGAACTAGTATTAGAAAAAGCCATCTCCGAATTGGGAAACATTGTGTAGTGAAATATTTTCTTTATATAATTCCTCTAACCGAGTTAAGTTAAAAAGCGACATTGTGTTTCAGACCTTGTATTATTTAATACATAGTGGAAGTAAGAAGACACCTTTTCACATTGGTCTGGCTCAAATAATTCACGGGATGACACGGTCTAAAATACTTATTCAAATTTTTAGTAGACTTGGAATTAATGTACGTTATGATACAGAAGAAAAATGTTATACTTGCTAAACGTATTTAAAATTATTCACAAGTACCCTGTCAAGAACTAAAATATTTTAGCACTCCAAAACAAAAAGGAGGAAATTCACAAATATTTTTCAGTAGTCCAAAAATCTGATAACGAATCAATTGCAACGTTATCTAGAGAATGGAATATGGTTTGAAATTTTAGTAGATTTGTGGTACATGGTAATCTTGATTCTAACTCAACAAATATTTTTTCTTGGAGTTTCTTTAACAGCATGATATTATCTCAAAACATTGCACAAACCACTAGTGGTTTTACACCAATATTGCCTCATTCGGGCATGCAGTTTAGTACAATTTATACATGTATGAAGAACTTTCAACTACGTTTAAGAAAACGTAAATCAGAAAGATGGATTTTTGAGGTGTGATGAAGGCGTATATAAGATAGCAGGTGAGATTAAATTTGTCAGATACCAAGAATTTTCCAACATATTTCTTGGTTTGGGTGCTTTTCAACTTGCAAAAGCTTTATTGACATGTTTTGGTAACTACTTTGAAGACAGTAGTGTTGAAAATATCTTTATTAAAACTGAGACTTTTGGGCCAAATATTGTTGGTAGTGTATTAACATGTAAACATTACTCAAGGGCAATGAGTGATTTTACTATGTCAGCTGAAACACTTCATTGTTTACTTTTAAAAGCATTTATAAAGAATAAAATTTATCGGATGATCTAATGATGGAAATAAAGCATCTTAAAGATGCAATCCTGAAAAAAGTATGTTAACAAAACCCCATGCAAGCAATATTAATAATCACTTGTTAGACTTTATGAAAGATTTAGATGAATTCACACAAGACTCTAGAAAAGTCAATGGGATCTTTCAATTTTGGTATCAATTTCTGTCAAAAGCTATTCGTATATTGAGGGACCTTACACGAGCAGACAGAGGTGACGAATGGGAATTAAATGTTGGTCTTTACATTTGCGCTACTTTTTTTTTGCTTTTGACAAAACAAATTATGCTCGCTGGGGAAATGTTTTTCTGGAAAATTGCTTACTTCTGCTACAAGATTTTTCTCAAATATACGATGACGTTGAAAATGGAAATTCTGTGGTAAAAATACAAATAGAAAATTTAGTTACGTGCCGATGGATAAGGCACTTGAACAAAATTACAATAAACTTGCAAAAGGTCAAAAAAGGATAATGTCATGACCAAAAGAAAGAAGCTGTGGTATTACATGATTTAATTGAACACGAAAAAACTCAAATTTTACAATTTATGCCCACTGTACGTGACCGGATATACGAAGACGAATACTCTACACATGATGAGATTGCAAAAAGTACTACTCATTCAGATGAACTACATGTCCAAAGAATGGCTGAGTTTATGAATATACAAGACAATCCATTTAACATACAAGATTTAAATTAAAAAAAGACAATTACACAACATTATTGCAAAACAAATAATTGATAAGCAAATAAGAATCAAGCTTTTGTTAAAGTAGGTACTTAACTTCACGCACAATTTGTAAGGGAGCAATTTAAGAAAAATCAGTGAAACTTATGCAGTCAATCCAAAGACTTCCTAAAGTAGTTAAATCTTCAAATCAGAGTCTGGTAAATGTAGAAAAGAAAACTAACAAAGCTTTGATATTGCAAAAAGTCGAGGATATATGAAATATCTACTGACTTACGAGCTATCAAGACCTTTCTTTATTTTTGACTAGAAAAAATTTCTAACCTAACCTGACAAATCAACACTAGTTAATGAACACGAGACTAAATTAAAAATGATTCTAATTATTGTATTTTTCTAATTGTAGCACTTGCCGGGCATCTATCATGGACATTATGGCTTTTGCTAGAAAGATATTAATAAAGACTTTAAAATTAAAAAATTTGAAGAGTTTGTAAGGTATCTTTGGAAAATAATTCTTAAAGCTTGTGGTAGCAGTAACCGCATAGATACTGTGTTCGATAATTATAAGGATGAAAGCGTAAAGATCTTTAAAAGATTGAGGCGAGTTACATATCCCCTATGTTAATATGTATTTAAAATTAAACTTTATAATTATGTCTTACATATAGAATAATACATTGAATAAAGGAATGTAATGTAATAAATGTCAACGAAGTTCATACTAGAAATTGAATAAGAGACGACTTCTTTGTAACACAGACGCAAGTTGATACAATAAGTTAACGAACAATGAACTGCTACCAAGCAGACTTATTTACAATTACTTAGAAATAAAGACATTGTATGATTTATTAAGAAACAGCAGAAAAGTAATATTTGCAGTTTCCCACAGAACGATGTAAGACAGGAGGCTTCATGTTAAATGTAGAAAGCCTAACCACCCGCTAGTCTTCGAATCTCACAACTTTCGCATTGTTAGAATTTAAGCTCCTCACCATTAATTATTGATTGTTAAAAATAGTAACTTTTATTAATTTAATTCAGTTTACTTGTACTTAAAGAATATAAGTATTCAAGTTGCTTGTAAATAAAACAAGTCTGTTGCTAATTGAAATAATAAAATTAATTTTGATAGTTGTAGTTCTTAAATAAAACTTTTTAAAAAGACGCTTTCAAGGACCCAATATATATCTGGCATTTAAAAAAAACAACCCGTGAAATATGATTTTCCAAATAACAGCCAACAAAGTTGATACTGATATCTTTGGGCTTCTCCCAAAAATAAAATATTATTGCAAATTTATTGCGTCAAATGAATATGTACAGTTGAAGCCGTCCGCAAAAGTCCTACAGAAATTTAACGTTGTGGAGGTGGAAAAATCGAAAATTTGCACAATCAACATTAGTTGAAAATATTGCAAAACCAACATTTGTCGTTGCTTATAATTATCATCAGGTTTAAGTACAGTTATTTTTTGTTTTGGAACTGGTTGGACGCATAGCTCCATTGATTTCTATTATGAGTTAGCTTACATATTTCCCTGAAATACCCACAGCCTATATCTTTGACCATCTGTGTGCAATAGTCTAGGTCTACCTCTACCTCTTTTTTTTTCTATCTCTGCTTCAAATATATTCCGCACTGTTCACTCATGCCCTAATATGTGGCATACCATACTATCTCTTCTGTTTTTTACTGTTTTCCACATGTTCATTTCTAGAACCTCTTTGCTCTTTTCCCATCTTGCGTTATTTGGCTTCCTACGTGACAGAAATCTTTAACCTATCGTAAGTTCTCTTTAGTTTCCCTGAATTTCCTGCATCTTTTACCTAAATCTGTAATCCGGTCATTTGTTTCTTTTCAGATGTTTCCTGATCTAATTTTACTTTTCAAATCTCGTCTCTAACTTTATCTACATCGTCCATCATTCTAACGAATTCATTTTCAAAGTGTACCTGCATTTCCGCGATCGTTTGATTACTTTCCTTTAATCCGTCGCTTATAATTTTTATTTCAGCACCGAGTTTTTCTCCATTCTCCTTAATCTGCATCTTAATATTTTCCATATTCTCTTCACTTTTGTACATCTTTTGTTTAAGGCTAAAGAATAGACATGATTTCAGATTGTTGTGAAATCGGCTGTTCTTCGCTTTGACTTCTCGTTAATTGTGGTTCTTGCATTTCAATAGATGTATCTTGTAAAATTACGCTTTCTTGTGGCCCTATCTCAACCCCTTGGTTCCCTAATGCCTCTCTGGTCTTCTTAATTTGTCCTTATCCATTTTTAAATTTTATTATTGTTAAGATTTCAAATTCTTTCAGTTTTAGATTCCTAACCCTTTTAAATTAAATTTTATTCGTACTTTTACAAATTTAAATTTTAAATTTCTCACTCCTACAAATTTTAATTTTCCTTTTAATTTTAATTTTGTTTTAGTGGTGTTCTCGCCCTAGCTTTGGGTCGCCATAAATGCTGTGTTATAACCCTTATATTAGGCCCCACGACTTGGGCAGACCATAAATGCTATGATTAATTCTTGTTAGCCCTTGTTATTATATTAATATTTAGCCCCACGATTGGGTTGAGCATAAATGTTGTATTATTTTATTTAGGGTTAACAAGCCCCTACGATTGGGTGCAATAAAATGCTGTGATAACCCCTATTATTACTCAAACACTTGTAAAAATGTTAAATCGCTTTGCCTCAACTAGCTGATTCAATTAAACAAAGCAATTCTACAGTACACAGTATAATGATTATATATTTACAACCTTATCAAATATCTTCCCCCTTTTAAATTATTTAAATCTGTCAGATTTTTAGAAAATGAAGCCAGCAAAATGAGCTTTTTATTACATTTAAAGACCTTTTGAAACGTTTCAAGATGCCTATTGCCTTTCATAAATTTATCCAAGAAACCCCAGTTTGTCGGCTCTTACATTTTGAATTATTATTGAAATAAATCAGTTTACAGAAATAAATCATATCAAAATATCTAACCTGGATTGGTTCAGTAGGTTCTCTGCATCCCCAAGATCTTTTGTGTCTAGTCTGAATGTTCTAAGTCGAATTTGTAAGTTGACATTCAACCAAAATCCTATCCAAATCGTTGTTAGTGAGGTTGTTCCAATAAAAGGTTTTCATCTCCGTAATTAATGAATATTTACCATTTTAGAGATTACCAAATTAATTTAACGGGCAGCATTCTCCAGAGTCTTCCTGACTCGTACCCAAGATTGTATTTAAAATCGTAATTAAGATCGTTATTAAGAGTTTTACCAGGAGTCGTAACAAAACCTTTATTAAGAGCCCTGTTGTATTTATTATTAGAAATTGTATAATTTCATTAAATCTGGTTTACTTACGTCTGTAGAAGTACGGCTCGCTCACACAATTTTACACTCTTTTAAAATGATTTTCACTTTAATTTAATTAACTGTTCGCGTGAATATTAAGCACTTTCGAGTATAGTGACTGCCCAGTTTCAAAAGTATACTAACCCGTTATTCAATTGTCATCTTATTTATAGACCCGGCTCCTTCTGTTTGCGATTCGTTGACTTCACGTGCTGGGCGACACCAAGTGTCTTATCTCTTATTATTTTGGGAAACTTTACCAATTGTGTAGTTTAATTGCATAGACGATGCTCAATTTGTCACGTAATTTATTCTTATACCTCACATTTAATTCAGAAAGCTCAGGAATCTTCGTTCATAAAATCACGTATTATTGTTGTTGGCTTTATTCTAATCTGAATGGAATAAATTTGGTGTTTGTTTATTTCCTAGTTAAATTGGATTTTGAACAAATGTAATACTTTTCTATCACGTACGATTTTCAAATAATGCATAATTTCTGCCTGCGTTTATAATGCTAATATTAACGCACTTTTTGAATATTTATCTAGTCAGTTCATACAGATTTTCATTGATTTAGTGTCGATGCATTTAGTTACATTCTTAAATTCTTATCTTTGCTCGATGCTACCCTTGGATATGCGTTTAATCGCTTGTACTGCTATATACAGTGTGCTCTCAACTAATAATATTTATAATGACCTATTTACTCTTTTAACTTCTGTAATTATGTGCTTTTGTTACTTGGGAGTTTCTTTTGTTTATTCTACGGCCCCTATGACTTAACCTACCCCTAAATTAACCCTATAATTACAGCAATATATATATATATATATATATCTTTGTTTTTATTCTTGGATGTAGGTTACTTTAACTGAATCCAATTGACTACGTTTTTAAATTCCAATTTTTGTTATATAAATTGCTATGACATGTTTCGGTCTTGTGGACCGTTTTAATAACATTAGTTCTATGCTACAAATTTTGACTTTTGAAAGTTGATTTCGATCTGACATTTGATTTTGTTAAATCTCGATCTGCTGAATTCAAATCAGAGTGTCATTTTGTCCTATCACGTAAAGTTTTCTATCAATGTTGAAAATAAAAAAATTTGGTCAAAATAAACGTTACTTTTATTGATACAGAAACAAAAACAAATTACAAATACTAAACTAAATTGAAAAAGTCTTAAACAATCTTTAAATTCTTTTCTTTCCAGAAGATCTTTTCTTCTTGGATGAAAAACTTCGTTTAGTGGATTTTTTTCTGTATTCCAGGACCGTATTGTTCCTTTTTATTGACCAGCAGCATTTTACCGACCTAGATACCTGCGTTCCAATCTTTTCATGTCTTGGTGGAACATTTCACTTTGCTCCTCACTCTCGTCATCAAGATTTTCTGGAAAGTAACCAAGATGTGAGTGTAAAGAGTGAACTTTTATGTTCATATTATATTTCAATTCTATAAATTTCTGTATCATGTTTTTCACAATTTCCTTGTAGTTAGGATTCTTGTGGTTTCCCAAAAAACCTTCAATAACCTTAGCAAATAAAATCCATGCATCTTTCTCAGTTTCGGTAATGGTATTAACAAATTCTTGATCATTTGTTAATCTCCTTATTTGAGGACCGCCAAAAATTCCTTCCTTTAATTTTGCATCTGAGATAACGGGAAATTTTCTATAAAGGCATTTGAAACAGTCTCCGTCTTTATTTAAAACTTTAACGTATTGTTTCATTAATCCTAGTTTAATATGCAGTGGAGGTAACAAGAGTTTTGTGGATCAACAAGACCTTCGTGTAGAACATTTTTTGATCCGGGAGTTAAATTATCTCTTCTTATTTAGTCTTTTTTCTTCCAATGTTGATGTCTACTTCGACTGTCCCACTCGCACAAGAAACATGGGTACTTTGCATATCCTGACTGCTGTCTTACTAGAAGTCTAACAATTTTCAAATCCCCACAAATTTTCCAACTATGATCATTGTATATGATTTTTTCAGCCATTATTTTAAGATTTTCGTAGCTTTTCGTCATTTGCACAGAATGGGCAACCGGTACCGATCAAAAAACATTTCCATTGCGCAAGAGAACAGCTTTAAGGATTCTTTTGGAAGAATCAATAAAAAGCTTCTAATCATCGGGTTTCCTAAAATACGAGATTTTAACGTCTTCTGCCAGTAAATTTTACTTTGAAGTCTGGATGCTAAAATTTCGGAAATATCATTTGGGAGACGGTTGCTTAGAAACGCTCGATATTTCACTGACATTGGTAAAGTTGTTTTCGTCAACTTCAAGTACAGAACTGTTTGTAATATCAAAATTTGTTGGTTTCTTAGGTATTGGCACGTCCGAACCATGTGGCACTGGCCTAATTGCAGACTTGAGGTTCAAGTAAATGATGTTTTAAAATTCTTTGTGTTATATCCACGTACATTGCACATACAGAAATAACAGTCATCATGGTGACTTGTTGGCTCTTGCCAAATCATTGGTATTCAAAGGGTAGGGATTTCCTTGTTCCATTACTCCAATGTCTTAAACGCTTTTCACATATCTTACAGTACAACATGTAGTGCCCAATGTATGTCTTGATCACAAATCTTTACTTTAAAATACGCATAGTATTGGTGTTTCAGCAGAGATGTAACTTTACGTCTAAATTTCTTGACCACAAAACAACCAGACACATAGCAAAAGTATCTGGATTATTTTGATAAAATTTTGGCATTCAAAACACGAATTTAATTGCAAAAATCTCACTAAACTTACTAAACAATGACTGCCTAGACCGAACGCAAACAGAATAATGAATGCGCTTGTTACACAAAGACGTCTATTTATATCTCATTCACCAACGGTCTGACTGCAAATCAGGGAATCCCAGCAATTAAGTTTTACTTTCGGGAATTCCCCTATACTGTTTTATTGATTTTTACACAGGTTAGTCTCAGTAGCGTGGCAATTTTTAGAATGTCATTTAATTTTTATTCGCGAATATTTAAAAAACCATAAACATGATACTTAGTAAGTTTATTAAAAAATTGTGCGTAATGGAAAAAAATGTTGATTTTTTATTAGATTAGCCACCAAAACGTCAAAAAAGTAAACAAATCCAAATCACAAATTTTTTGTTGGTTTGTGTAGTGGATTAAAATTAGCTTGTGCCCTTGCACTAATATTATTTACGGTTAATCGTCGTTATACTCTTTAAAATAATTGTGGTTCATAATTTATTTTCCAATTTCTATGTTACAGAATTAACTACAACCTTTGAAATTAGATGTTTGATGTCGAAGAAATAAATGACCACGTTCTAATTCATTTCCATCTTATATAACATATAATCTTAATACCTCATCTTTTGATTATATTCTCAAAGTATGACACATCCGGGTGATGTAACAATTACCCAGATTTTACGTTTAATTAGCTGTCAGTATAAAGTTATTGCGGTCGTAAAACATATCGCAGCTTTTCTTAATGCATTAAAACCAGTCGTTACTATCCTCTTCCAAAACTTCTGTATTATAATTAGAGCTATTTAACGCGCTATCTTATTTATTTTATAGCCTCCGGGTAGGAGCGTTTCTTCAAATTGGGCATTTATACATACAATGTAATTTAATTTGCTTTGACGTATATCATTTATGACTTGTCTAAAACTCTCTAAATTGTAGTTTATTTAAGCAAATAAATGCGACATCTTTCTGGAATAATTCTCTACACACGGAAAATATGTTTTGCTGTAGCAATTCGTAAAATTGGTATTTTTTTAACAAGGATGAATATTTCATGTAATTTACCTTTCAGACAAGTACAGATTGAAATTTATTTAGTATTCTAAAACGTGTTCTACGGTAAATGAAAATTTGTTTTAAGGTATTTTCTGGGTGTAGTTATTTACATACGATTTAAATGAATTAATACAATCAATAGATGCTACTTTTGAAAGTAGACTTCGTTCTTATGCTTAATAAATGCAATAAGATTTGTTTTACGGTAATGAAACGTATTCGCGTTATAGATTTAGAAAAGCATTTGATAGGGTTAATTGGATTGTTATGTTCAGGGTTTTGCAAAAAATAGGAATTTCTCATAAGGATAGAAAAATTATTTACAGCCTATATAAAAACCAAAGCGTAGTAATTAGATTTGATGAAATAGAAAAGGAAACTAAGATTAGAAATGGTGTTAGACAGGGTGTATACCATCTTTCTTGATTTTTAATGTTTATATTGAGGAAACTTTTAAACTTAGCTAGAAAGAGAAAAGAGATAGATATTAGTGTACAGGGACAGAGAATAGACATGTTACGGTTTGCAGATGATATAATCATTATAGTAGAGTCTAGAAAAGAGTTAGGAAAGTTTTTAAATATTTTAGATAAGATACTACAGAGTAACTATAGTATGAGAATTAACTCAAGAAAGACAAAAATAATGACAAGTGAGTTACAGCCTAGTTCTAAACCAAAATTAAAGATAGGTAATACCGAGTTAAAGGAGGTAGACGAATTTTGCTATTTAGGTAGTATAATTACAAAGGACGGACGTAGCAGAAGGGCTATAGTAGCTAGAATAGCTCAAGCTAGAAAAATATTTTTAAAAAAGAAAGACTTACTAATAGCTAATAGTACTAGTTTAGATAATAGAAAAAGTTTCTTAAAGTCGTACGTATGGAGCGTTCTATTCCGGTAGTGAGACCTGGACAATTTAAGAGGTAGATAAGAGAAAGATAGAAGCTTTTGAAACTTGGTATTATAGAGGAATGTTAAAGATTAGTTGGATAGATCGAGTAACAAATGAGGGAGTTTATAGAAGGATAGGTGAGGAACCCTGTATGTAGAAACAATTATAGTTCAGGAGAGATAGAATGATAGGGCACCAGTTAAGACATGAGGGACTATGTAATAAGGTCTTAGATTATAGACTACCAAATAAAAATAGAGTAGGAAGACCTAGACAAAGCTATATTAGTCAAATTATTAGAGATTTAGGTTGTGAAGGGTATGTAGACCTTTTTAGACTAGCTCAGAATAGAAAAGAAGTTAGAGCTGCGTTAAACTGACCTTAAGTAAATTCGAAAACAAAACAAAAAAAAAATAAATAAAAATCAGTTAACTAAATGTCACCATGACATAATTCACAATTAGTTAGCGGTCTGGCATGTTGGTAGCGATTCGTTGCTTAAGCCTTACCATAACATATAATTTAACACTTTTCCTTTTTTGGAGGGTATAACCAGGTAATATTTCATTTCCTTATAAATGGGAATCATGTAAACATGTTGGGGTTCTTTAACAACCATCAGGTAGCTAATATCTATGTAGAGCCAGGTACATAGGAAAAAGATAGAATAGTATAAGAAGACCTAGACCAAGCTATATTAGTCAAATTATTAGAAATTTAAGCTGTGAAGGGTATGTAGAACTTTTTAGATTAGCACAGAATAGAAAAGAAGTTAGAGCTGCGTGAAACCGACCTTAAGTAAGGTCGAAAACAGAATGAGGATGAAATAAAGTTTTTGTCTATTGTCTAATTTAGGCCAAAATAAACTTGTGTAGCTTGGAATTACTCTGTCATGATATTTTAAGCTACAAATAAAGCGGTTAAAACAAGTTTGTGAGTGCTGTAACTGCAAACATAATTTTGACGATATTTGACTGTACGACGCAGTAGTCAAACCGCGGAAAAACTAGAGATCCATCAAGTTACACTTTTAGTTGATCACAAAAAATGTTTTGAGTGTTAAGGATATAAAGTGAATACATAACCTTTCTACAAAGACTGGAAACTTGTTGTCGCCACAATAAGCATGGATCGACTATAACACCAAGATATTTAACTGTATGCGAAAGTGTTATGTTGGAAGTACCTAGAGTTAACGGAGACTTGTTGGTCGAGTTAATTCTAATCAAAAGTTTTGGCGTGCCTAAGAGACTTGGATGTATTTAGTGTGAGATGGTTGCCAGTAGTCCAGTTTAGTATTCTGCATAAGTTTTCGTTAACCATTCTAAAGGGTTTTTAAATATCATTTAAACAAAAATGATAGTAGAACTGTATATCATAGGTGTAGTAGCTATAACGACAAAAGTTATAAGGCATGTTGATACGTTCTGAATATATAAACTAAAAAGAAATGGACCAAACACACTTCTTTGTTGAACTCCCGCCATAAGTTCTGCTGGGTCTAACAGACCCGAATTATTAAACTTTATAACCTGCTGTTTACGTCCTCTTAAGTAGAACCCAGTCATGCTATTGCTGACTTACTGAAATTTTTTAGGCGTTTCATTTTGGCTAATAGGATGCCAAAATCAACACTATTAAAATCAGAACTAAAATCTAATAGAACAAGAATTGACATTTGTTGTTTGTCCATTGATTAACCGACGTCATCTATAACTCACAACAAATTGTGTTGGTGCTGTAAGTCGAACGAAAACCAGATTGAAACTTATCCAATAGATTATCGGTATTTAAAAACTGTAGCATGTGATAAAGTACCACAGAAACTAAATGCTCTGAAAATTAAAGTAAAGTGAGCTCACGGGAAATTAAACCGTAGCAATAGTATCTTTTTTTATCATTACAAATTACAACTATTTTTCCATGCCTAGACCACACTCGGTATGAACCAAAAATGCCCTTTTTCTGTTTCATAAGTTCTAGCCTGTGTTTTGTTAAACTTTCGGTTATTGATACGCCGGTACTTTTTAACTGAGTTTTCTTCGTAAAGATATTTGTTCTTGCACTGTAGTTGGTAAACTTCACTATAATAAAGTCTCGAGTTTTGTAGATTTTGTGAAGGATTTAAAGATATATTTCCGAGATTATTGCTTAGTTTGTGTGCGCAATCGATATCTTGAGCCGAGATATTTAACTTCAATTTTGCAACAGAAATAAATATCTTTGACGATGTGAGCAACATCTGCATTAGATTTTTCAGGTACTTTGTGGATAACCAGACAATTTCGTGGGCTATATTGTTCTAATTCATTAGAGCGGTCGTTCATTTCATCAAATTTTTGAAGCAGATTAGCCATAAGAAGTCACTTTTTCTGAAAAAATAGCAAAATTTTGTTCGAAAATATCGATACGTAAAGTAAGTGACGAGTCCTTAATATTAATCTCTCCATTAGCTTCACATTTACATGAAAATGGTGATTATGAAATTCTTTCATTTCGCAATTTAGTTGTCGTAGACTTGTCAAAACTGTTTCTTGGAAGCTGGTTTAATTACTAGATTCTAGTTTATAATCTATGGCAGAATAAGTCCCGAGGGTTTATGGAGATTTATTAGTTCGCAAGCAACCGAAATTACACTCTACATCGTTGCTTCTATCTTATCCATCTTATACACGTTGATATTACTTTTGCTTCTTTAAAATTTCTTTTTGAGATAAAATTTCTATAAAATTCTGATGAAGTATATTAACAAAAAATGATATAAATGTGTTGAATTTTACCTTGAGGGTACAGATACCGTTCTGCTTTTTAATACAGTTCAGTTTATTGTATTGAGCACACGTGAACGATACGATAAGGGTTATTATCTAGCACGTGGGCCGTGTCGTTAGACAGATAAAGAATGTTGTACGTTATATAGAGATAAAATGTCGACCCACGTGATTTATGTAACGGTTATTTAGACTACGGAACTTATTAGGGCTTATAAGCACCATCAATTTTAGCACAGGGCAAATATAATATTTCGTTTCAATTATTACCAATAAATTAACAAAAATCAAGGGTAGTATAGAAAGCGTGCATTATAATTGGAAAGATACACAGATCTTTTTTTTCTCGTTTGCGCTCCTTACTTAAAGAGTGCAACTCATTTTCAGTACGCAGCAAGAATTTTAGATACTATACTACAAAGAATTAGATTTTTTAAATGATTAGTTTGGTAATTTCGTGATTACTCAATAACTCGCTAAGCAAAAATCACGAGTGCGTTATTCAATAACCTTCAAAATGCGTTTCACAAATTACCAATAATAAACGATAGGCCTACCTATAGCTGGAAAGTTATAAAAAACTCCTTTTACATACAGAAATCTAGAATTTTGCGACGGCATTGTATAGCCTCATTGTCATTGTCGGCAAGTGTTTGTGAGCGAACATCAAGAAGAGCAATTGCACTCTGCAGGAAATATCCCACAGGCATAATAGAAAGGGTAAATAGGTAAAGCTTAAAGTTTGTTTTAAATTGTTCCGTTTGACTTTACAATCATAAATCATCTACTTGATTTTGAACCCTAGGGTGTAGGTCTCAACATCTTCAATCCACAATGATTGAGTATTGTTGTCATTTCACTACAAGCATATAGTTGAAACCAAATAAAGTTACTTATGACTTATTGTTCATAATTGTACGCCTCAATACCATAAAAACGTATGTCAAGCAAGCTCCAGAATTCAATGTGGCCTTGGAATATAACGTTCTATCAAATCATCAACATTGACAGACGAAAGTAAGGTTAGCTTTATCCCGCGCTTCGACTTATGAACAAATATTTTCTTTTCATTCAAGAATTTACATAATCCAAAAACTTTAACTGCATCATAAATAATTTGAAGAGTTAGAAAGCTTCTATTAACAAGTAATAATTTTTAATAGGTACCCACAAAATGCTTTTAAATCACTTTAGAATACGATAATAATTCTCCTAAACCCATTAATAAACAGCCTAGAATTATATGGTGGCCGACTTCATAGCTAAGTTGTGATTCGTTTCCACAAAGTCATATAACTCTCAATTTGTAAAAATTGTCAATGACAAACGTTTGTAATAAAATCATATTTGTGGTATCGGACAATACCTTAAATATTCAAAGGTTTTATGTACAAATATGAGTATAAAACGTTTTGACCACATCGCTTTAACCATTAATCTTGTGGTGCAAGATACATTAAAACTTGCAGGGGCAAATATTGATAAAATAAAAGTAATTTTCACTCGTACACGTACCTCTAAACTGATGGACTATCAAAAACATGGATAATAATTATAAAGAATATTTACAATATGTTTCCACTTCAACCTACTACATTATGAAATAATTTTTGGAGTTAGAAATTGCTATTAAAAAGACAATATGTAGAGCTGACTTAGCTAAATGCAGATAATTGGAGTACTGTTCAAGAGTCACGTCAAATTCGGAATAATTAATCATATTAGTACAAGTATTAAAAAAGAATTGTAGATATGGAACATAGCAATATGTTAGCTTTGTCTATACTTTTAGATCTCTTTACAGTGTTGTATAATTTAAAATTATTTCATTTCGTTCGATTATAAATAAAGACATATTTATTATTATTAATGAAGATGTTACCAATTGAATTAGTGAATAAATTGCGCAAAGAAAAATCCAAGTATAAAAGTAGGGTATATATGGCAATACTGGCGCCTCATTTCCTCCAGAATCCCTCATTTCCTCGCTCATCTGGACCAAAAAGTTTTCTTCGACTAACCATTTTTCATCTTTCGAGATAAATATATCTTAAATTTTTCATCTTTCGAGATAAATGAGCATCCTCATTTCCACACACGAGATAAACCTATTTTTAAGATTTTTTTACCGCTAGCATTCTGAACCAAATACCTTTCTTCGACTAGCCATTGCATCTTTCGAGATAAACCTATCTTGTTTGGTATCAATTAATATTAGAATTTTCTCAGCTACCCGAATTTCTAGGAATTTTTCAGATAGCATCATCTCTCAGGGAGCTACCCCAATTTTAAGATTTCTTACCTGTAGCGACTTTTGAGCGTTCTTATAAATTTTTTTATACATGCAATACATTAAATTAGTCTACAATTTTACGCACAACCCGAATCTGTAAGCAGATTTAATATCCGACTACGCCCTGCAAAGTTATACCCCTTTAAAGTCCGGTACCTCTAAATTTTGCTCTTTGCTTTATAAGCAAAACTAACAAATAGTTTTCTTCGTCTAGCCAATGCATCTTTCGAGATAAACCTATCTTGTTTGGTATCAATTAATATTAGAATTTTCTCAACTACCCGAATTTTTAGGAATTTTTCAGATAACATCATCCCCCAGGGGGCTACCCCAATTTTAAGATTTCTTACCTGTAGCGACTTTTGAGCGTCTGCATAATTTTTTTTAGTCATGCGATACATTAAATTAGCTTAGAATTTTACGCAAAACCCGAATCTGCAAACAGATTTAAAATAGGACCACGGCCTGCAAAGTTACCCTTTTAAAGCTCCCAAATCTCATTACAATTTTTGCTCGTCTATGACATATGCTTAAACCAAACATCTCCAAAAATCAAAAACCGCGAAGATTTTAGAAACGAGTTTGTTATAAGCCATAAGTGTTTAATATTTAAAACCATTTTTTTCAAACAGTAATGTGCTGTTTTCAGAATATCGCAAAAACCCATGACTTAAAATTTTTCTGGTTTAACATTTTCCTAAATAAGTACGTCACAAATTATGTTCAATGCTGAATAGTCGGGAAATATGTAGACGAGGACAAACTAATTGCTTTACAATTATGTGACGTATAGTGAAAGTAGCCTTTCTTTTTTATTAATTAGCGGGTATATGATTTGAGAAATACAATAGATATGCTCATTGCCACCCATTAAAATCAACGCATTATTGCTGGAGGGTTTATTAATCATACAATGAGCGCTCCATTTTGGCCTCGATTGGGGAAAATACAAACGTCATTTAGTAATATAGTTAACGGTTTTCAAACCGTATATAACGCGATCTGATTAGTAAAACCTATTCCTTCCGTACGTTTCTTTGGCGTGTAAAAGTACATCGATATTTTAAACAATCGTTTCTGTGCAGTGATTTTTCGTGAAGATTTAAGGAAGGTCTACATTTATTTGCAAACACCAATTAATGTGTATTTTGCCATTGTTTCTGATTGTATTTTTAAAACATTAATTTTTCCAAAGTAATGCGCTGTTTTACATATATATTTTTTTCAAATTTTAAAGATAGGCTTTTAGCTAGACGAATGTTAGGCGTATCTATCAACCCCCCCCCCCAATTCCAAAATGACTATTTCTTTTGGAATTGTAGAATATGGTGTTACAGATTGTGTAAAACATGTTACCTGCTTTAATGTAGCACTTGTGTAAGATTTTTATTTTATCTTGGCTGTCTTCCTCCTCTACTATCTCCAAATAATTTACATGTAAGGTGGGCGAAGAACTTAAAAATTACGGGATCTTAAAACTAATATATACAATAGATTTACAGCATACCTCTTCCTCGGTTCGGATACTCCATCATCGACACTGGTGTTCTTTATGCGGTAGCTAGTCATACGGTTGTTAAACGCTATGCTAACCATTTCTACACTATCTTCGCCAGTAGCGGTTTTTGCAGGTATAAGAAGCATCACAAGAGTTGCATTTAAAAACGTTTGCAGGTACCATTTTAGTACAAAACAAAATCCGCACTATAAAACTTTGGTTAAACTTGTAATCGAACTAACTTATAACTAAAAAGCTTACTCTAGCGTACCTGATTTATGTTCTTTATAGAATGCATACCGATTGTTGCTGACTAACGCTGCGATGCTGTGCTGATTCGCTTCCGATGGCTTGTAAGATAACTATCGCGGCACATGTATGTAACTTGTTTTCTTTTTTTAACAAACCAAGGGATAAACCCAATTCGTATCGTGCTGACGAACAAAACACGTTTTTTTAAAAACCCACTTTGAAATTAGATACGCTAATGTTTCTTATGGTAAAATCCTTACTAGAAAGGTTTCTAAAGTTAATGATTTTTGTTTTTGCTTAACCCATTTGGTTATACGAAAGTATCAGCATTATATTTTTACTGGTTAGATTTATTACATGTTAGCTACGAAATGCGCACTTCGTGAAACAATTAATGAATTTGTCCATAAGGTAAACTTGTTTTTTTATATAGTAACTTTATTAATTTTTTTGGTGTTTAAATAGAAATTTTTATTTTTTTTTGTAAATAGGAAATCGTTGGAGATGTATTTTTGTGTTGCTAGGAATCCTCCCCCTCTCCGCATTGGTAGTTACCCCGGTATTTCTTGTTAATAAGACGTATGATTAAGGATTTAGTTTAAGAAGATATTAGTGCGTAAATAGCATTAGTGTGATAGTGCTTCATTGTTAATTAGACTGAAAGCATCTCTAAATAATGCATATACTGTTAATTAAACTTGAGAAAAGTGAATAATAAGAATTTTTGTTATTATTTGTTCTAAATTGGTGAACGCATTAATAGTAGCCCGCTACAATATTATAAAAGAAAACCCAACTTGAAAAAGAACATTAATCTAAAATATATCCCGGAGGATGAATACAGTAATTCAAGTTAAAGTTTTCATGCTTTTCATCCCCAAATATTTACCCAATGTTTAATCCTTTTAAATTATAGTATGCGGCGGTTAATTCAGTTTTCAATGCAGTTTCCCGTTAAAACAAAATGTCTATATAAAAAAGAAAATCACAACACCTTCATTCGTTGGTACAAAATAAATGTGAATTAAACACAAGTAATCACTTCCTTACCATATTAAACGTTGTCTTTCAGTCCAGGTCATGTCTGTTATTGTAGGATTGCAAACTGCGTGGTAACCATCGCCATCCATCGTGTCATCTTTCACTTGAAGTAGTTTTTATGTTATTACACACCAAGCGCACACTTGTTTATCGAAAGATCACCAACATTGTCTTTCACATAAGGCAAATATACGAATGAGAAAAACACCACTGTTACTGGTAAAGCAAACTTAAAGTAACAGTTGGAACCTCAAAACCCGAATTGAATACTATGTACTAATAAAACCTATTGAAGAACATGCATATATAGATAAAGAAACCGGTAAATTCAATTGAATTGTCTTCCCTAATCACACATGTAGAAATATATTTTACATAAACTTGTGGTATAGTTCATTCGCTTTAACTTTAGGATGACGATAGAACTGGATAAAATGCGACATTGCCAATGTTAGTTTAAATTCTAATGTATTAAAACAAGCTTTAAAAAGCTTCAACTATGAAAATGCCGAACCTCTAATGTCGAATTCATTATAGTTCAATTAATATTTTTTCATTTGCACTTCTATTCATGAGCCTATACAACTCCTTCCTTTCTATTCCAGATGAAGAAGAAAAATAGTCTCCAAAAAGCTGTTAAAATACTTTGATAACTTAATGACCTATTCAACCTTGAAAAATACGTTCCAAACCATGGGCGGAACATCTTCAAGAAAATATATCATGATCTGAACACATTTATTTACCAAGATAATCACATGTAAAATATAGAAAACTCTTGTACCTTAAAACTGAAATGGAAATTAAAACGATTTGAAATCTAATAATTTAATAAAATAGAATTCAAGTAGAGTATTTTACTGTAGGCTGGCGCAGTCTCTGACGTCACAACTCAATGTTAATTCCCATAAGGAGGGACTCCCATAAGGAGTCATGTATTAGACAGAGACAGACATATCCCGTTGAGAGATAGACATACATACAATAGTTTTCTTCAACTAAGTATTTTTTAGCCGCAGGCACGGGCTCGGCACCCGATCTGGCAACAGGCACGGATCTTGTTCTCTCATGAAACTCTAAATTTTACTCTTTGCTCTATAAGCTAACCTAACAAATAGTTTCTTCGACTAGCCACTGAATCTTTCCAGATAAATATATCTTGTTTGGTATCAATTAATAGAATTTTCTCAGCTATCCAAATCTGTAAGAATTTATGAGATTGCATCATCCCCCAGGGAGCTACCCTAATTTTAAGCTTTTTGCAAGTAGCGATTTCTGACCGTTCTTATAAAAAATTTTAACCATGCGATACATCACACTAACCTAGAATTTTACGCAGAATTCGAATCTGCAAACAGATTTAAAATCGGACCACCCCTTACAAAGTTACACCTCTTTAAACTCCTGAAGCTCTAAATTTTACTCTTTGCTCTATAAGCTAACCAAACAAATAGTTTCTTCGACTAGCCATTGAATCTTTCGAGATAAATATATCTTGTTTGGTATTAATTAATATTAGAATTTTCTCAGCTACCCGAATTTCTAGGAATTTTTGAAATTGCATCATCCTCCAGAGAGCTACTCAAATTTTAAGATTTTTTGCAGGCAGCGATTTCTGACCGTTCCTATAAAAATTTTTAACCATGCGATACATCAAACTAACCTATAATTCTACGTACAATTCGAATCTGCAAACAGATTTAAAATCCGACCACCCCTTGCAAAGCTCCACTTTTAAAGGTCTCAATCCTCAAAATTTTTGCATGCTTTAAACAACCATTTCAGGCACTGCATTATTCCTGAAGCCGTTCAAACAGGGGCGCGGTATTTGTAAAAAAGTATCAAAAAAACTAAGCAAATTACCTCGAAGAGCTCTCACCGACGTGGATATATGGAACTACGCATCTAACATTCCTCATTTTCGCAACGTCTTTTCTAGAGATCAGTTGAAGATGATAAGACCACGTGTCAACGAGTCGGTGTGATTAATTTGGATACCACCAAAGGATCAGGTACCCATTGGATTGGGTACCGAAAACGTGGAAATAGTGTGTTTTACTACGATTCAATTGGAGACCTGAAACCACCGGAAACAAACTCTTTTCATACTTATAATACATAACTCGTTAGAAATAAATATGGGAAAAATGTTTGCATTAACAATAACATTTTTACATAAAAATAAATTTTAATTAAAACAATTTGAAGAAAATATGTTACAAACGCAAACACGTTATTTAGCCAAGTAAAATTAAAAAGCTCTGTTTGTTTTCAGCTGTTTAATGTAAATGACGTACTAATTACATTCATCATTAATGTATAGAACAATGATACTATGATTTATGTGCTTAAAGGAGCGTTTTATAGATTACCACTTCCGAGATAAGCAAAATAACCAATTTTAATAAATCATTTATTCAATTAAAAAATACATCAAGGTTCTATTTATTTTCAGCAGTTTAATGTAAATGACATACTAATTACACGCCATTTAAAAGACTATTAAATTTGTAAAATTTATTTATTTTAAGACTTTGAAAATGTTTTTATTTTGTAAGTCGTATTTATCATAAATTGCTGTATTTATTAAACAAATCGTAAAAGTATAAATAGAGATGTTTTACTTCTGTTGACTCATTAAGTTGTTGAGTGTAAAAGTGTGGACATCGATGATTGTGCAGTCTGGAGAGGGTTTAATCAACAGCGCTATAAACAGGCTACCGTTTGAGTTGCATATTCCAGGTTATTAGTACTGTGGCCCTGGTACAAAGTTGAATGAGCGCTTAGCAAGAGACGATCCTGGAATAATCGAATTAGATAAATTGTGTAAAGAACACGACATTGCATACTCCAAGTACCCCGACGACCTCCCAGCCAGACACCGAGCAGATACAATTTTAGAAGAAGCCTGGGGGCGAGTTAAGTCTAAGAACGCAAAGTTTGAGGAAAAAGCGGCAGCTTGGTTTGTAACAAACGCCATGAAAGCGAAGAGAAAGAAATGGGTATGGGCTTAAAACAGAAAATAAGTTTCAAAGGCGGATTCTTGAAGAAAATACGATCCGCAATAGACCGAGTTGGCTCAAACGTTTTCTATAGCTTTTTCTAACGCTTCTCTACAGTATCCACTATTTCGTTTCTTATGTAATTGCGAACCATGCTAACCAATACTGGTGGAGGAAATTTCACTCTATGGGGGCAATTTCACCCTATGGGGCAATTTCACTCTATGGGGGCAATTTCACTCTATGGGGCAATTTCACCCTATGGGGCAATTTCACTCTATGGGGCAATTTCACTCTATTCTGATGGAGATAAATTCGCTCTAAAATAACTAGAACTTATTTACAGAGTGGGAGATGCACACCATTCGACAGATAAAAGTAAACTAGTTGTAACAAATTAATTCATCGCTTTTATACAATTTTATTAAAAATATATACAAAATATTTAATTCAAACATAGAGTCATGTATAATTAAAGCATACGCCTTCATCGACGGTTCAAAATTTCTTGAAGTTTCTAATTCCATTCTTACATCAACCGTTGCATCCTTGATGCTTTCAAATTAATGACGACAGTCGATTACAAAGGCGGGTGAGTTCTTAAACTTGCTATAGTCCACTAAACATTTATTTGACGATTTGTTCGAATGGTATTTTTCCATAAAAGATGCATAAGACAGGTACGCCGGCAAGTAGTCATTCTGCTCGAAGTCCAAATTTAATCGGCCTTGAGGGAACACCTGAGGGTTTAAAAACACTTTGACATTGGTTATATTGGCATTCGTAAGGCTTGTAGCATTTTCTTCTTTCCTGTCGTACTTCCCCATTTTGCAACACGAGTAATATCCACCGAGCCTTCTCTGTTTCGTTCGATACTTTAAGTCTCCATACTTGCGACTTTGATTGTGTTAAAGATGGTAATTCGTGTAGTTCCCATTTTCTGAATGCAACCATTATAGATGATTGAATTTGCATTTCCGATAGTAGCGATGCCTTGGCGAAGTCACTTAATGTTATATGTGGAACCTCCCATGAAATACGTTGTATTTTAAACGTTACTTTATTTCCAATCGACTTATAGCAATTTACATCCGACTTAAATCTAATTAAAATCAGCTGTTGAGGCATGTTGACGATTGTTTTCTTGTAATCTTCAAAAAATCCAAAAATGGTTTTTAGCAGTATAGCGCAACTAAACCGTCCATCTTGGACTATGGTATCAGGCTTCCACCCGGTATGTGTAATAGATTTTGTTTCTGATTCTTCCATGGATTCTAAACCCTTAATAGTTTTTGTAATTCCAGAGATTCTGCAGACATCTATTATTTGATTATTGCCCAATTTGTATTGAATTTCCTCAAACAGAAAATATGGCGCATTTCTAGTAAATTCGTAAGCTTTAGCGTCTGGTTCCGCTGCTCTAATCGGGTCTAGGTACAGTTGTTGACGCTTCCCTTAATGCATCCGTAGGCTTATAGGTACCCCTTATAAATATAAAACTTTCATGGGGATATGTGATGTTATCACTGCTCTGGATTTCAATCGAAATTCGATCGTTGTTTTCCGCATTCAATGTAAAGGGGAGATGTGTATAATAATCTTCCTTTATTATAGTTTTGTCTAATTTATAACTTCCAAACACATCCAATTTGAGTATATCCTCATATTTAAGCCTTCCAAGTTTGACGTTTTCTTCGCCGATGAGATCAAAACTGCGTTTACTTCTACCGCCCATCGTTTATAACTTTTAATCCTAAGGATTTTAAGAAACGTATTTCTTCTGCTGTAAGTCTCTCGATAACTTGACACTTTCGCGTCGTATTCACTTCTGATCGTCTAGGGGCGTTGTAGCGTGTTTTATATACAAAATCGATAGGCATTTTCAGCTACTTTTTATTTCCAGTTTCACACAGGTGTATGTTTCCGGTGAAAAGTTTACCGATTCACTCAAATGATAGACTAATCTGATTGTAGTATTATCAATTTCTGTCACGCTCAGTGGATAATATATGACGTGGTTAGGCTCTTTTTCCAGATTATACCCAGGTGGTACAGACAGACTGAATTCGAATATGCTGTGAGTAAGAAAATTGTTTCTGAACGACCCCGCGGTGATATTGGTTTCACAAAAATGTTTGAGACCGATATTATGTTCACTTGCTGATTAGCAATATGTACGACATCTGTGGCCAATTTGCGATTGGTAAACCCCAAGATACTTCCAATATTGTTTTACCGGTTTGTCTCAAAATCAATCGGTATACTGCTTCGTATAGAACACTTTAATGTATTATTGTTTGCACTCAGTTTAAAATATTTTTTAATGTTCTCGTTGATGTCTGGCTTCTGACTGAACCATTTTTTGAAAACATCCTGTATATATGCATTTATTTCTTCTATTTCGTATGATCCAGGTTCAATGATTATTCTGCGATGCTCTGAATCGTTAAAGTACAAGATGTTGTTTCCAGGATGTATGTTTTGCACAGTATTACAAGTGTACAGCTCCACTAGCCCCAAAGCATATTCACCGTCCTGTTTCAATTTAATTGGTAGGTAAATGGGTCCTATCGATATGACATTACCATACTCGAACACGCTCACTGTTTTAGCCATTGTCACTAAGAAACGTTAACATTAAATGTCCACATTTGTAAGTGTTGTAAGTCTGCTCCGGCACACTGTTGTAGTAAATTTTACAACCTCGAAAATATCTCTTCACTTCTTCCGGTGGTCTCAAGTCTTCAAACGAATCGTAGTAAAACACACCACGTTTTCGGCACCCAACCCAATGTGTACCTGATCCTTTGGTGGTATCCAAATTAATCATACCCGACTGGTTGACACGTTGTCTTATCTTCTTTAACTGATCTCTAGAAAAGACGTTGCGAAAATGAGGAATGTTAGATGCGTAGTTTCTTATATCCACGTCGGTGAGAGCTCTTCGAGGTAATTTGCTTAGTTTTTTGATACTTTTTTACAAATGCCACGCTCCTGTTTGTACGGCTTCAAGAATAATGCTGTGCCTTTTTTTTGTATGGTTTTAAAATTAGGCCATTTCGAATGGACCTGCACCTTGCCGAAGTTCTAAATTACTAGAACAGGTGAAATGGCTTGCGTGTTCTAATGAGCTAAAGAGCCAAACTACAGGTCCAACCAAAGTAGTAGGGTCGTTAGTGAGGAACCAAACTAAGACAGGTCCCCGAAAGAGGGCAGCGGCTCTTTCGGTACTTAGATTGGCAGAGACCATAGGGGTCGGTATGGCAGTCTAAGACACACTACCGCGATGTGGAAGGCAACAGGAAACCACCACATTATCTCCCAAGTACACAGCGTACTTAAATTGTAACAAACATGAAGGCATTCTCTGGGGTAAAAGATTCCGGAGTTAAAATAGTCCCCCATTCGGATCTCCGGGAGGGGACTACTTCGGAGGATGCGATCGGAAAGCTAAAAATAAGAGTCGGAAACATTCTGCAAGTCGGAGCGTGGAAAGTTAGAAGTATGAAGCAAGTAGGTAAGCTAGAGAACCTAAAAATCGAAATGAATAGGTTATCACTAGACATAGTAGGGATCAGCGAAGTTCGGTGGCCAGAAGCGGGGGATTTTTGGAGTGGAGACTTCAGGGTAATTCATACAGGAGCAGAGGACGGAAATTTGGGTGTGGGGATAGTTATGCGGAAAAAGATAGGATACTGTGCAGAAAATTACTTACAAAAGAACGAAAGAGTACTCATGGTTAGATTAGAATCTAAACCGGTAAACACGGTAATAATGCAAGTAGACATTCCCACCTCTAGCTACAGTGACGAAGAGGTAGAAGCCATCTACAAAGATATCGAAGACATATTAAGATACGTAAAAGGACATGAAAATTTAATAATTACGGGGGATTTTAATGCGGTGGTAGGTGAGGGTAGGGAAGGAGCGGTAGTAGGTCTATTTGGTTTAGGCACGAGAAACGACAGGGGAAACAGGCTGGTAGAATTTTGCGACAAGAACAATTTAATCATCACAAACACATTATTTCAACATCATGCTAGAAGACGATATACGTGGAAGATGCCAGGAGATATAGGACGATATCAAATAGATTACATTCTTGTTAGACAACGGTTTAGATTTCAAGTAAAAGACTGTAGAAGCTACCCAGAAGCAGATATAGATACTGACCACAACATCGTAATTATGAAGGCCGCACTTAAATTTAAAAATCTGGAAAAAAAGGAAAGGAAAAAGGCACTTGGACTTAGAGAAACTAAAAGATAAAGATATTCAAGTAAGATTCGAAAAAAAGTCAAATGAATTGCTGAATGATATCGGGAAAATATCTGAAACTAAGGAAGTAGAAACAGAATGGAATAACATTAAATTTAGCCTAGACATGGCGGCCAGAGATATTTTGGGGTATACACAAAAAGAAAATAAGAAACCATGGATAACAAAGGATATCGTGAATTTAATAGAAGAAAGACGAAAATACAAAAATAAATCAGACGAAACAGGAAACAGAGATACAAAGGCATAAAATGGGAAATTATTCGAAAATGCAGGAAAGCTAAAGAACAATGGATTGATGAAAAGTGCAAAGAAGTACAAACTAAGATGGAAATAGGAAAGACAGACGAAGCATACAAATTAATTAGAATGAATTTTAGGGATATAAAACCGTATAGCAAAAATATAAGGGACGCACAAGGAAACGTCATTATAGAAAACGGAGAGAAAGTGAGTAGATGGCAAGAATATATAGGGAATTTATATGCAGGAGAGGAACTAACTGCATTAGAACAGGAATCAGACATTGAAAATGATGACTTGGGATATCCTATACTTCGAGACGAGTTTGAATTAGCATTAAAGAGTCTGAAAAATGGTAAGGCGCCGGGTACAGATAAGGTGCAAGCAGAAACGCTAAAAGCCGCTGGACAAGCAGTGACAGAACGTCTCTTCCAACTTGTGAGCTATATGTATGAGACAGGCGAGATACCCAAAGATTTCAAACGTAGCATCATAGTAACTATACCAAAAAAGAAAGGCGCGGATAGATGTGAAAATTGTCGAACAATAAGTTTGACAGCACACGTGTCAAAAATATTAACTAGAATTGTGCAAAGACGAATGGATAAACGGGCGGAAGAAATACTAGGAGAAGATCAATTTGGGTTTAGGCGAAACAGGGGAACACGGGAGGCTATTTTAGCTCTGAGAGTGATAATGGAGAAAACAATAGAAAAAGGGGAAAGCATGTTTGTAGATCTGGAAAAAGCTTTCGACAATGTAAATTGGAAAAAAATGTTTGAAATACTGAAAAAGATTGGAATGAGTTATAGGGATAGACGAATAGTACATAGCTTATACAAAGAGCAAACAGCAGTAATAGAATTAGAGCAGGACCGTAGAGAAGTAAACATTAGGAAAGGGGTGAGACAGGGATGTGCCCTATCCCCATTGATTTTTAACTTGTACATAGAAGAGGCAATGAATACTGTCAAATGCAGGAAGACATTTGGAATTACTATGCAGGGACAAAAAATTGATATGCTTAGATTTGCAGATGATATAGCGGTATTAGCGTCTAGCAAGGAAGAGTTAGAAGCTGCTCTTAATGAAATGGAAACGGTTCTAACAGAGAGATACGGTATGAAAATTAACAAAACTAAAACTAAAGTTCTAGTATGCAAAGGTGGGGGAAAATAAATCAAAAACAAGAATACAAGTATTTAACACGAACTTACAAGAGGTTAAGGATTTCTGCTACCTAGGAAGCCAAATAACGCAAGATGGGAAAAGTACAAAAGATATAAAACAAAGATTAGCACAAGGTCGTGCTACATTTAACAAGAAAAAGCAACTACTGTGCTCAAAGACCACAAACATAGAAACAAGGAAAAGATTGCTTAAAACATATGTGTGGAGCACAGCACTGTACGGCTGTGAAGCCTGGACAGTAGGAGAAGCGGACAAGAAAAAGGTAGAAGCCTTTGAAATGTGGTGTTACAGGCGTATGATGAAGATATCATGGACAGACAAAGTTAAGAACGAAGAGGTACTAAAAATGGTAGGGGAAGAAAGACATATGTGGAAAACGGTAAAAAATAGAAGAGATAGGATGATAGGCCACATACTACGGCATGAGGGAATAGTGCGGAATATATTAGAAGCAGAGATAGGAAAAAAGAGAAGAAGAGGCAGACCTAGATTAGACTACTGCACACAGATAGTAAAAGATGTAGGCTGTAGAGGTTTCAGGGAGATGTGTAGGCTAGCCCAGAATAGAAAACAATGGAGGTACGCATCCAACCAATCCCAAGATGAATAAACTAATGACGAAAAGATAACTGTGCTAAACATGATGATTATTATAAGTAACTACAAGAATTGGTTGGGCAATATTCTCGAATATTGTTAAATGTGTGAAAGGATTTACTGGAAAACCATTATTTCGGCAAACGTCTAAGTGTTGGGGGATCTTGGTAGCCACAGGTTGCTTAACCTCCTTCACTGAATCTTGGTAAAATAGGGTATAAAGTTAGAAAACAATAGAAAGGGAACGAGCTGAATACACATACTCCCTGAAAAGAAGAAAAAGAAGAAAACCACCAAAAACGCAAAATCAAAGTAGCTGCTTATATAACACTGCATAAAAATAACTGAGTTGCAAACGAATCCGTGACTTTCAGTAAACAATGGATTCCATTACTAAAAGAAATAACAAAAGAAATAACAAATGAAAATCAAATGCCCACAATATCTAGGTAGCATTGCAAGTTTTTCCTGGGTTTTCCTTGCAATATTAACATGAAATACAGCCTACATACATGATTTCTATTTATACATAAAATAACTAATTACATAAAAATAAGCATATTAACAATCCTTGTAAAACAGCATTGGTATCTGACAAGTATAAATCCACAATAAGGTTACCTCAAAACCATATACAATCTCCGTTGAACAGTATTGGTATCTGACAAGTGTAAACCCGCCATAGGGTCGCCTCAGATCCATATACAATTTTCATAGAACAACATTGGTATCTGACAAGTGTAAACTCGCCATAGAGTCGCCTCAGTACCTTGTTAAAATCTACCAAAGAGGTAACTTAAATCATAATGAATTTTCCCCCTCAAAATAAATATAAAAAAACGACTACTTAAGACTTTCAATAATGCAATCGCACATTTCTTTAATAACCATCCTCTCAATTGTATAAATAGAAACATGTTAAAAAATGTTTTCCAATTCCAAGTTATTGAATTTATATAAAATTCACCAATAAAAATTAATCAGCTGATTTCACGTTAAGCGTATTGGCTACCTAAAGAAAGCCGATCCCAGGTCGCAACACAAATTGAAGGCAATCATTCTGTCAAACTTTAAAAATTTTTGCTTAGTATACTCAAACCAAATATTTCAAACATCAATAAATCAAGGTCACCTTCAATTTATGTCATAAATGTCAAACTTGAAGTTTTTATTATTATTCTGACAACGATCCTAGGTCATGGATCGAAACGTAAATAAAGTTGATTTTAAAAACTATGAGTGGTTTAATTCCCAAAGAAGATTAACTTGAATACACATGCTGTGTGAGAATTTCAGGGAACTATGTAGGCTAGCTCAGAATATAAATAAGTGCAGGTACGTGTCCAACCAGTTTTGAGACGGAAAACCTAATGGCTGCGAAATACCTGCAACTAATGTTGACTGTGCGAAAAGATAAATTGGAAAATATATTAAATCGCCAAATGGTTAAGTGTTGTGGGAACTTGGCAACCACAGACTGCTTTACCTCCCTTCACAACCATTGAAGGTTGGAGAAATAGGGCATATAACTGGAAAACAATAGAAAGTGATCGAGCTGCATCTAACAAGAAAGAACATCGCCTATGAGGAAAGACAACAAACATAGAATAAGAAGAAAATTGTTGAAAGCATATGTGTGCAGCACAGCACAGTATTCCTATGAAATACGGGAAGTCTGAAACGCAGACAGAAAAACGGTAGCAGCCTTTTGAAATGATGTGCTTCAGATGTATGAGGACGATAGCATGGACAGACAAAGATAATAACAAATAAGTTACAGAAATAGTAGGGGAACAAGGATATCTGGGGAAAAAGAGAAATAGTAGGGC
This sequence comes from Platerodrilus igneus, assembly GCA_036346225.1. Lineage (NCBI taxonomy): Eukaryota > Metazoa > Arthropoda > Insecta > Coleoptera > Lycidae > Platerodrilus > Platerodrilus igneus. Next base: position 1,732,791 of record JARFIW010000954.1, read on the forward strand.
GGAATACGTTCTAAGGCATTTTTGGGGAATAGTATGTGATATATTACAAGCAGAGATAGGAAAAAAGGGGTAGAGGTAGACCTAGATCAGACAGTTATAGATGCAAACTGTGCAAATTTCAGGGAAATCTGTAGGTTAGTTCAGAATAGGGAACAATGATGGTACGCGTCTAACCAGTTCTAGGACTGAAGATCTAATGATGATGATTAAAATTAGGTTATTTCCTTTTTTCCCAACGGCAATGTCTTGTATAGATCTGTTGTGTCGTTCACTCTCCTAAAGCTGTTCGTTGGCACTCTACATCATTTACTGCTTTAGCTATCCCCGCAGCGCCACCTGTTAGGGCTCCTAGAGCACTTAATCCTGCGAATATCGGAATCAATGGTAGAAAACCTCCTTTCTGTGGGACTTTAATTTTGCGTCTCCCCCCAGCACCTTTTATGATTTTTTTACCAATTAGAATACCAACGTCTAGCAGCTTTTTCAAGTTGTCGGAAATTGCCCCATAGAGTGAAATTGCCCCATATAGTGAAATTGCCTCCATAGAGTGAAATTGCCTTATAAGGTGAAATTGCCCCCATAGAGTGAAATTTCCTCCGTCAGTATTGGTTAGCATGGTTCGTAATTACATAAGAAAACGAAATAGTGGATACAGTAGAGAAGCGTTATAAAAAGCTATAGAAGAAGTTCGAGCCAACTCGGTCTATTGCGGATCGTATTTTCTTCAAGAATCCGCCTTTGAAACTTTTTTCTTCTTTAAGCCCATACCCATTTCTTTCTCTTCGCTTTCATGGCGTTTGTTACAAACCAAACTGCCGCTTTTTCTCCAAACTTTGCGTTCTTAGACTTAACTCGCCCCCAGGCTTCTTCTTCTAAAACTTTATCTGCTCGGTGTCTGGCTGGGAGGTCGTCGGGGTACTTAGAGTATGCAATGTCGTGTTCTTTACACAATTTATCCAATTTGTTTATTCCAGGATCGTATCTTGCTAAGCGCTCATTCAACTTTGTACCAGGGCCACAGTACTGATAACCTGGAATATGCAACTCAAACGGTAACCTGTTTATAGCGCTGTTGATTAAACCCTCTCCAGACTGCACAATCATCGATGTCCACACTTTTACACTCAACAACTAAATGAGTCAACAGAAGTAAAACATCTCTATTTATACTTTTACGATTTGTTTAATAAATACAGCAATTTATAATAAATACGACTTACAAAATAAAAACAATTTCAAAGTCTTAAAATAAATAAATTTTACAAATTTAATAGTCTTTTAAGTGTTTATGAATACAATTTTAGTTATCAGTCTAACATGCTTTTTTTTTATTTTAACTTTATACTTATTAATATCTATGGGCATAAATGTATTCTTTAATTGAATAAATGATTTTATTAAACCTTGCCATTTTCTTCAATGAATTAGTTTTAGCATACCACAATTCAAATCAAAACACGTCTAAATATAACATGTTTCTGTTTTGTAAATAAATAAGAGTGTCATTGTTCAATACATTAATGAGGCGTGTAATTAGTATGTCATTTACATTAAACTCCTGAAAATAAATAGAACCTTGATGTATTTTTTAATTGAATAAATGATTTATTAAAATTGGTTATTTTGCTTATCTCGGAAGTGGTAATCTATAAAACGCTCCTTTAAGCACATATATCAGAGTATTATTAATGATGAATGTAATTAGTACGTCATTTATATTAAACAGCTGAAAACAAACAGAGTATTTTAATTTTACTTGGCTAAATAACGTATTTGCGTTTGTAACATATTTGTTTCAAATTGTTTCAATTAAAATTCATTTCTATGTAAAAATGTTATTGTTAATACAAAAATTTTTCTCATAATTTATTTCTAACGAGTTATGTATCATAAGTATGAAAGGAGTTTGTTTTCGGTGGTCTCAAGTTTCCAAACGAATCGTAGTAAAACACACTATTTCCACGTTTTCGGTACCCAATCCAATGTGTACCTGATCCTTTGGTGGTATCCAAATTAATCACACTCAACTCGTTGACACGTGGTCTTATCTTCTTCAACTGATCTCTAGAAAAGCAGTTGCGAAAATGAGGAATGTTAGATGCGTAGTTCCATATATCCACGTCGGTGAGAGCTCTTCGAGGTAATTTGCTTAGTTTTTTTGATACTTTTTTACAAATACCGCGCCCCTGTTTGAACGGCTTCAGGAATAATTCAGTGCCTGAAATGGTTGTTTAAAGCATGCAAAAATTTTGAGGTTTGAGACCTTTAAAAGTGTAACTTTGTAAGGGGTGGTCGGATTTTAAATCTGTTTGCAGATTCGAATTCTGCGTAGAATTATAGGTTAGTTTTATGTATCGCATGATTAAAATTTTTTGTAAGAACGGTCAGAAATCGCTGCCTGCAAAAAATTTTAAATTAGAGTAGCTCTCTGGAGGATGGTCCAATCTCAAAAATTCCTAGAAATTTGGGTAGCTGAGAAAGTTCTAATATTAATTGATACCAAACAAGATATATTTATCTCGAAAGATTCAATGGCTAGTCGAAGAAACTATTTGTTAGGTTAGCTTATAGAGCAAAGAGTAAAATTTAGAGCTTCAGGACTTTAAAGGGGTGTAACTTTGCAAGGGGTGGTCGGATTTTAAATCTGTTTGCAGATTCGAATTCTGCGTAAAATTCTAGGTTAGTTTGATGTATCGCATGGTTAAAAATTTTTATAAGAACGGTCAGAAATCGCTACTTACAAAAAGCTTAAAATTAGGGTAGCTCCCTGGGGGATGATGCAATCTCATAAATTCTTAGAGATTCAGGTGGCTGAGAAAAGTCTAATATTAATTGATACCAAACAAGATATATTTATCTCGAAAGATTCAATGGCTAGTCGAAGAAACTATTTGTTAGGTTAGCTTATAGAGCAAAGAGTAAAATTTAGAGCTTCAGGAGAGAACAAGACCCGTGCCTGTTGCCAGATCGGGTGCCGAGCCCGTGCCTGCGGTTAAAAAATGCTTAGTTGAAGAAAACTATTGTATGTATGTATATCTCTCAACGGGATATGTCTGTCTCTGTCTAATACATGACTACTTATGGGAGTCCCTCCTTATAGGAATAAACATAGAGTTGTGACGTCAGAGACTGCGCTAGCCTACAGTAAAATACTCTACTAATTCACTTCCAGAAACAGTTCCATTACTGCATTGGGTTTTTAGAAATTTACATTTTCTGTAAATTCACGTATGCACCACAATCACTAAATGACAATTACCAACAAAATAACTTGAAAATACGTATAACCTTAAAATATTCTAGAAACAAACAATTATAATTATTTTGGTGTGAACTCTTGATTTCCTAAATGTAAGAAATATAATTTAAATACCATGAGGACACACTTATTAAATAGATGTTTCCACTGAATAATAAGTAATAATCCAAAACAGTGCAATTATTTTAATAACCTTAGTTCATACTTGTAAGTATCCTAATGAGAAATTGCAAATTATTAATAAACTTTAGTAACAGGTCAGCATGCAAAATGCGGCTGCTACACAGCGATTGTGATCTTCAAGATCATTTAGTGCATACCCCATCATGACTTTAGCAGTGCATCCCTATCTCCCCTTAGCAAAAAGAATAGAGATGGACGATCAGATCTTTGGACAATGGCGGATATAAGGACATCGAAGACCCCACAATGCGGGTGAACCCCGGCTATTTAGGGGTCCACCGCCTACCAAAGATTATAATTTTGTTTTAAAAGAATACGTTTAAAACTTTCAAGTCTGGTTTACTTGAAATATAACATGATCAAATCAATAAGTTATAATTAATAGTAGATATTGTTTTAACACATGTAGTATCGTATGTTAGAGTTCTCAATCTCAATTTACAGCTAGCGCTGAAATTTTGAGTAGCTTTATTGAGACTAGGAAAATTTCTCATTAAACTAGTTTTAATAGTTAAAATTTACGAGTGGTAATAGCTGCATTTTGCTTTATTTTGATCCTACATGTGATTTTCTAATGCTGCACCCGAAGGTACTATATTGGCAAGGAAGCGAATTTTTTTATCTGTTAAATTTTGAATTTTGCCGAACCCTTGCTGTTCCAAGCAAGGTAGGGATCTTTAATGTGCGTGACAACACTCACACACGGGACCTCCATTTTACCACTCATTCGAAGGAGGGCGTATATTTGTGAGAAATGTTCGCCTAACATTTTTTAAGCGGACCGTGTTGGAATTCGAACCCGGGACCTTGGGCATAGTAATCACACGCATACCAACTACGCCACGGAGCCGCCTTTTTTTTACCTAGATCCGCTGAATGTGAATTGTCAAAGTAGAATGAAATATTGCTATGCTCATGCTCTCTTAATGTTTAATATTTTGATTATCTTTTTATTAGACAGCACATGCATGAGCCATGTAAGAGATCATCTCGCTTGTATTTATCTCATATAACTATAAAATTAAAGGAATGTTTGAAAAAGATGCAAAGCAATGCACACGCGTATTGGTTTTATGCAATAAAAGTAAGGTTTATTTAGGTAATCCAGCAAAGTGCATGCAACAAGTTTTTCTTGATTATTATTTAACTTACAATTCAGTATTGATTTCTCTATAATAAATATTCTTGTTTAAATTATAGGCAATTGTTATGTTATTCCGAAATGTTTAATTGAGTATACTGTCAGTTTGTTGGTTATTTGCAAACTGCGGTAATCCTGGTTTCTCTTTCTCTTCAGCGTGGACAACTGTAAAAATTAATGATTGGCAAGAATTAAATAAAAAATTAAATTACACGAAAATAGTAAAATTCACATTGACGCTTGCGTTGCATATTTTAACTGTGCATGTCATATTAATTCAAAATAAGGAAACATGCAAACAGCTACTAAAAAGAATAATAAATGTTGTGCGAACATTTAGAATATCAAACTTTTGCGTTTTCGGGAACACAGGGAAAATATTAATGAATTATGCGACATGAAAGATATGAAAGATCAAGGCATATTTCCAAATATTGTTAACTTATTAGCTAGGTATGATTCGGTACTTGAAAGTCATTTGATAAATATCACAACTATGAAAAATAGAAACCATTATCTTAGTAAAACAAACCATGCAAAATGAATTAATTTCCACAATTGCTAATTCAATTGAAAGTTGTATTTTGAAAATTATTAAAAATTATCTATTTTGTTCCATCATATTAGATACAATAGAAGATATAAATAAAAAAAACAGATAAGTTTAATTTTCCGACATGTAAATTTAAAGAATAACGAGTTAAAAATATATGAATCGTTTATGGGGTCTCTACAGTAAGGGACAAAGAATACTACTATAGTAAGCCTGCTTATCGTAAAAGGCGATTAAAAGGCGCAGCTAGGGGCAGCAGCCTTGCTGGCTAAAAAATATTGGAGGAGAGTCGGTTGGTCTCGGGCGATCCTCAATAATTTACAAGGTTGTTGGGGGTTGGCCGTGACGGATACGGCTTTTTGCTAAAATCTTTAAAAACTGCGCTGTGGAAAGATATGGAAACCTACCACAATATTTCCCAGGTACGCGTGGCCTAAAACACGAACTATGTATGATGGAGAGCTCTCAAGTAAAATTCTTGTCCCGAGGTAAAGTACCCCCTCATTCGGATCTCCGGGAGGGAGAACTTGGGGCTCGTTATCATAAAAATTAAAAAAAAACGGTTCGATTTTGTGATAAAGACTTGGAATGTAAGGTCATTACTTAGAGTAAAAAAGTTAACAAATTTATTAGTCAAAATGAGAAAAGTAAAGCTGCACATTTTAGGTATTAGTGAGGTGAGATGGCCAGATACTAATGACTTTTGGAAAGCTAATTATAGAATAATTACAACTTCTTCAACTAATGAACAGGCAGGGGTAGGAATAGTGTTAGGTAGAAGATTAGGACGTGAAGTTAAAGAGTACTTACAATTTAATGATAGAATAATTATGGTTAGATTAAGTAAGAAACCCACAAACACTGTTTTAGTACAGGTTTACATGCCAACAACTCAGTACGAGGAAGAAGAAGTAGAAAAGGTATATGAGGATGGTAATAGTATAGTGACAAAAGTAAAGGAAGATAATACTTTAATACTTATGGGCGATTTTAATCCGTCAGTGGGAGAAGGTAGTGAGGGAAAAATGGTACGTAAATTTGAGTATGGTAAACGAAATGTTAGAGAAGAAAGATTAGTTGAGTTTTGCCAGGAACATAGATTAGTAACTGTAAACACCCTATTCGATCAGGTTGCTAATATCTATGTAGAACCAGGTGGATAAGAAAAAGATAGAAGAGTATAGGAAGACCTAGACCAAGCTATATTGGTCAAATTATTAGATATTTAGGTTGTGAAGGGAATGTAGAACTTTTTAGATTAGCACAGAATAGAAAAGAAATGAGAGCTGCGTCAAACCGACCTTAAGTAAGGTTGTAATCAAAACTCCCTTGTGTATATAAGATAGCAAATTGGACGTTCATATAACATAAATGACTACCTTACCTGATATCACAAGGTCGAGAATATCCTGTTAAAGAGAGAAGCTCAATGTAATGTTGGATGGAAAATGGATTGAGGAAAAGGAAAACTCATTAAAGATAAACGGCTAGTAGAATATTAGTTCTGGGTGGATCATGAGCTTGGGTTATGGGTTGACAAACGACCGAAAATATAGATAAAGAGTGCCACCGTATTTTTCAATACAATGACATATGAAAACACGTGTAATTATATTAGAGGAATGCGGAAACTTGAAGTCTAGACCGCTTAAGCAATCACAAAACCTAAATATCGACCTTGCAAAACTCTTACCAAAATACCATTTACCAGATGTATTACAGATGTCTCGGTCTATCCTGTGAACAAACAAATTCACAACAAAGACACCGTTTGTGTCCTTAAAAATATTTACCAATAAATGTCATATTTGCTTTTAAGCTCTAAAAATAATATGTACCCAGTGTACTTGTTGACATTAGACACAATTAGTCATTTGCTTAATAAGAACCAAGAAATTTCCTTCTTTAAATTTTTAATAATAAAAGAATCGAACAAAAAAATGAAATTCTATTCACTTAAATTTGTTTATCTTGTTTCAATGGAAATATTTACAATCATAATAAAAAAAATTATGTGAATGGAAACTAATAGTGTTCTTTCTTCAATAACATAAACTTCATTAGACTTTCAGTATCTCAACATGTCATAACTCTAAGATATTCGTTATCTTAATAATTTTACACTTTGAAATTAAAAATAGTTTTGAATAGTACTACGATAGACTTTACAATTAAGAATCAAAAATATTTTTTTTGTGTTACTAAATTGTACCATTCAGACCAAGAATAAACTTTAATATTTTGTCCTTCAAGAATTTATCATGTCTTAAGGTTAAAGTACACGATCTCAATAATAAGCAAAAATACTTTTAATGTAATTTAAAAATTCTATGTGGTAGTAGTACCTAAAAACTGTAGATATTTTGACATGAAGTTTCAATAACAATTTTTAGTGAAGCTAAAAATTGTTTCCTTAAAGAATAAATATTCAAGGCAACAATACTGACATGTTTAAATTTTTTTGTAAAGTTATTAAAACAAAAACGGCATGTTTTTACAAAACCCACTCCAAGATAACAACATACAATAAAATATCAACCTTTCATCTAACTTGGGATTTATAAGTAAATCCAATATACTTTAAGGTTAAAATCACTCACGTGCATAAAGTACAGTTGAACTAAAAAAACTTGAATGTTCTTACCAGAACAAGGCAACACCATATGTCGACTAATCTACACACATCTGCGATGCACAAAAAAAATCATATTATAACGTTGAACTTATGTTGGAGCCCACAAAAACTTTTTTAATAAAATATTATCAAATTAAATAAAATCTTCACTTGATGTGTCCAACAATTTTCATTACTCTAAAATTTATCCAAAATTTTACCTCTCTGGTATTGCATGTACTAATGATGATCACTAAAATTTCATTGTATCGGCAGGAATCAAAACTGAACTTCACAAATAGTGAAATACAAATCAGTCAACACTAAAAGCCATCAGGAACCAGACTATGACACGATGATTTTAATCGCTTAAAAACCTTTTTTTTTCGAACACGGCACCAAACATACTCGCTCAGGGCCATCTTAACTCTCTCTTTAACCACTTGAGTTAACTTCTCTTTTAACCTCTAATCAAAAAGTGTTCGCTAAATGACAGATAAATAACTAGCATAACAACTTAGTTATATGAGGGGAATCTGCCCATTATACATTTAACACATAACAAGCTATCATTTGTCACCAGACAATTACAAATTGTGGTTTTATTTTATTAAAGTATAATATTAAATTTATAGAGGATATATAAATAAATTACAAAAAAAATACGTTACAAGGTCGAAAACAAAATGATGATGACGTTTATGGGCTTTATACATATTATACGACCGTTGGCTCAAGAGTTTGAAAAAGAAGTGTTAAAATTTTTAAACGTGCACAGCTTGTCTCTAAACAAATGCCGTAGAGAGGGATATGATGGTGCAGCAAATATTAGTAGTAAGCAGTGTAACTCTTTTATCCCTATTACAGTTTCATACTATAATATATATTTTTTAGGAAAATATAATGGGCTTTAATCTTTAATAAGACCAAGACAACCAAATACCGAATATGTACATTGTGCTGCTCACAATTTAAATCTAATATTAAACAATTCTGTCAAAAATATTGAAACCATACAAAGATTTTGTATCATTTAAAGCTTGTATATATTTTTTAGCAAAAGTTTACCTAGGTGGCAAAAATTAAATATAGCAATGCATCAAAATGAAATAATATCGTTGACACTTAAAAGCTGTGTCCAACAAGGTAGGCTTTGCGGCATGACAGCGTATAGAATTAACTTGTTATCAGTTTTGAAATGCTTATCTAGTATAAATATTATTACAAAAAGAAAGTAGAAAAACAGAGGCCATTTCCTTAAGAAACAAAATAAAAACCTTTAATTTCCTCCTGATGTTTACTTTTTCAATCGCATGTTTCTAATTATGTTAACTTGGTATGGAAATCAATACAAAGTAAAACATTGATATAGAAACGGTACAAAATATGTTAGATAATACAATCCGTAAATTTCAGAACATGAGAAACAATTTTCAAACTACTTATGATGAAGCCGTTAATCTGGCTCATCAATGGAAAATTTTAACCACCTTCAATCAAAAACAATTAAAAAAGTTAAAAGGTTTTTTGATGAAATGGACACTGATGATCCGATTCAGGACCCGTTACTAAATTTTATAGTAATTTCATATAATGCATCTCTAGATATTATTATTCAACAACTGTCTGTTCGATTCACCAGCTATAAAATTTATAGCCAATTATTTTTGTTATTTTCACCCGACTCGTATTTTAGAAAAATATGCCAATAATATTTCTACAAACTTTTCTAATGGTGTTGCGTTTTTGGGAATTCTTTGACCAATTTAGACAGCATTAGAGAACTATCCAATTTTATTTCTACTAAAAACAATTTTTTGGTAAGTAATTTATGATGTATGTTCAGCTCTGTTACTAGATCTGACTCTGCCAATAACTAGCGCCATTGCTGATAGGGTCTTTTTCGAAATTTAAGATTATTGAAAATTATCTTAGATCAACAAAAGCTCAAGAACGATTATCAGACTTGGCTATAATATCCATTGAAAGTGAACGCGCAGCTTCAATAGATATAATATAATTCGGCAGACAAAGGGGCTGTCACAGTTATTATGAATAAACAGGAATATTTGAAAAAATCTCTATCTCTCCTATCTGACATGTTCACTTACAAACTTCTCAAAAGAGATCCTACTTTTACCACTCAAAAAAAAGTTAATGACCACATAAAAATGTTACACAAAAAAGGTATGGTCAATGAATCAGAAAAGAAACAATTAACCATCAACAATTCTATTCCTGGAAAATATTATGGATTATCCAAGATTCACAAACCCGTTCTTTCTCTCAGACCCATCATCTCCTCTATCAATACTCCCACTTACTCATTAGCAAATTTTCTTAATTGCATTCTACAACTTGCTTTCCCTTTAGAAGGTTACAATGTTAAAGATAGTTTTACTTTTGTAGACAAATTTAAAAATTTCCGTTTACCCGTAAATCATATACTTGTTTCTCTAGATGTCAAATCTTTATTCACAAATATTCCTCTACCTCTAGTTATATCCATCATTAAAAATAAATGGCTTCAATCAAACCTCACTGTAAGATCTCCGAAACTTACTTCCTTGCCTCCATTAATCTCGTCTTTAACAATACCTATTTTGTCTATCAAGACAAATATTACCTACACATATTTGGTACTCCGATGGGTTCCCCACTATCTCCGATTATAGCTCAAATGGTAATGGATAATTTGCTTGATTCAGTTATACCTCTACTACCCTTTCAGATGTTTTTCCTAGTAAAATATGTAGATGATATCATCTGCTCCGTTCGTCCTGAGTATATTGATGACACTATTTCTATATTTAACAACTTCAATGAACACCTTAAATTTGGTATTGAAGTTGAAGTTAATGATAAATTACCTTTTCTGGACGTTTTAGTCATTCGGGAACATGACAATTCATTAATTTTTGATTGTTATACCAAACCTACAAATTCAGGCAGATATGTCAATTTCTTCTCAAACCACTCCTTCAAACATAAAATTAACACCGTCAAAACGCTACGCTACCGCATTGAATTGATCTCTGATCCACAATTTCCGCTAAAAACAAAAAATTACTTTTTAACACTTTAATAAACTATGGATACCCCAAATCTTTGTTACATAAACTAATTTATAATAACATGTTACCTAACAATAGCCACAAACGTAATAATTTTATTTACAAAAAGCTTCCTTTCATCCAAACTTTGACTCCTCTATTAATAAGATTGCTTAAACAACCCAACCTAGCTATTACTTATGAATATAACACTTCCATCAAAAATCTCTTCACTAAACTCAAGGATCAAACTTTAAAACCACTCCATAGTAAAATCGTTTACAAAATTGAATGTAGATGTCACAGCTGTTACATTGGACAGACTTGTCAGTGGTTGAGAAATCGCTTGACCCAGCACAAAAGTGATTGTGGTAAGGCTTCCAATAAATGTGCTTTAGCTTCCCACGTATATACCACCAAGCACAAACCTCTCTTTGAAGATGCTGTCATTTTGGATAATGAACCAAATTACAAGATTAGGCTATTTTTAGAATCCTATCATATTAATAAAGAACAAAATCCAATAAATAATAGACTAGATGTAGACAATATTCATAAGATGTAATCTGCATTGTATAATATGAGTCAATTTAAACAACACCAACATCACCTACATTAATTCAATATCTTTCTGTATTTTTTAAAATTACTGTCCATGCTGTAACGTACTCCTGCAATTATTGAAACTGCAATTCTATGAATCCTCGTTACCAACGTTACCTTTTTGTCAGAACTGTATAATTTTTGTATATAATTTTAAGTGTCAATCATTTTTTCGTTTTAATTTCAATTACTTGTGTTTAATACTTGAAGTAAGTTACATCTGTATATTTATATAATTTCTGCTATTTCTATTCTTTTATAGCTTTTGAAAAAGGCACAAAGTATGTGCCGAAACGTCAAGTTGAAATAAACCTATTTCAAATTAATCATCTATTTTAATCATTTTGGACTATATACCCAAAAAAATATTAAACAACCATTTACAAAAATATCACCAAGCAGTCCATTAATCTTTGAACATTGTTACAACAAAAAGAAAAAAGAACGATCTTATAGCAGATCACAATGGGTTTTTATGCACACATTAAGACTACTTATGGAATGGATGTAGCAGCACAACTTAAAAAATGGGCCAACATTACTCAAATCCTAGCCAAGTTAAATAATAGGGTATACTTTTTAGAACGCTGCAGACGTAGCAAAATCGTACCCAACCATATCAAAACAATTCATACGAGTTTTTTCAGTTATATTAACAATAGCAACCCCTATAATCATAAGAGGATTCATCATCACATACACAAATCAGCTCGATTTTTTATAAACATTGAAGTTGAAGAAAGCCACAGCATGTTGGCATTTTATAACAGACGTATGCATTCTATTATTAATTACCTTAAAGTATTCCTCCCTCCTTATATTTTAAGATCTTTTGATCAAATACAATCTTCGAAATATAATTACCAACATTATAAAATTAAAATTGTTCATATAAAAAAGTTCCACAAATTACTAGCTGATCAATCTCAGAAATTCAAACTGTTTATAGACAACTCAAAATGGATTGTAAACATCAGTGAAGTGCCAGTGCCTAACTCAGTGAAAGACTTTCTATCGTTAGGACCAAAATTTAATCTACAACCACAAACTAAAGACATTCATCTAGGTAAATTATTAGGAGGAGTCGAATCTATAGTTGACACCATAAAGCAAACTCAAAAACAAAAAGACATTCTACGTGGCCGAATTACAAATATCATTATGAATTTCGTGAACAACCCAAACAATAATCACCATTATAATCTACTCAACTATCAATTTTACACAGTTAAAAAATTCTTATCTGATCACCCTGAAATTATCATCACAACGGCAGACAAAGGGGCTGTCACAGTTATTATGAATAAACAGGAATATTTGAAAAAATCTCTATCTCTCCTATCTGACATGTTCACTTACAAACTTCTCAAAAGAGATCCTACTTTTACCACTCAAAAAAAGTTAATGACCACATAAAAATGTTACACAAAAAAGGTATGGTCAATGAATCAGAAAAGAAACAATTAACCATCAACAATTCTATTCCTAGAAAATATTATGGATTACCCAAGATTCACAAACCCGTTCTTTCTCTCAGACCCATCATCTCCTCTATCAATACTCCCACTTACTCATTAGCAAATTTTCTTAATTGCATTCTACAACTTGCTTTCCCTTTAGAAGGTTACAATGTTAAAGATAGTTTTACTTTTGTAGACAAATTAAAAAATTTCCGTTTACCCGTAAATCATATACTTGTTTCTCTAGATGTCAAATCTTTATTCACAAATATTCCTCTACCTCTAGTTATATCCATCATTAAAAATAAATGGGCTTCAATCGAACCTCACTGTAAGATCTCCGAAACTTACTTCCTTGCCTCCATTAATCTCGTTTTTAATAATACCTATTTTGTCTATCAAGACAAATATTACCTACACATATTTGGTACTCCGATGGGTTCCCCACTATCTCCGATTATAGCTCAAATGGTAATGGATAATTTGCTTGATTCAGTTATACCTCTACTACCCTTTCAGATGTTTTTCCTAGTAAAATATGTAGATGACATCATCTGCTCCATTCCTCCTGAGTATATTGATGACACTATTTCTATATTTAACAACTTCAATGAACACCTTAAATTCAGTATTGAAATTGAAGTTAATGGTAAATTACCTTTTCTGGACGTTTTAGTCATTAGGGAACATGACAATTCATTAATTTTTGATTGTTATACCAAATCTAAAAATTTTTAGCAGATATGTCAATTTCTTCTCAAACCACTCCTTCAAACATAAAATTAACACCGTCAAAACGCTACGCTTCCGCATTGAATTGATCTCTGATCCACAATTTCTCGCTAAAAACAAAAAATTACTTTTTAACACTTTAATAAACAATGGTTACCCCAAATCTTTGTTACATAAACTAATTTATAATAACATATTACCTAACAATAGCCACAAACGTAATAATTTTATTTACAATCCTTTCATCCAAACTTTGACTCCTCTATTAATAAGATTGCTTAAACAACCCAACCTAGCTATTACTTATGAATATAACACTTCCATCAAAAATCTCTTCACTAAACTCAAGGATCAAACTTTAAAACCACTCCATAGTAAAATCGTTTACAAAATTGAATGTAGCTGTCACAGCTGTTACATTAGACAGACTTGTCAGTGGTTGAGAAATCGCTTGACCCAGCACAAAAGTGATTGTGGTAAGGCTTCCAATAAATGTGCTTTAGCTTCCCACGTATATACCACCAAGCACAAACCTCTCTTTGAAGATGCTGTCATTTTGGATAATGAACCAAATTACAAGATTAGGCTATTTTTAGAATCCTATCATATTAATAAAGAACAAAATCCAATAAATAATAGACTAGATGTAGACAATATTCATAAGATGTACTCTGCATTGTATAATATGAGTCAATTTAAACAACACCAACATCACCTACATTAATTCAATATCTTTCTGTATTTTTTAAAATTACTGTCCATGCTGTAACGTACTCCTGCAATTTTTGAAACTGCAATTCTGTGAATCCTCGTTACCAACGTTACCTTTTTGTCAGAACTGTATAATTTTTGTATATAATTTTAAGTGTCAATCATTTTTTCGTTTTAATTTCAATTACTTGTGTTTAATACTTGAAGTAAGTTACATCTGTATATTTATATAATTTCTGCTATTTCCATTCTTTTATAGCTTTTGAAAAAGGCACAAAGTATGTGCCGAAACGTCAAGTTGAAATAAACCTATTTCAAATTAATCATCTATTTTAATCATTTTGGACTATATACCCAAAAAAATATTAAACAACCATTTACAAAAATATCACCAAGCAGTCCATTAATTTTGAATATATATATATATATATATATATATATATATATATATATATATATATATATAGCATAATAGACAAGTTTATTTCTACTAAAAAAGGAAGATAGTTGAATAATAACTTCCATTTTTTATTCGTTTTTGATGCATACAGTAAGACAAAAATTAATAATTTAATTTAACCACTTAGGTCATTCGTTTTTCTCTTGTATCTCGCATTAAATAAGATTTAAAGTTGTTTATTTAATTTTCGCTATCTGCATGTTAACATTTAATATTTCTTAATATTCTTAAGTACGTTATGTTACACATTCCTTTTGTTCTTATTATGCTTAAAAATAATAATTTTCAGATATGATATCTGACTAATTACCAAATAACAGACAATAAATATTAATTATACATGTTTAGATGCGATGCATAATAATTGTTAACCTTAAAGATCTTAAAACAAAGGGCTTTTTTAAAAATTTGCGGAGTGGGGCCATCAGACGTTCTATTCTTCACTTTCTTCGGATCCTAGTTATATTATACTGGAGGTATTTATACATACTGTGGTGACTAACTCGCACAAGCATGTACTTGTATTAATAAGTAAATTCTCAGTCGATTTTAAAGAGCACGTTTTAGTGTAATAGCGCTAGCCGACACAATGCTTATGCAAGGGCACCTGCTAATTTAAATTATGTTTTTGCTATTTTATGCAGTGTAATACGCTTACATACTCTATTTATATTTTGTTTTAGTATATTTATATGTTTTTGGATTATCGTCGTTTGATTTATTTTGCTTTGCATTTTGTGTATTTGGGTTGTAGTATCTATTGGAAGGAAGATTGAAATGAAAATAAAAAAGTTAGGGAACGATAGGAAACAGTAGAAACGAATTTAGAATGAAGTTATAATAAATTACTTAGACTAGGGCGAACGATATTGTTAAATTTGTAGAACAGGAACAAATAGCTGGATTTGCTATTAATAAGTTTGGTGTATGCCTAGAAATTCGAATTCTTTAGTAAATACCAATCTAGCCAGATTTGGATAGTTTTGAGTCGACCTTTTAGATCGCACCGCTAAGCAGAACTAGCGGCTGTTGTCTAAATCGCTCCCATTTTACTTTTAGCTAGTGTCTTGTTAATCAGAGACACTCCAAAGTCAACGTTACGGGTATCATTATTAAAACCTACGTTACTGCTAGTTTCTAAATTTTATTTACCATTTAATTAATTTTGGGGTCCAGTTCATTGAACGTACGAAATTTTTCACGTTTAATGCCAGTCTAGTACTTTCGGGTGGAGCATTAGGAGAGGTGGCTGCAACTGCAGGGGCCTATACTCACATTATACTGTAGTTGAACACGAAACTAATACATTGTTAGTCTCGGTCCGGTTGAATGAGGGAATATTGATAAAAACTACGAGTAGTTTTAATTTGAAACTGAGCCCATTCAAAACATATATATATATATATATATATATATATATATATATATATATATATATATATATATATATATATATATATATATATATATATATAATATATACATATATATATATATATATATATATATATATATATATATATATATATATATATTACTCAAATTTAGACCAGGGTAGAAAATTAATTAATTACATCAAATAATTTTAATCACCGTGTATAAGGAATTTTATTAGATTATTGATGTAAATAGAGTTAACGTTGATGTTTGTGGTAGGAATGTGTTTGTTTTTTTTTTATGAATGAAGATGAAAGTTTTAACTAGGTGAGCAGCCGAGGCGGAAAGAGTAAAGAGGCGATTATCAGAAGAGAATCACAGCAAATCGTAGCGCCCAAAAGCGAGGCTCGAGTTCTAAAGAAAATGTTTGTGATTTTATTCCAGGAAACTGGCGAGGCTTTTTGTACATTTCACAGCATTTATATATACTTCATGTATGCTTGTTGTGGTTTGTTTTGTATTTTTCTTAGTCTTCTTTGGGAATTAAACTACTCATAGTTGTTAAAATCGTCTATATTTACGTTTAGATCCATGACCTACAATTGCTGTCAAAATAATAAAATTTCAAGTTTGACATTAATGTCATAAATTGAAGGTGATTTTAATTTATTTATGTTTGATATATTTGGTTTGAATACATTAAATGAAAATTTTAAAGTTTAGTAGAATGAGCGCCTTTAATTTGTGTTTCGCTCTGGGACCGACTTTTAGGTAGCCAATAAGCTGATTAATTTTTATATAGTTAAATTTCATATAAATTCAATTACTTGAGAATTGGAAAATGTTTCTTAACATAGATCGAAACGTAAATAGAGACGATTTTAACAACTATGAGTGGTTTAATTCGCAAAGAGGGCTAAAAAGGGGAACCAGAGGTCATTAAAACCCAAATTTTAAAAATAAATCCGACCAAAATAGAAAGAATTCAGAAAAAATGAAATTTTTCGTAAATTCATGGTTACACCCTGTAAAATACAAGTGTACTTTCATTAATTAAAGTGCCATGCAAAAACGCAAATTGGGCATGTATAAATAATCACCTTGTATTATATGAATGTATTGTAAATAAATAGCAAGTAACGTAAGTTGTATATGTCAAAATAATTAATTGTAAGATACCGTAAAACAAATTAAATGCAAACGTAAAACGCATCATTTTAAGATAAATACAAAGTGATTTACTTTACTTATTAATTATCAATACATTTTCGATGCATATAAAAATACTTTTCAATTGCTGTAAATAGCATAGAACTAGCTTTACGCATTTAGCTTAAGAAACTACAATTAACGTGTATTTTAAACGTCAATTTTCATATTAAATATGTGTACTAGAACACGAAAGCAAATATTTTCTATAAAACGCAACCCCTTTTACATTAAAAAACAATTAAGGATTAAATTAATTGCCCCGTGGATTATAGCAATTTATTCTAAATAAGGAATTTTCTAGAATATAAAATGAGTAGTCATCGTGATTTAGAACTATGTAAATAAACGCATTAATAAATAAACATTTTATATCAAGAAGCGGGCAGAACACGGAAAACCCAGAAAAATCCAAGAAATATTAGATAAGATTGATTATGCTTAGCATTAGTATGCGACGCCACAATAATAGTAAATGTGTTAAACAAGGTAATAAAATTCAACAATTTTAAACGCTAATAAGGATTTCCAAGAATATTACGTACGATAGGCGTTTATTATTTACAATGAAATCGCAGTAATTCTAAAACCTTTTAGAAAATAGACAATTTGTGTATAAAGAAGCGTTTATTTATTCATTAATTTGATTCTATTAGTCGATTCTAAAATTCGATCGCAAAATGTTATTTTAAGTCGCGAGCTGTTGCTATGCGAAGATATCATTTGCAGTATGCAGAAAGCATATTGTGATTTAATAATTACAATGTTACAATAAATATAGAAGTGATGTTTAAAAAAAATGGAATTTATTAATTACTATGAAGAAGCAAAATTCTACAATATAAAATTATTTTAAAAATTTTATTAATTAATTAGAAAGAAGATTTAACTAAAAATGTAATTAAGTAACTGCTATTTGAAACGAGGATTTTAATCTTGTAAGCTCATTTGACGTCAATTTAAAATAAGAAAAATTTTAATTACGAGGAGCGTTTTTGTGGATTCTGCAAGTATTATTTTTAGATTTATTTTAACTGATATAAAAGTATTTGCATCTAATTTAAGATAGTCCTAATAATTTTTTTGTGAAAAGGATTTTTTACCACGAAAATTTGTGATCAGAGTTTGAAAAACTTTGACCTCTTAATAGGTTATTTGTCAAGGACTTTTTTGGCCAAAACAAATCTTACAAGCGTGACATTAAACATAACCAGGTAAACCATCCATAAAGGAAATTTTGTTCTGTAAATTTAAAATAAGGCAAGCAACAATTTTTTTGTGTAATAAATTCTTCTTAGAAATTATTTTATGTTTGAAAGCAACAATGTTGTAAATGTTCTAAAAGCTTTTGTATAAGAGAAAATATTTCATACTGTATAAATGCTTTGTAATATTACTGTGTTTGATTTCATTTTGAAAACTACGTCAACTCCGTTGAGCTAGCCATGCAGAATTGGAAAGGAATGTAAGTTAACAATTTCAAATTTTACAAATTGCAGTATCTGTATCACAACACTTTTAGTGACGCTTAACGCGGGCCTTATTACTGCACTCTTTTAGCGGTACCTAAACGTGCTGCCATTTTCATATCACTCTATTAGTAACGCCCTAAAGCGAGGCGTTATCATAGCAATTAATATATATATATATATATATATATATATATATATATATATATAGCTGCAACCATCGCCTTATACGTTGAGAGTCACAAAAGATGCTGTGACTTGGAAATAGCCGATTTGTATCAATGAGGATGCAATAGAAAATATAAAATTACTATGTTGCCATCTTACCGTGTTCTTTTCCTTGCCTGGCTAGTTCAGCGGAAAGCATGTTGTAAATTAGAAATGAAACACGGAAATTTCAAAAAATATATGTGAACAGTTTTTTAAGTATTCAGAAGCATCCTTCCTTTGTATACATTATCTAAGGAATCTCTTATATTCAACAGATATAAATAACGCTTATAAAAACAATTTACAGCTTAAGCTCAGACAGAAAATTTTACCTAATGATTACTTACTTATTAAAATAATCCTCACCTAATCCTTGTTAATAATTACAGAACCCAAATATCTCCTATGTGAGTTACAACAGTTCTCTTTAAAATTCTTGGGTTAATTTACCCCTTTTATTAACCCGTTTGTCAGTGTAATTGGCCAACGACGCTAGACAGATAATTTATTAAAGGTCAAAATCCTTCGAACTCTGACTTCAAAATTGCTGGAAATTATTTCTTGGCAAATAATTTTTATAAAATTAAAATTTTATTCTAGCTTAATTTACTAAGGTATCCTATTAGGTTACAAAAAAACTAAATTATACTTGCAGTTGGTGTTGCCAAATAGCGCTTTTCAAAATATTATTTTTATTGTAATTAACTACATTGAATACTTCCTGGTTCCATTTAACGTTTCTATTTTTAATCAATCTTAATGCAGAAATATCAGTTTGTAAAGTGCATTTATTTTTAAAGATTAAAATTAGCAGTTACTTTTGTATCAAGATTATTTATATCGAAAATCGTTTAATTTTTGTAGTATTCTTAAAAATAATTAGGTTTCATAATTATTCAAAGTTAAGTTCGATGTTGTAAAATGAAGCAAAGAATGAATCTTTACTCGAAACTTACATGTTGCTTGACGTAAAATGAATGGCTGCCTTTCCATTCTATCTTGCCGTTATATAATAAAACAAGCTCAGTACGTCATCTTTTCGATTCTTCTAGTTTGTATTTCAAAAATTAGTCACGATTGATGTAATAATTATTCCGATTTTGCGTTTTAATGTTTTATTAGTATGAAGTTATGGCGGTCGTAAAATTTTCATACTTTGTTAATGAACGAAAGCGATGGCTAATATTTCCCTCTTAGAGCTTTTAAAATCGTTTTTATCTATTTTATGGCTTTTTCGACAGTAGCATTTCTTTGAATTGGGGAGTTTATTCATTGATACAAAATAATTAGCTTATTTTATAGCTTTTAGAACATTTCTAGAAAAAATGACGTATATGATTTATGACTTTTTCGAATTCTCTTGAAAGAAATTACATATTCTTTTACTAAATAACGTAAACATCATTTATTCTAGAACTAATCCAAATTAACTTCTTTAAAAGGAAACTATTCTTTATTACAAACTTATAAGAATGGTATCTTTAACAAGGATACATTACTTTATGCAACTGGTCTTTCAGAAACGTACGAAATAAAACGTGTTTGGTATTTTAAAAAGTGTATGTGACTCACTTTCAGCCTGTAACAAATAAATACTTATACACGGATTTTAATAACATAATTAATAAGGGCTTTGTTTTTAAATGGTATAACAATACTATATGTGTCCTTAAACAACGTTATTTTACATCGAAATTTTAGTTTCTCTGCTAATGGAATACGCGTATACGTGTATACAAGGTGAAAAAACTAAATGTAAGTAAATTTTACTTTTCTCCGTTTTTCTTTTCTTTGCGATGGTATTTTTTTATAGAATTTAGCGTTTAATGACCACTCGTGAACTCATTATCACATCATTTAAAATACAACATTCGAAATCAATCACGATGAGTTTACATTGAGCGCCATGTTTCCGCATTGATGAGTAATTTTATTATTTTTACTTCGAACTACATACTATATACAACTATTTCTATAAGACTTATAATACACACGCATAATCTTTTTTATTGTGATTTTTCTCTTTAACAATCTATCTATATCTATCTTAAAATTAACTAAACTCCTTTAAGTCTATCCTAACATCACCTATAATCTAACATTATTATCCTTTATTTTTAATTTTCTCATATTTAGACACGGTTCATCAAGTTTCTTTTGAAACAGAATTCCTTTCATTTGTATACATTACCCATCATACTGTAGCAAATTATTCTCTACAGTATGACAATCTCGGAAAAAATATGGTGTATAGAATTTGATGAAGTTGTCCCATCACCTACCTAACAATACTTCTAATGTCATTTATAAATAGTGAAGATTTCGTTTAATTAATTCTCTTGAAATAGTTAAACTTTAGCATTGAGTGGTTCAGTATTGATAACTTCTAACTTATGTTCATAATTCATAGCAATATTCGACTTTCTATTTACCAATTCAAAGTATTCCATCTTTAATAGTGACTCTACTTCATTCTTAACCTTATCTGGGTATTTAAAAACAATTGATCCATTTTTACATTATTCTTTAACTGTCTATCAAAATGATTTAAATTTATACTTTTAACTCTCTCGTCCTCTTTCACTTCAGCAATACCTTTCTATTTCCTAGACTTCCAATTACTTCTCACATCTGCATAATTAAATAAATAATACGACAAACCAAACTCCATTCCTCCAAATCTATGCATACGCCATTTCACAGAAAGATTTGATGCTTTAATAGAAATTATCCCAAACAAATTATTAAGCTCTGCTTTCCAAATTATTTTATCATTATCTAATATTTTACTACCTTAATTCATTTTATTTTTAAAATCTACATTCACAGAAAGCTTCTTTATTTCCCCTTCAACTCCTGCAATTATTCTATTTTCATCCGTTTCATCTAGTATTTCCATGTCTTCAACATCATCTACTGCACTTCTCTAAATTCACTAGGGCACCCAATACCTGAACTCTTATCTCCTTTACCTTTCATCTCTTTCTCAAATTGATTCAAATTCATACAATCCTTCTATTTTTACATGGACTTCCACGTGCCATTTAATCCTTTCATCCCCCATAAATATTACTTCACTCTCTGTATCTGTTATCCTCTTCATCTTACTAATAAAATCCATTCCCAGAATGGTATCATTAAAAATACTTGTTCAACCTCAATCCTTTCCAACTTAACTTTCGGAATTATGATAAAGTTGATTACGGCAAGCTTTTTGTTATTTGGCGATACTAAGTAATTTCTTTTAATAGAGAATAACTTTCTGCATTAACTCCTCTGAATTATCTTTTACAAAACCTTCAGCACCTTCACTAATGTTGCTTCAGCTCCTGTGTTTAAAAATAATTTAGTCTCTTTTCCTGCTACTTGTAATTTTATTATAAATACTAAATCATTTTTCTCATTAACTTTTAAATCATTTTCTAAATCAAGTTTTATAAATTCGCGCGCATGTTCATATTTATAAATTTTTATAGTTTTGTCATTTGATTTGTCTGTTTCTAAAAATCCTGCCTATTTGACGTTCCAAGTTGGCTTACTATATTCGCGTATGTCCTACTATTATCATTGTTATCGTTCGTACCATCTCTTTGTAAATTTGTAACGTTTTCCCATCCTTAAGTTACGGTTTTATTCTTAACGGTACGGAATTTATTGTTCTACCTTCCCTTCCATTACCCCTTTTAAATGTCCTGTTCTGATGCTTTTCCTGTTCATTATTTCTTTAAAACATAAATGCATTCAAGGGCTGGCTCCTTGGTCTGGTCTGCATTCTTCTTTCGTGACGCATATCATCCTATCGTTGAAGGTACTCCAAAAACACATCTCTATCTATAATATTTTCTAAGGCGATGTATTGTCTTACTTTCCTTTCGAAGTGTCCTGCTAAATATTTGATGATTTGCTTGTCCTCTAAAGGAGGATCAACTTGTTTGCAACACTAAATTTCTTTATGGCAATCAACTCCCTTGTCATGTCAGAATCACTGCTACACACCATAAGTAAATTATCTCTAACTTTAAATTGCTGGTTGTTCCCACAAAAACGTTTTAAAAATTCGATCTCGAAATCTTTAAAAAAAGCTTAACTCACTTTCAATCAGTCCAAATCAAATTTTTAACATAGACCTCACAATATTCAACTTCGGTTGTTCATCCCAACTCCAATGCATTAAAGATTTTACGTTATTTAGAAATATCTTAAGATTAAGTTTATTATCCCCATAGAATTTCGAATGTTATTACAACGGAACACCAGTTGGACTTCATTTAGTAGGTTCCCAACATAAATATCTTTAACCCTATCTTCTGAATTTTCAAACCTATGTTCAAAATTTCCTAGGTCTGTTTTGGGATTTCGAAAATCATTTCCAAATGTTATAAAGCCAACTTGACAACTTACCTCGATTTCGTTTATTTTTTTATCTTTCTCAGAAGCATCCTGATTCGCCTTTATTTGCACAATTTCCTCTTAAATGTCATCCATATTCTCTAAAATTTGTACCACCTTTCCTCTAATTTCAAATTTCATTTCCTTTATGGTTTTGTTAGTTTCTTTTAAGTCTGACGTTATCTTGTCACTCATCTGTTTAAATTTCTTTTCATTCTTGTCACTTTCTAATCTTAAACTGTCCCCCAATTTTGCTATATACTCTCCAAATTTCATATGATTGGTCTTATCTCATCTGTTGTCAATATAGTAAATTATATTAACTGGGTTGATGTTTCTTATACTTGATTTGCTCACTAAATATTTGATAAATAGATATAAAACTATTGTTTAGGAGACAATGGGGTACGCCGCCTTGAATTTTACTTTGCACCGAACTGTGCTAGCGCTCAAATCAGCTACATTAAATGTTTCTCTATAACGGGATTTATTTCAAGCTGTTTGATTGTATCCTAATCATTAGAATAAAAAATTGTTAGGTGATTTCTTATACTTAATGTATGATATATAAATTGCGTCTTACATTTCTGCGTATATGCAAATTCTAGACATGAATTACTTGAAAATTGTCTTTTGGATAACAAAGGTATAGGTATCAATGAAAATCTTCGTGCAGAAACGTACCATCTATCATAACATTAACATGCCAATTATTGATTCCGACATGTCGCCCGACATGATGCTTATATAAAATTGTGTAAAATCCGACGTATAAATAAAGCGCTAAGACATGAAAAATTCACTGGTGAGAAGCAGAAGCTATTGGCGTCGTAATCGAATATCAGAACTTTGCGCTCGAACTTTAAAGTAGCTCAGAAGTAAAAGTGAAAACCAGAAACGAGACTTCAACAAACGGAGTGCGTTGGGAGGATTCCGTATCAGCTTTCAAACGACGCATTTGGACTGGGGTAATAAACAATATAAAACATAAAAGTATGAGAACTTTCTTAATAGATAGCAAAAGTTATTTCAAGAAGAAGATCCGGCAGGCACTTAAAAAGGGCGAAGCTATAAAAATGTGTTACGTACCTAGACGTAGCGAGAAGAAAAGTAGATACCAGGCTAACTACCAGTCGCGGAGAGTGGGGGGATTCGCCTACATACCAAAAATAAGCAAAAAAAAACACATCGCCCACGAATATCCATTAACACATAAAAATATATATAGAATCCTGTACAAACAAGCAAAAAGAAAATAAATTAGGTGTTATTATTTCACAGCAAACATTTATATTGTACGGACAATTTAGGAATTTAGATTTGGCTTCCAGCTAAAAAAAGCTAAGAAGAGAATCTGATTAAAATGGGTGCGTGCGGGTAAACTCACCAATCCACATAAAACACCTCCTAGTTGTCGAACAGAGAAAAACAAACGTGCATTGCTTTTGAAATACGGTGACGAATACTGTAGAAAATATTTTGACGTACAAGCTGTAGAATCAAATTCAACAATGGTTTAACTAACACGAATTCGAATTGCAAACCCTCGCTTTTTAAAGCGCGATTGAAACGGGAAAACCCGGGTTTAATCGAATAGTGCGCGACCTTATTTCAACAAGTCTGTACATCGAAACAATAGAGTAAACCATTATATGCGGTTGTAATGTATACCAAGATAACAGGTACCTAAAACAGGATATAAACTATTTAATTGTAGCATAAACTTGTCGTTTCGAAATAAATAAGTTCAAAATGAAAATTTGTAGCAAGCGTATTTATTATTAATTAAGCTGAAAAATTTAACAGATTACCGAATACTTAAAACAAGGCATAGACTATTTAATTTATCGAATAAATTTTCGTTTTAAAAGTAAAAGGAATTTGAGTTAACCAGGAAAATTTTAAAACACAATTAGAACGTAACAAGTTAATGAGGTCTATTGTGGAGAGTTTCAAATTGCTACTGGTTCCGAGCTAAACTAGAAACTTAAATATTTCACGACGTCTAATGCAGCCATCTTCAGAGACACACCGCCGCCTGCAGGACGCGGCCGACTCGCCGCCGTGCAAATTTGCCGACGTGCCAATTCGCCGCCGTGCCAACTCGCCGCCGTGCCAACTCGCCGCCGTCCCATTTAAAAATGAAATTATTTGCTAAACTTTTAAGGAACAACAAATGAGACGTTTATTAATTATTGGAGATTGTTAGGATCGATAATAATTATATAAGAATGTTGGTTTTGAGTATAAAATTAAACTAAAACTATAATTTAAGAAATGCTATATTATTTATATCAAAACACATTCATTTACACTTATGCCTACGGCATCAGTTTGTGCTTGCTCTACATTTTTCTCTGATGTTTTGAGCTTTTGGAAATATCTATATTTTAAAGCTTTTATTTTTTTGAACGGTGAATACTTTGTTAGTAAAATTTGTCATATTATTTTTTACCAAATTAAAATATTCAGAATTATGTGTCTGTTAGATAAAATGTTATCGTTAAACAGATTCATAACCTTTTGAATGTGCTCTAACTAAATGCATTTGACTGATGATTCCTTAGAACTAACGATATCAATGATACGAAAAAAATGTCCAACATAAAAATTTAAGTAGAACGTAATGGCACAAAAGATTTACAACAAACAATTGCAGTTCACGCGGGGCAAATTTGGTAATGTACAAATAAAAGTAGTTCGAAGATAAACCGTTATTCACTTAATATTAGGAAATATTATTGTATTCGTATTTTCTTTACTGTTAGGTTTGATGCTGGTTCAGTTCATACAAAACAATAAAAGCACTAACAGAAATAGTAATCCTACTTGGAAAGCAAGAATCTGTCAATTATACTTATCAACGCATTGAAAACTGTAGTCATACATAGGAGGTCTTCAGAAATGATATTTGTAATATAAATAAGAGTAAATGAATTCTTTAACTAAATATTTCACTGTAATCGCCTAGCCGTACGAAGACAAGAAAGAGATTATTTTGTTATTTTGAAAGTGTAGTCACTTTAAATCTTGTAAATTTTAATTCTGAGAGGAAACGTTTCTTTCAAACTTGTCTTGCTACAATACTTCTGTAAAAGTACAAAAGGATTTAGTTTGAAAATAACCAAACAGTTGCATTTTTCTGTCGAAATATGGAAGCAGGCATTGTGTCTCAACGAGGTAAAGCAAAATATATACATGAAGAGTTCTTATATATATTTGATAAAACATCATTAGTTGGTATGATACAATTTTGGCTTTGTAAAAGAAAAGGTCAGTGCAAATTTAGAATTTATGTTGCTACTGGGGAAGTTATTGGAGCAATCATTCTCCATTCTCATGGTGCAAATGCTGCTAAAATTGAAAGGGGGAAGGTAATTATCAGAATAAAACACCGATCCGAAGATACATTAGAAACTACGTTTCAGGTTATTAATGTGTGTGTTAACAATGTACCTGAAGCTTGTGGGGAACACTTGCAAATCATGCAGCATTGAAAAAACCATACGGCGGAAAAGAAGAGCCTTTACTGTCGCACCAGTAAATTCAAGAGATTTGTTGTCATTAGTAATTCTGGAACGTTGCAAAAATTTTGAAAGCAGAAGAGGCGCCCAAGAAAATTTGTTGCTTTCTGAAAGAGTTTTGAAATTGCAAGGTTTGGTTTGTGGATGGGACATTTACAATAGCTCCTATGTTATTTTCACAAGTGTACGTGTTTAGGGATGGTCTCGGCCCGACGCAGAAAGGTAACCGGCCCGGCCCGGCCCGCCTGGCCGGGCCGGGCTGGCCCGAAATTTCGGGCCGGCCCGACTTTTATTCGACGAATGAGAAGATATTTTTTTCTGTTGTGTTCAACAAGTAACTATCAGTCTTTTGTTTAATTGAAAAGTATAATGATTTTGAATTACAATCAAGATACTTGTGGAACATATTGTAGTATACCATTTGATTTTTGATTCTGTTACGTACCTAGACGTAGCCGGAAGAAAAGTAAGTACCAGGCTAACTATTAAACGCGGAGATTGGGGGGATTCGTCTACATACCAAAAAGAAACAAAAAACACATCGCCCTCGATGATCTATTAACAAATAAAAATAAATAACGGATTCTGTACAAACAAGCAAGAGCAATAAATTAAGCGTTACTATTTGAAAGCAAACAGTTAGGTGATATGAACAATTTAGTACATTAGATACGAAGTGCGCATCTCATATTTACACAAAATAA
This sequence comes from Platerodrilus igneus, assembly GCA_036346225.1. Classification (NCBI taxonomy): domain Eukaryota; kingdom Metazoa; phylum Arthropoda; class Insecta; order Coleoptera; family Lycidae; genus Platerodrilus; species Platerodrilus igneus. Next base: position 1,760,442 of record JARFIW010000954.1, read on the forward strand.
AATTATCAGTAGTAAATAAACCTGTGAGAGCTTTTGTCACACATTTTTAAAGTTTCACCTAATACTTTTTGTAAAATAACTAATTAGTAGGAAAGAATTAACGTGTGGGAGCTTTTGTCAGATATCGTTAAATTCGTACATAGCACCGTTTGTAAAATAAACTAATCAGTACAAAGAAATAAGCGTGTGTCTGTCCAATACTTTTAACACAGGTACATCACACATGTAGAGCGATAATATCGATTAGCAGCAACGAACAATAGTTCTACAATGTGACGTTTCTTGTCACATAACTACACCAAATGTTGATACGGAATATCCCATTGACACAACACACAAAAGAAACGAGTTGCATACCTGTAGGTGTCCAGATACTTAGCTTGAAAACCGACGGGAGTGAGTCAACACAGAAACGCCGCGGTATTCAGGATCCATTCACCCTGGCATCGTAACTACAGCAAAGACCTACGGACAAAAGCAGTTGGTCTACAGAAAGGAAGAACCCATTTGGCCTCCAGCTAAAAAAAGCAATTCACGCAAGACACCTCCTAGTTGTCGAACAGAAAATAAACAGACGTGCACTGCTTTAGAAATAAGGTGACGAATAATGTAGAAAATATGTCGACGCATAAACTGTAGAAGCAAATTCAACAATGGTTCAAATAACACGAATTCCAACTGCAAATTCTCGCTTATCGAAGCGCGATTAAAACTGGAAAACCCAGGTTTTAACAGATAGTGTGCGACCTTATTTCAACAAGTTTTTACATTGAAACAATAGAGAAAATCATTATAGGCGGTCGTAATGTATACCAAGATAACGGGTACCTGAAACAGTATATAACTATTTAGTTGTAGTATAAACTTGTCGTTTCAAAGCAACTAGATTTAAGTTAAGGAATTTATTCGAGAACGTGTTTATTATTAATTATGTTGAAGGATTTAACAGTAGAAACAGAATTTATTCGAGCGGGTTTTGAATTAATAAGGGAGAAAAATAGGGTAATTAATTTATGCTGAAAATAAACGTAACAATTCTTTAAAAAATCCTAAAAATAGGTAACAAAGGTACAAAATGTTTAGCAATTTTCAATGTTAATGAAATTGTACGCTTAACGCACCTTATAAACTTTATAATAAATTTGCGTCCTCTTTATTTTGTCGTTCCTACTTCAAAAAATTATACTAAAATTACCTACTTGAAATTAGAGAGTTGTTGCAAACTCATTCCAAGCAGACTTTATTAAAAGAATCTTCAAATAAAGTATCCTTTTTTAAAAGTTTGCATCCAATCTAAAGGAGTGTTAGTGCAAGTGTTTTTCCCTTACTCTTTATTCTGACATATATGTTTAGTATTCTATACCTATAGGTTATGTTTTAAAAATGAATAAAGAATTAATCTCTTTTGTGATAAGATGACCTACATGTTTAACTATATTGGAAAAAATCAAAAAAATTGTATTCACACAAAGATGAACCTTTTTTTATTATTTGCGTCTTTTATTTCCCACTGATTCAATAACATTTGTATGTGTTGTCAATGTGTTTTTACGGAATACTTTTTGAGTTTACTTCAAGACACTGTTTTTACTTCTTTCCAAGCATATAGCATATCTGTTTTCAAAAGGATTTTTACAGTTTACTTCTAGGAAAAGCATTACAAAACAGCATCCTCGTATTTAGAGCGTTGACGTTTTATATCTTTTTCGTGTTATAAACTTGGACATTATATTTCTAAATTTAATTACGGAAACAACACTACAAAAAACCATTTATTTCGCTATATTTATACACAAAGCAGACAATTAAATGTAAGTTTGTACGTTAGGCATTTGGCATATGTCAAAATTAAGGCGCCTTAAATAAAAGCATTCCCTGCTTGTGTTTAATTTAAATAAAGGTGTCCTGTATTTTAATAAAGTACAAACATTAAAGGTGTAATTGCGCATGTGTAAATGTCAAATAAGGGAAAACTTTATTAAAAAATTGGTAAAATAAACTTTGCAATAACTCTCTAGTGTTTTAGGCGGTAGACATAAACTATACACGCGATTGATAATATCGACGTTCGCCGCATGATTGAGATTTGGAGTATATACATATACATAATATAAATCGTGCAAACTTTTGCATTATGAATAAATCACCTAGTTTGATGTTCCTGAGCATCTTTAACTTGCCTAAAGTACAACATGAGGAACATTAAATAGGACTAGTAGAAAAAATATTCGGTATAAGAAGTGAGTTATAATATCACGTTTCCTTTACACTAAACAAGACGAAAAACTGATTATTAATAGGTTCATGAAGACACTACGTGAAAATATAAAAACGTTTACTTACTCAATGTGAGATAGAAGTGAAGGGACGATGGAGTACTTACTCGTGCGTTTTTCGGCCCGAACTTTTCGGGCCGGCCCGAGTCGTTTGGCCCGGCCCGGCTCGAAAAAAGATAGGCCCGGGCCGGGCCCGGCCCGAATAAAGTAGTCAACGGCCCGGCCCGGATTCGAGCCCGAAATCGGGCCGGGCTCGGGCCGGGCCGGCCCGAAAGCCCGAGCCCGAGTCCATCCCTATACGTGTTTTTGTCAATAAATAAAAGTTAGCAAAGAGCTAGTCGAGCTCGCACTGTTAGGGTTCCGTACCAATACTACAGTGAGCAATCAATAAACTAAATTAAACTGTTTTTATTTTTTATGTATATTTAAATCTTATACAAATTTGATTGTGATAACTGAAAAATGTATATATTGTCCCACATTGTACTGGTACATTATAAATACGTTGTCTATTACTGTGTTTAAAAAAAATTTTCCCAGCAACTATTACACTGTCTAAAAAAACCTGCATTTTTCCGATAATTTATGACTCAATAGGTACTATCCCTATTAAAATCAAAATTTTAGCTTTGGGAATGTAGGAGAACAAGGGGGGACGGTCATTTTTGGCACAGTTTGAGCTATATCATAAAGAGTACTAGAGCGAAAATTATAAAAAAATATGTTTAGAAGAATTTTAGAATCCTTTTTAAATTATACCTCACATGATATATTTATTAAAACTTTGCTTTTTTGACCGAATTAACCCCAGCCATTTTAATCTAAAAATATTTTTTTTCTATTTTTTGAGTGTTGGTATATGTGCGCGATAAAGACCTAGCATTGTGCTAAATTTCAAATTCCTACGTCACATAGTTTTCGAGAAAAACCTCGGTGACAGACGGACGGACGGATACGAGAGAGATCTTATAAAGGTTCCGTTATACCATATAAGGTACGGAACCCTAAAAATAGGGGAGCGCACCCATTTTTCTACGCTCTTCTACCAAGTTAACAAATAGCTACGTATGACCAACCGTTTGGTATGGTACGGACTTTGACCCAGGAATTACAGCAGGATACCGTAACATCCGATTTTGAGATTGCAGTAATTCAAATTTTATATTTTCAATATCCTGATGCTCATCTATGTTCAGTGCACTTAATAAATAATTATAACAAAGATGCGGAATTTACTTTAAACGCAAGAATGATTACTGCTTTGGCGTTTGTTCCAATACCCGATTTGGATGAAGCAATTCAGTCATTGCCAGAAATTTTACACGATGAACTAGAAGTAATACTTGATTGGTTTGAAGACAAGTACGTTGGGCGAAGGAACAGGCGTGGAAACGGTCGCCGTCCCCCTTTATTCCCCCATGGAATGTGGAATGTATATAGTCGAAACCATTTAAGCTGACCTATGACCCACCGCGATACATTATTAGAAATGATAATGAAAATTGCATTGTCTTTGTCGGTATATGTATCTACTCTGCGCTAAAATAGGATAGATAAAAAAAGTACGTCCTTTAAAAGATTAGTATGGAGGCATCAAAACGTATGTCCGTTATAACTAATATTTATGTATTATTATAACCTATAAATAATTGTAGTTTCCTGTCACTTTTAGTTGTTTTTTCACGTAGTTCTTACTTTTTTGTTGTATCACTTAGCTCAAATCGCAAATATAAAAGTTTTTCAAAACTAAAAGATTTCTTACACATTATAAAAGGTAAATACAGCCATCCTATAACAACACTATAAACTTTCACCTCTTTGCTTTTTAGTTGTTTAAAATACTTTGAAACAAACATCTCAAGCCCCAAACACACCAGGTGATTTTGAACGTCATAGATTATTTTGAAAAAGAGCGTGATAACAAAGGTGCTTTCGTTCCGTTTGGAAGTGTTATGCAGGTACAAAAATAAATACATTTAATCTTCCAAATCAATTAATCATTTCTTTAGCGAACCTCTGAGGTATGTGGTGTTAGCCTTAGTACTTCAACTAGCATTAAGAGAGGAGACTCACAAGCTGTAAAAGAAATTTTTCCAATTCATTCGAGGTGCAGGAAACGCAACCGAACAAAAAGCAAATCTTGCGATGTTGAAGATGTTATTAAAGATGCAGTTAAACGTAAAATTTATGAGATGCACTCGAAAAGTAATATGAAAATTAATTGTAATTGGTAACTAATTTTTATATTTTTAGGACATCATGTAACTGCAAAAACACTTCAAAAAGAGCTTGTTACTGCCGACATATATAATTTCAATTTAACTAGCTTAAGAAGACTTTTACTAACCATAGGATTTTTTTATTAAGTAGATGATGGAAGGCGAGGATTGTTCGAGAAACAACATATAGCTGCTGCACGAATAAAATTCTTAAGGGACTACTATTCCTATAAGGAAACGCAACTATACGAACCTGTTTTTCTTGACGAAACTTGGCTTTTTAGTAGGGGATCTGTCAAAAAAAATTGGCATGATAATTCTCACAAAAGCATCAAGAAGAAGCCATTTGAAACACGAAAACGGTTAGTTGTTAATTTGTTGCCGTCACTGTGCTTTATATATACTTACCAAATATTGTTTTAGATTTATTGTGATACATACTGGTAATAAAAATGGTTTTATACATGATGCATCTTTTTCGTTTTTTTCAAAATCACAATATGCAGATTATCATTGGCTTGATTGGGGTGAATGAGGTGATAAGATATGCTAATTATAGGGAAGGACCAATTGCTTTTTGTAGCAATACCAATGGCGGTGGAGCGGTTATGTAATAACTAAAAACAACTACAACAACTACTTAAGGAAGGGTATAAATACCTTAAGTCCTGTGCCGCTGTGGGCAATAAAAGTTCACACACAAAAGCTTTGACGGACAACCAAATAACACGCACGTTTGGGTGTCGGTGTCGCTTTCAAAAGCTCTCATACAACCGTCATCTGCAAGGGTTCGAATGCGACTGTCTTCACGCACTTTCACTGTCGGTATAAATGTTTCACTGAAAACTGTAGGATACCCGCACTACTCGTGTTTATTGTCAACCACTACCAAATTGTTCAATGACGACGTAACAATCATGGTGATATGAACACAGAGATATTCACAAAATGGTTCCGAGAAAGTTTATTACCAAATTTAAGCGGTCCGAGTTTAATCGTGCCAGATAATGCTTCATATCATTCGCAATTAGTCGAAAATGTTCCTAACACTTCTTCAAATAAAGAGAAATTAATTAATTATTTGCTTCAACATAACATATTTGCCGACACTTCAATGTTAAAAAGAGAATTACTTGCATAGTAAAGAAAAATGTTCAACCAAAAATATACTTACTTGATGAATATGCAGCACAAAGTGGCCATAAAGTATTAAGGCTCCCTCCATACCATTGCCAATTTAATCCAATAGAATTAATTTGAGGTAATTACAAAAGCTATTACAACAAAAATATTGAAAGATTTAATGAACAATTTAATGACGAGCAAGTACAATTAATATGGCGTAAAGCACTTGGAAGAATAGATGGCAAATATTGGCAAAAATACATTCACCATTCAGAAAAATGTATGATGGAATGGTGTCAAATTTAAAAAGTTTGATGTGGTACCGCCCCTAATTATCAACTTAGAGGATTCAAGCAGCAATGACTTTTATGAAGATGATTCAATTTCAGATAATTGATTAATATAAAATGAAGTGGTGCCAAAATCATTAGTCTTCAGATATTATCGAATCAATTAGAACACACGCGTCTTTATACTTAATAACAATATATCCTGAAAATTCACTTTATGTTTTCAAAAACCAACAATATCTGCGACACCATGCTTCAAACCTAAATATCCAGTATCTGTTGTACATTTCTATACCAAGATTTTATCTACATTCCTGAAAATAACTTGTCCATTTCTATATTATTAATATCTTCACTTAAACACAATTCATCTAAATAAAATGTTCGTCTATTTCCGTTGCAAACTTCCAATTTACCTTAAATTTTTTGGTTTAATTTTTATAAAAGAAAACTGTATTTTATACTTATGTTAACGCCATTGTCAACTGCATATCCAACAAACATTTCTTATAATTCGTAGAAATTAAAAGCTCATTTATAAAAGCCCTGGGACATACATTCTCAACTAGTATTTGACATTTGTCACAATATAAACTTTATGCGCCATTTTGTATAAACAACTGAACTAATCTAGTATGCTAAAAATACGTTCTGATTGCATTGATGCATATGCTTTAACAAGATGACTCATTGGTCAGCTTAACTAGTTTTGACTATACCAGCGTACACTAAACTGAGCTGTAAATACTCCCTGTATGTTTGTTGTAGTTTATTTTGTATTTTTCTTGATTAAACCACTCATAGTTGTTAAAATCGTCTTTACTTACGTTTCGATCCATGAATGTCAAATGCCGAATGTCAAACTTAAATTTTTATTATTTTGACAACAATCCTAGGTGATGGAACGAAACGTAAAGAAAAACGATTTTAACAACTTTGAGTGGTTTATTTCCCAAAGAAGATTAAGAAAAATAAACTGCGCTGATCGAACGAACAATTACGCCGAGCTGCTCATTGACGATTTCAAACTGAACTACGTATAGTTAATCCAAGTATATAGAACTTTATAGATCCCTTCGTCAAGTGCAGCATAATAGGAATTTATATTACGAGCATCTTGTGGTAGGCCAGAATCTCCTTACGAAGTTAAAAAAATATTGTGACGCAGGTGCAAGGATACTAGCTATAGTAAGAGATTATGCAAATAATAACAAAATTGAATATTATTTTGAAAAAGAGCGTGATAACGAAGGTGCTTTCGTTCCGTTTGGAAGTGTTATGTACGTACAAAAATAAATACATTTAATCTTCCAAATCAATTAATTATTTCTTCAGCAAACCTCTGAAGCATGTGGTGTTAGCCTTAATACTTCAACTAGCATTAAGAGAGGAGACTCACAAGCTGTAAAGAAAATTTTTCCAATTCATTGAGGACAATAGCTCATAATTATGAAATGTAAATTGGAATATACTCATAAATTATTATATTTTTATTGTTCAGTATGTGAAAAGCCGTCGAAAGTTTACCTTTAGGTTCTAAAAGAATTACAGCATGAACGTTCATAGCCTGAACTATAAACTATTTTAGTTTCTATTCTTATACAGGATGTCCCAAGTTATTGTTTACAGGCAATATCTCCCTTATCTGACAAGATAAAAGATTAATAAAAAATAGTTTTCAGTGGTACAACAATATGTTCTGATGATATATTAAAAAACGCCATTTGCTTTTTCTGCCCCTTGGAAACCACCTCCAACTTCTTATTATTAAATTGCACTCTTTGAATATTATACATAGAAAATGAATTGCCAGTTTATTTTATGCAACATATATTTAGTAGTTTTGATTTATAATTTTTTCTGATTACAGGAATGTATGATACATTGTTCAAAAACATTATGTTCATGCCTGACCATTATCAATTTTCTTATTTTTTATGGGAGCCATTTTGGGTTTTTGTACAGTCTGATACACCTATTTTTTCTGATTACAGGAATCCATGATACATTGTTAAAAAAGTTTGGTCTTTACCTGACTATCATCGACTTTCTTGTTTCTTATGGAAGCTATTTTGGGTTGTTGTACAATTAAAAATTCCAGAGTTTGTTAATTTTGGCTCATCTCACCAAACGATTCTGTTTAACAAATTGGTATCATAATTTAGTATTTTGTTCGAACCTATAGTCAAATCTAGGTAAAGGGCATAGGTTGCAACAATTAAATAAAATTGGCATAATTATCTTGTATTATAATGATCTATACTTATCAACTTATAATATAATTTAGAATGTTTTCTGATAAAAAAGCAGAAGCTGTAACTTTTTTAGTGTCCATGTGTATTGGTGTATGTTGGACAGGTTTTTGAGAAATGTTTTTTGTTACTGTGGCAGTTTGTTTTTTTACTTTTTTTACTGTATACCAAGTATCCGCAAAGCCGACTTCTGAAACTAGTTTGCACATAACGTTCTCCAAACTTGTGTCTGAAATAAACATAATTCAGCAGCTACTTCAAGTGTAGGTGTTGAAGCATTACCATTTATGTATACAACAAAATTATTAATTATGTAGATCTCTTAAGTTATAAAAGGTGCTCTAGCTTTGTAGTTTTTAGTTGGCACGGCGCCGAGTTGGCCTGGTAGCAAGTTGGCATCGAGGCAAGTTGACACAGCGGTAAGTTGGCACGGCGGTGAGTCGGCCGGCGGCTAGTCGGCCGTGGCGAGTTGTTCAGTTCCGGATCTACATGAATAGTTCAGAGAAAATATTATAAAACCGATAAGAGGTTGAAATAGAAGATTTCCAAGAACAAGATAGTGGATGGAGTTTGAACAATATAATTGGCTCGAGTATTAACATTAACAAATACAATCCAATGCATAGATCTTCATATATTTATCTGCCTCTTGAGATAAAACTTAAACATGCATGTACTAATCTTAAAAAATGATAATCAAGCTTATTTTGCCTGATCGGTGATGGAAGCTTTGTATCCTGTTGATCTAGATTCTCAGAGACTCTCCAAATATCCCCATTATTCAGAGGTATTAAACATAAAAGACATACAATACCCAATGACAATAAATCGAATTAAGAACTTCGAGATTCAAAATGATAGATCGGTTAATGTCTAAACTTAGAAATTCCTGTATTGATATCAAAGATTAGGAAAAATAAGCATGTGAATATGGTAATGATTCACAACCAGTACTATGATGAAAATATGGAAAGCGTTAAGTCAACCGATAGAGTGAAAGCATTCAACTCACATTATGTGTGGATAACGATTTAAGTCGACTGATATCTCGCAACTTAGTTCTGATCATGCAAAGAAGCACTTTTTAATCGCTTCCTACACTACTTTAGTACCAAGAATATACTAGAGCAGCTTGTTAATGACCGTATGACGTAGCAATGGTGTGTTCATCGACTGCATACTGAAAAAGAAAATGTACTTCGTTTCAAAAATGTTAAGAACAAAATTAATGTTTTATTCGTTGCATATGCAGATCTAGAATGTATACTGAATCAGGAAGAAGTATCAAGAACATGTGCCGTATAGTGTAGGATATTATGTGAAGTGCTACTACGGATGACTCTTTATAATTCAATCTATCATTTCGAGGTGTAGATTGTATAAAGTGGTTTACTATGAAGCTTTGAAAATTTGCCGAAGATGTTGAAACTATATTTATTTGTCCCTATAATACGACCCCGTTAACATAATGCTTATATCTGCAATGATCCCTTTAGTTTTGAAGACAAGAAACTTCATGATAATGATCATCTTATACCTACACAGAAGGTCCACGCATAAAAGTTATAACATAAATCAACAAGATTCTAGAACAGTTCCTGTCTCTTTTCATAATTTGAGTGGTTTTGATAGTCATTTTATAATTAAAAGCATCGCCGTTGATGTGGATGGTCGTGTAGATGTGCTTGAACCTCAATCGCTATTAAATGTCTATTGCTATTTTATGTCAATACTATTTTAGTTGTTAAAGATATGTAAATATAGTTTAAGTGTGTAAATACTCTTAAATATACAGAGTACATATAAAATATACGCAAAAAATAATCCTATATTGTAAATGACAATATATGAAAAATATTCATTACTACTATGTATATACTGTTTAATAAATGTTTATTTATTTATTGATTTATTTTTACCTAGTGTTTGTGATATTCGATGATTGGCATATTTCATTGATCGAGGCGAGATTAGGGCGAAAGCGGTGTAGGAGTGAGTTTTATATAAATGTTAAAGTAACCAACTCCATGATGACTTCCGGTAATTTGAATGGGTGGCGTTATAGGGTACAAAAATTTTCTAATGGGACCTTAGATTTTCTTATGGCGAATTATATGTAAAAATTAACGATTTTGCGCCAGAACAGAGGTACTCTACCTACCTACGGCTGTATTATATTTTGCTCACTATGACTATGGCTACAAAAATCCTAATAAAACGAATCAGAAGCTTTATAATAATCATGCAGTTATTTTACAAACATTTTTTGCGTCACGCTTTTTGTAAAGCAAATTGAGTTATAGGTTCAGTCAAATTAAAGATACGTAACTTTTGATTCTCGATTGCAATAACTGCTAACAATGAAAGATGTTTCTGGGTCATGCTCGACCTTAAATATGTTTTAATTAGTTTCAATTCACAGAAACTTCGATCATCTCTTGCCATAATCATTAGAATTGTTAGTAGAATGCACAAACTTATTCATGCATTAGGCATTGTATCATAAAGCTCGTTCTTGAGAAGGTAATTTAATACTTGCAACGGCGATTTTACACTACTATTTTTAAGTATACCCTTTAACTGAAACAATTCATTACATAACTGTAGACCGTCAATGTCATTTTCACCCTCGTCTTTTAAAATACTACTAAAGTCTTACACAGTTCGTGTAATATATCTCGACTATCTGATATGTTTTCAGTCCTGTACAAAAACAAATCAGTTATCGCTATATGACTAAAGCTGCTCGCATCGTTCTATAATACAATTAATAGCAGTATCGAGCAAGGTATTGAAAACTGTAGTTTTATACCGATATTTAAGGTCTTGAGGTGTTTCATCTTGATATGCATATGTAAATTGTTTTTAGTGTTTTCAAACTGGTATATCTTTAAACTTCGTTTCTATATGCAATTCTTCATACATTTCTGGAGCTTTTAGAACTGCCTCTGTTAATCCCGACTTAAGGCGAATAAGAAATTCTTTGCAGTTTTCTATAGGAGAAACTGTTCTTGGTAAGTCTATGTCTCCATTATGCATTCGCTTGGAGACCAAATTAACTTGAAAAGGTATATCATATCATATCACACATGTGAGTTCTATAAATTTTGCTCCTGATGATCCCTTTGGATCGTTAGATGCAAATCGTAGAGAAGGGAGCGCGTTGAATACTGTGTTTAAATATACAGTATTGCCCGAAATAAACAGTACTGAAACTAAGTTGGCGGTGTTTTTATGCGTGCGCTGTCACACTCAAGTTAGCTAGTATAGACCTGTCAAGTAAACCTCAAACAAGTAATTAGTAGGGCCTAATTGTTAAAAATGGTGTTAAGTACAGAGGAGAAAGTGTTTCTGGTAGAGCATTATTTTCGTTCATACGGAATCGGCCGACGTAATGGTGCAAGTTTGCTATACGTGTCTGATCAATTCACACAAAGGTTTAATAAACGTTCTCCAAGTAATGCTGTAATTTTGAAAGTTATTGAAAAGTTTAGAAATACAGGTAGTGTATTGTGCCAACGAAAAGGAAACTCGGGGCGTCCCAGGACAATTAACAACAACAATAACCATGAAAGTGTTTTTGATCAAATCTTAGAAAATCCGAAAGTCAGCCAGGCAAGGACAGCGTTACAATTTGATTTAAAAAGAACTTCCTTTCAAAGAATCCTGAAGGAGCTGGGTACATTTTCGTATGTGATTCAGGTACATCAACAACTACATCCTCGGGATTATCGCAGTAGAGTGGAATATTGCGCCAGAATTCTCGCGTTACAGTATGAAAACCTGAATTTTTGAAAAATGTTTGGTTTTCAGACGAAGCACATTTTCACTTGTCAGGCTATGTGAATCGTCGCACAAATCGATTTCTGGGCTTTGCCAGACCCGATGAGGTTTAAGAGGTTCCTTTAGATAGTGAAAAAGTGAGTGTCTGGTGTGCTGTTTCCGGACACGGAATCATTGGTCCGTACTTTATCGAAGAGAATGGTAGGCAAGTCACACTTAATCAACAGAGGTACAGACAAATTTTAACACGATTTATCCCTGATCTACGTCAATTCTGTCGTGCACGTAACTTGGCATTTCGAAACCAATTTTTCAGCAGGACGGGGCAACTTGCCATACTGCTGCCGCAATTCGTCAATTTCTTCAAGAACATTTTCCAAGCAAATTCATATCACGATTTACTGACTTCCTTTATCCTTCACATTCTCCAGACCTCACACCTCCAGACGCATACATTTGGGGCATGGCTAAAAATGCCGTTTTCAAACGGGCACCACAAACCATCGATGAATTAAAGGATGCCGTTAGAGTCTTCTTCGCAGCCCTGAGACAACCCTTATTCAATAACATGACCAGAAACTTAGAACATCGTTATGAAGTCTGTCTCGAACGAGGAGGTGCACATTTAGAACATATAATAAAGTGTCAATAATATGTATTTTTTAAATATACAAAACAATTACAATTTCAGTACTGTTTATTTCGGGCAATACTGTATTACAACGCTTTTTGTTGTGGCAACTTATTAAGAAACTTCGATATTCTTTTTTAAAAATATTTTTTTGAGTATTTATACACGTTGCAGATGCAACAAAAATGAAATAAGTCCGAGAAAAGAATATAAGTTAAATTATAACTGTTGCTAAAGGTTCCTTTATAGCATTACAAAGCTCTAATGCTATTTACAAGCAAGACTCTTGTATATATACTATATGTAATGTTCCCCTTTCCTTTATAAACCAATCACATATGCTTAAATATTTGTTTGACAAAGTGAATTATCTTCAATGTAGATGTACCTTTAAATTTTTGTATACGCTTATCAATGTATAAGATGTTCTGGTGATGCAACAGATAACGCATGTGCAGATTAGATTGTAAGTTTAGTTGTATGCAGATGAACAAGTGTATTGATTCTTTCTTTTGATGTTCGTGCGAAAATAATTCGACAAATAGGGCTCTAAGACAGCTTGCTTGGAATCGTCGGATGGCTATATATTTTTATTTCCCGGTGCTGTATTTAACAAGAAAACGCAACTACAATGTTCAAAGACAACAAACATAGAAACAAGAAAAATATTGCTGAAAACATATGTGTGGAGCACAGCATTGTACTGCTGTAAAACGTGGACAGTGGGAGAAGCGGACAGAAAAAATGTGGCGCTAGAGACGAATGATGAAGATATCATGGGCAAACAATGTTGAGAACAAACAAGTTTTCGAAGTGGTAGGGAAAAAGCAATATATGGAAAACAGTAAAAAAATAAGAAAAATAGGACGATAGAACACATACTAAGGCATGTGGGATTAGTGAGTAATATATTAGAAGCAGAGAAAGGAAAAAAGAATGGTAGAGGTAGACCTAGATTAGACCATTGCAAACAAATAGTGAAGAATATAGGCTGTGGGAATTTCAGGGAAATATGTAAGTAAGCTGAGAATAGAAAACAATGGAGGTACGAATTCAACCAGTTCAAGGAGTTAAAACTTATTGATAATGAGTTTTGAAATTCAAAGTATTTGGCATACATCAGTTTATTCCCCTTAGTGTAATTTTGTTGAGAGAATCAATAGAACAGTAAGAACAGCAATTCGTTCATTTGTTGTAGAACATAAAACGTGGGATATCAAGTTGTCTCCGATTTAATATATCATTAATTCTGCAAAGCATTATGGTTTACTCCTCAAATTTCTTTGTTTTTGATCGTCGCGTACGTTTGAGTGAAAAATTTTGTGGTGATGGACTAGTACCTACTAACGATGTTGAAATCGTTCTTAGAAATCGTCTGTTTCACGTTGCAGACATAAATGGTCTTTTAAAGGTTTTCAAAGAAGTTCAAGCTAAGTTGTATTTGGCGTATGAGTGTTCAAGCCGCCAATATAATTTGAGAATTCGTGATATTGTATTTTACGTTGGTGAGCGTGTATGGAGAGCAAATAAGGTGCTCTAGAGCGTTGGTGATAAATTCGCTGCAAATTGCTCTGAAATTTGTTTTAGGTGTGGTCCGTAAGAAACTTTCAAAGTTAGATTACGAATTGAATAATTTAGATGGATCTATGGCAGGTGAATGTCGTATTAAAGAGCTGAATCTTTTTTCGGTACTTGATCTAGATAGCGTTTTCGAGGAATGGTTAATAATTATATCATTATAGTTAGTGGGATAGAAGAGTCTCCACGGTTATAATCTTTTTTTGGAATTTTATGTAAGGTTACTTGATGTCAGGAAGGTAGTTTGCATTCAAAGTTCATTCTTGTGTTGGGTTACTTTTTGTGTAGCTTGCGTATTAACATATCTATATTTTGGTGATGTAGACCGTGTAATGGTTTCTCTGCACATTATGTTTTGGTTGAAGTGGATAGAGTATTATTATTTTTTTGTTGTTGCTTCGAAGAAATAATCTTCCTGGTGAGCTTATTTTAGGTTATTTGGCTCAGGAGTGAATTGTTTTTCTTCTTGTTATTTTAGGTAATCGTGAGGAGAAATTGCATATGTATTTGTACTCAAAGTATGTTTTAGACTTAGATAGATTAAAGTGGAACGAAGAGTTTTTTTGCAGATGGTGCAGTCTTTCTGTATAATTTTTATGAAAGTAAATTTTAGCAAGCAATAAGTATTTTAGTGTTGAGATATTTTGGGCCATTGATTCGCTAAGTGAATGAGCTATGTTGGTGTTTAGAAAGAAGTTTTGTGTAATAGTATAATGTAGAGCGAGTTTTAGTGAAGCTTGGTTGGGCGATGATGCCTGTGTGGGAGATTTGTAAATTACTTTTAGTAGTCGTTATGTTTTGAAAAGGTCATTAATCTCCATATGCTCAAAATTTCTTTTCCGTAGTGTCGTTGATTGGGCTGGAAGTTAATTAAACCTTTAAGAATAGCTTTAGTAATAATTAGATTAACAAAATGTAGTCTAAGCTTAATGTATAAGGTTTTAGTAATAGGTAGTGTGTGTAGCTAAGTTAGTTATCATTATTGATGTTTCATGAGAAATAATTTCCTTTTTGTGTTTTTATTGTTTTCGGGTGATTCATGAGTGTTAGACTTCCCCAATTTTGATCCTAACTGATTGAGTGGTCTCCCTATTTATATTTCTCCCACTTGAATTCCTTTAAGGTGTGTGGTACGCGTAGATACCTTTGTACTCAATGAATTATTCGAATGGTTATTAGTTTGTCATCATGCTTTTGTTTATTAGTTTATTTCCAGGTTTCATTTTGAAATAATCAATTAGTATGAATAGCAGGTGTAAAACAATTTTCGGTTCCATATACTGAACTACAAAAAAAAAATTTCTTTTTGGAGAAAGGCAGGGTAGCATTTTGTGTGTGTGTGTATATATATATATACTTATATATATATATATATATATATATATATATATATATATATATATATATATATATATATATACTTAATTTGTTTTATTATTGGGGAAAGCAGTCAAATTTGATGGATTAATAAAATACTCTTTCAATCATTCAAGTTTTCGATAAATTTATTATCTTCGTCAGGAATCTAATACATATAAAATTAATTGTTGGAATAGTAGTTTAACATTAATTACGGTTATGAGTTTTATATATACATGTAACTAAGGATATCGAACATTTTATAAATGTACAAAGTATAAAAATTTGAAAGACATTGACGTGTATTAACAGTTACTGACTATGTAAAATAATTAGTCTGTGCAGGAAAATTTACATATCTCAATGTGTTTATAAATATGTATCAAATTAAAATTATAAATAAATTTAAACTAATTTTTGAAAAATTAAAGTGAATGATTATTACTTTTAATAAGGGATATTAGATAAGAATAAATATTGTTCAAATTTTGTGTATCTGTTTTTTTGTTTAGTGTGTTGGCATTTATTGATACTGCAATCATTTCTAAAACTAAACGTTTGTGATAATTTGCTTCTTTGAAAATAATTTTAGTGTCTGTATAGTTCATGGAATGTCCCGTTTCAATTACATAAGTGGTAAGAGCACAAGAGTTAATTTTCCTCTTACAATCACTTTTGTGTGAAATTATTCTGGCTGAAAGCCATCTTGCTGTTTGTCCAACATAACAGGTTTGACAATTCTGACAAGGTATTTTATAAACTAAACCAGACTCCTGTAGTTTTGAGTGTTATCTTTTACTTTAGAAAATATCTTATTTATAGTGAGTATAGTTTTATTGGAAACTTTTAAATCTTTAAATTCTTTAAATATGTGCGATATTTTATTTGTGACGTTTTGAATGTATGGAAGTGTGTAAAATAAAGGTTGTGGTATGGAATTGTTATTATTATTGTTGTTTTTTATTGTTGTATTGTTTGTTGTATATTCGGATTTCGAAGAATGATTGAATAATAGTTTATTTATTAATCCTGGAGGGTATGAATTTTGCATAAGTATGTTTTTTAATTGGTTTAAGTTATAGTTTTTTTGTGTAGGGTGTGATATTAGTTCAATCCTATTTTTCATTCGTAGTACTAGGTTAATTTTGGTTTTCAGTGGATGATAGGAATGAAAATTCAAAAATCTTCCCGAAGACATTGGTTTTCGATACCAACTAGTAAGAAGGATGTTGTTTTCTGTTCTAGTAATTAGCATATCTAAAAAAGGAATACTTTTGTTGGTTTCTGTTTCTATAGTAAATTGTATACCTGTGTTGTATGCGTTGAATAGTTGAAGTACTTCGTCACTTCTTCCTTGAAACGGGACATTCCATGAACTATACAGACACTAAAATTATTTTCAGAGAACCAAAATATCACAAACGTTTATTTTTAAGAATTGATTGCAATATTAATAAATGCCAACACACTAAACAAAAAAACAGATACACAAAATTTGAACAATATTTATTCTTATCTAATATCCTTTATTAAAAGTAATAATCATTCACTTTAATTTTTCAAAAATTAGTTTAAATTTATTTATAATTTTAATTTGATACATATTTATAAACACATTGAGATATGTAAATTTTCCTGCACAGACTAATTATTTTACATAGTCAGTAACTGTTAATACACGTCAATGTCTTTCAAATTTTCATATTTGTACATTTATAAAATATTCGATATCCTTAGTTATATGTATATATAAAACTCATAACCGTAATTAATGTTAAACTACTATTCTAACAATTAATTTTATATGTATTAGATTCCTGACGAAGATAATAAATTTATCGAAAGTTTGAATGATTGAAAGAGTATTTTATTATTCCATCAAATTTGACTGCTTTCCTCAATAATAAAACAAATTAAATAATTATTTAACCAGTCGAGATATCTTAAATATATATATATATATATATATATATATATATATATATATATATATAAACACACACTTCAGTAACAAGTAATAATATAATAAAAAGTTGTTGGTTATTTATGGGATATTATTTGTTAAAAACATACAAAGTTAATTGACCATTTGCTTTAATAATTGACGTTTCGGTTGACCTTTGCAACCTTAATCATAATTCTGAAACATGCCACATGTAAACAGTCAATTACATATAAATTGCATACATACTTAAAACTTGATCTTGTCTAGTATCATAAAATAGTCCAAACATGAAGCACATTTAAATATAACAAACACAAATTTACATATTAAAAATTTAAAATGACATGGTACGAGCACATTGTAATGCAGTTGTTATATTACTAATCAGGTCGTTATGATTAAAAATAAAAGAACAAACTCAGCATGTAGTCAACATTAATGATTCTAGGTGAGTGTTTATACCAATAGTTTACAAATTAGTGATCTAATCGCATTAAGGCGGTGTTTAAATGTTGTTGAGGAATAATATTGAAATATGTAATATCCTTCACTTACTATTAAACTGTGTTGAGAGGATTGTATCTGTATAAGTAAGAATAAACTATGTTAAGGTTCTTAATATCCTGTTTGCTGTTAATACAATTTTCTTCTTTTTGTATGTGATACGATTCTAGAAAAAGCCTTTTCCGGTAATTGTCTTCTTTTTCTAAGATTTTAAATGTATCATAATTTGGAATGTGTTTAGTTTCAGAAACATGAATAGCTAACGCACAGTTATTCTTTTTTAACTTCGCATCGCTTTTATGCTGTGTAATCCGGTTGCGAAGCCACTGGTTCGTTTGATCTATGTAATGGCGTAGACAACTGCACTGGATCTTGTAAACTATATTACTACACATAAGGCTTGTTGTTTTGTCTTTTAGTTTTGTAAATAAATTATTGACAGACTTTTCATAGTTATAGGTTATCATAAGATTGGGTTGCTGTTTCACCTAAAACTATGTTGCTTATTTAAAGAAATAAAAGTAAAACCTTTTCCACATAACTTGTAGAAGGAGACTTGTTTCTGTGATTCATAAAACGTTATACACAATTTTATAAAACTCTTGTTCTATGTCAATATAGGGAGTTTAACTGCAGAACTTTCACTAAATCATGCCTGTTTGTGTTTGTCTGTCTGCCTATTTACAACTCTATATGTTTGTCCGTTTTTCGTACAGGCTATTTAGCTTTAAGTTGAAAATTAACATATAGCAGATAAATAAAGATTAGTTACGCGTTATTTCAAAATAGACAACCTTGAACAAAAATTATTTCTATACGTTACTTGATAAAGTTCATTTAACCCGTGATCTGAAAAATAGACGAACTAAAAATAGCTAGAGGTTCCCATAGATTTACAAATGGAGGATTCAGAACAATATTTAAACGTGACCGTTATGAGCGATTTTTACCTGTGATCGTGAAAATGAATAAATTTCACAAAAAAAAACATAATTGACTTGATAGAAATCATTCAGTTTTGAACTAAAAATAAGTGACTTAAATAAATCGAGACCATTCACTTTTGATCTAACAATAAGCTACCTTGAAAATAATTACACAACGAACAGTAATTACACCCAAACATGATTTTAACAAACCCATTCTCCCCATTATCTAAAAATAAATAACTCCATGTTATTTATTATTGCTCTAATAATAGATGGCTTGTACAATAGCTTAACCCACATTTCACCTTAATAGGGTCTATTTACCTAAATTTTAAAATATTATAATTTTAAAAATAATTAATCACTCGCTTTGATCTAAAGGTATATGACCTTGACAAACAATTACAGCTGCTTTCGGTAGACATCATTCACTTTCAAACTAAAAATTGATTGAATATTACTACACATTTTACGGGTCGATAGTGATTAACCTTAACGTGCATCAAAATCGGTACTATAAATCTACTCACGTTTCAGCACAGAAATAGTATTCAGATTGTACCGATCGACACGTTTTTACTGCTTAAATTAATTGAGGTTATAAGTTATTTCGCGTACTTAAAATGGTTTTCCATTAATTTTTAAACTAAGAGTAGTTCTAACTCCAGGCATATTAATAACAAAACCGTTTAACTTAGTCCTGCAAAAATACCGTTTGTAAAGATATTATTCGGACGTTGTTGTGACCAAAAGTGTACT
Organism: Platerodrilus igneus; assembly: GCA_036346225.1. Taxonomy (NCBI): domain Eukaryota; kingdom Metazoa; phylum Arthropoda; class Insecta; order Coleoptera; family Lycidae; genus Platerodrilus; species Platerodrilus igneus. The sequence continues at coordinate 1,780,092 of JARFIW010000954.1, forward strand.
ATTAAACTTGCAGAAAGAGCTAAATAGGGTTGATTTGGTGCAGTCGTACAAATGTAGAATAAAATTCCAGTAATACGTTCTTTCATAATTTTTATTGAATGAGAAAGATTCAATTTCCAATACGCACTTTTTAAAAGATATTAACGAATGCCATATATTAATTTTACCTAAATGCTATTGTGTGAGAACTAGCAAAAAATTGACCTGAAAACGTGTATAACAATGTACAAAAATATTATATTAACCTACACCTTCTATAAACTGCGTTCTATAAACATTTAAATTGAATATGCGGTAGTAAGTTCTTAAAATTTCAAAGCTCTAAAGGGCATTAAAGTTATTTTCTATGCCATAATAATTCAACATAGATTCAATGTATAGCTGTTCTGATTTAATAGTTTAGCAGTCACTTTTGTAGATATAATTAGAGTCTGTGTTTAGGATTAAATTAGCTCGCAGTATAGACGCTTTATGATACATTTTCATGTTCCAAATAGCGGTGCTGAAGAATTGAATCTGAATTTAAACATTAATGCTTTCATACGATCTAATTCCAAAGTCTAATTACTAATGGCGTAGGATACTTAATAGTAAACTTGATTTTATTTGTATGTCGTCCGAGAACTTAATATTAAGGTTAAAGCGGTCAGCTTTTGTAAAGCAAAAACCATATTGTAACAATACTTACTTAAAACCATATAGATGAAAACGTACGTGTTAGAAATGTACGAACGAAATTAGGTTATCGTAACTATCACTTTGTTTCCACACAAAATTCTAAAAGTTTAAAGTGCATCCATTGTACACTTTTCACAATATTTTAATAAAACACTTTCACCTACATTTCACTATTACTTTATAACACTGGCGTGTTTTAAAATTTTTATTTAAAGCTATTTTACTATACAAATACCGCATTTTTCAGACTAAATTCAAACTATTAGTTTGTACCTACGTTACCGTAGTTATTTATAGAGATTGTCACGCTTGTTTTATAAATCTTGTACGATACTTCTAGTTAACTAAAAATATTTTCGAGCATACCGGATGTTACACTTTTACTAATACACAAAATTCTATATAAAACATTGGTGATACTCAATCGAACTATTTGTACTGAGCTTTCGAGACACACTGCCATACAACAAGTATTACGTGGTGTTTAAAAATATAAATTTATCTTCGCTAAAACGCATCTTTAAACCGACATGAATGTTTAGAATTAGGAAGTACATTTCAAAAAATGTTACGGGGTACTTTCAGTTGTTGAAATGTTTACAAAATTTGTCGCTGTATTCAAAAGGTATGTAAAAGTGGTACCATAACACAAAGTGTCAAATTATAAAATCGTTGCATTCGGCGTATCCCAAAATTAGACCTATTTGGTCACCGATGTAAGTGAACGTGTTTTAAGCTATGCAGTGTTGCCAATTCTATTACAACGTAATAGTAACTTTGTTATATTAAATGCAACACCCTGTATTTTATATTAGTTTTTGGTTCCTTGTTAATTTTGATTAGCTTTGCTTGATAATATTGTATACCTATCGACCCTAGTTTGGAAATTTTAAACATTATTCATTTTTTGATCAGAGAATCTTGACCCAAATGAAGTATTGATATAGTTGTGCTTCTAAACTTTAAAAACATCAATCACTTGTAAGTTAGTTTAGACCTAAAGTTTTTGCATCTTGCAACCAAATCAGACAGTAAACATACATGGCGATCCAGAAGCAATTTTTTATTTATTTAATTAAAGAGTTTTTTTTACCTCGTGTACATTATTTAGAATGCTATAGAAATTTGTTATTTTTCTATGTATACTGTTCCTATACCTATCTCGATTAGTTTATGACTTAATTCAATTATTTAGTAACACCAAATGAATGCAAGTCAATAATTCTAAAAGTACATTAATGTTGCACGAAAAACACTATGTACTAGATGGCGGGAGAGCCTTATCAAAAATATAATTATTGTTCGTAGTCGTTCAAAACGATGGTCATTTTCTTAGAGAATTCTTCAAAATTCGAGTATTCATCCTCACACGACTGATGTAACACGATAACCACTTTTCATTCGCGTTGTATTTTAAATTCAATAATCTGACCTTCCCTTCTTTACTTAACCAAACCCTATCGAACTACTTCAACAGCCGCTTTACACACCCTCCTCAGAATCCCACCACTAGACCTTCGCTTACACTCCTTTACGCAATTCCCCAATCTCAATTTCCATCAATCCATTGAACTCCACCTTCAACATTTGATTTTTCCAATGCTCCGCCCAAAGTACTACATTGGTCAGGAAGCGAGTTTTTTTTAACTAAAACTTTTGAATTTTGCTGAACTCTTGTTGTTCCAAGCCAGGTAGGGATCTTTAACGCGCGTGATAACATCTACACACGTGACGTCCATTTTACATCTCATCCGAACAAGGGCGTAATTTTGTGAAAAATGCTAGCCTAACAGGTTTCGCGAACCATGTCGGAATACGAATCCGGGACTTTGGGCATAGAAGTCGTACGCAAACCAACTACGCTGCGGAGCCGCCTCATTAAACTCTACCACTGAACCTAATCTTATAAAACTTACCAACGTTTGCTCCGAATTACACTAAAATCACCGATCCAAAATTGTTTAATCCACACTTGACACCAATTCTGGGACCTATTGACCGTTACATCAACGACATCTTTCCCTCTGCAACAAACATCTTAATTCACATCCCGCAATTAAACAGACCTGCTTTCAAGTGTCTTACACTATTTGAGAAATTCCTTTCATCTGATCCTTTCATCATTTTGTTCTTGCTTAAATATTAACAAACCTGAAAGCCTAATTCATCTCGTTTGTGAATGCCCTTTCTTATTCCAATTCATAACAACTTTAAAAAATCCATTAAGTTAGACTCAAATTCCCCCTTTTCTATTATTAACTTTATGGTCACTAACTATTGCATCCTATTTGAAAATTTCTCAAAATATGTCCTTTTAACAACACTATCCATCCTAGGCAATCCTGCTCATTACACTACATTTTGATTTTGTACTTCATAATTTCTATTTTACTTCATTATCAAAATATTCGCAACACTATTGATCATCCCTAATAGTATATAACTTATCCCCAACGCCATGCCTTATCTACTGTTACGTTGCAATTCAACAATAGTGCTAGATACTAGATACTAGATCTGCTAGATACTTTCTCCAATTTTTTTTGTTTTCTACAGATATCTTTATTCCTCTACTATTTCTACAACCTATTTGTTATTAAATTTGTCTGTCCATGCTACCATCCTCATACATATGAAGCGCAACATTCCAGAAGGCTTCTATCTCTTTCCGTCTGTTTTTCCTACTGCCTCTATTTTATAAATATACTATGCTGTGCTCCACACTATCCTTTAAACAGTTTTCTTCTTGAATCTATGTTCGTTGTCTTTGAACATAGTTGCCGTTCTTTCTTGTTTGATGCAGTTCGGTCCCCATCTATTGTTTTACAGTTATATACCCTATTTCCCCGATATTCAGTGATATATGAAGGGGTAAGCAGCCTTTGGCTGCCATGTTCCACCAGCACTTGAACCTTTGTCGAAATAATAGTTTTCCAATTTATCCTTTCGCACAATCAACATTAGTTGAAAATATTTCACAACCAACACCTGTAGTTGTCTATAATAATCATCAGATTTAAGAGCACTTATTTTTTCGTCATTGGGTTTTACGTCTTGAAACTGGTTGGACTTGTACCTCAGTTTATTTATGTTCTGAGCTAGCCTACACAGTTCCCTGCAATTCTCCCAACAACCTATATACAACTCGATACCCTTCTATTGTTTTCTAATTATATGTTCTATTTCACGGACATTCAATGGTATGTGAAGGGGGCGTCGCCGTGGATCAATGTAGTAAGCGTAAGACTACGGATCCCAAGGTCCTGGGTTCGAATCCCGACACGGCCGACTGCTTGTAAAATGGAAGGTGAGTATTTTTCACAAAAATTACGGCCCCGTTCGGATGAGAGGTTAAATGGAGGTGCCGTGTGTGAATGTTGTCACGCACGTTAAAGATCCCTACCTTGCCTGAAACGGCAATGGTTCGGCAAAATTCTAAATTTCCAGGCAACAAAAAATTCGCTTCCTGGCCAATGTAGTACCTTTGGGTGGAGCATTGGAAATAAAAAAATGCACGGTATGTAAAGGGGGTTAAGCAGCCTGTGGCTGCCAAGGATCCCCCAACACTAAGACATTTGCCGTATTAATAGTTTTCCAGTAAATCCTTTCGCACAATTAACATTAGTTGAGAGTATTACAAAACCAATATCTGTAGTTGTTTATAATAATCACCATGTTTAAGTACAGTTATTATTTTTGTCATTAGTTTTCCATCTTGCGACTGTTGAAAGTGTACCTCCATTGATTTCTATTCTGAGCTAGCCTACACATTTTCCTGAAATTCTCACAGCTTACATCTTTCCCCATCTGTGTGCAGTAGTCTAATCTAGGTCTACCTCTATTTCTCTTTTTTCCTATCTCTGCTTCTAATATATTCCGCACTATTCCCTCATGTCTTAGTATGTAGCTTATCATCCTATCTCTCCTATTTTTTTACTGTTTTCCACACATTTCTTTCTTCTCCTACCATTTCTAGTACCTCTTTGTACTTAACTTTGTCTGTCCATGATATCTTCATCATACGTCTGTAACACCACACTTCAAAGATTTCTACCTTTTTCTTGTCTGCTTCTCCTACTGTCCAGGCTTTCCAGCCATACAGTCCTGTGCTCCACACATATGTTTTAAGTAATCTTTTCCTTGTTTCTATGTTTGTGGTCTTTGAGCACAGTAGTTGCTCTTTCTTGTTAAATGCAGTACGACCTTGTACTAATCTTTGTTTTATATCTTTTGTGCTTTTCCCATCTTGCGTTATTTGACTTCCTAGGTAGCAGAAATCCTTAACCTCTTGTAAGTTCTAGTTACCTATTTGTATTCTTGCTTTTGATTTATTTACTCCTCTTTTGCATACTAGAACTTTAGTTTTATTTATGTTAATTTTCATACAATATCTCACCGTTAGAACTGTTTCCATTTCATTTAGAGCAGCTTCTAACTCTTCTTTGCTAGATGCTAATACCGCTATATTATCTGCAAATCTAAGCATATCATTCTTTTGTCCTTGCATATTAATTCCGAATGTCTTCCTGCATTTGACAGTATTCATTGTCTCTTCTATGTACAAGTTACAAATTAATGGGGATAAGGTACATCCCTGGCTCACCCCTTTCCTAATATTTACTTCTCTACTTTCTTGCTCTAATTCTGTTACCGCTGTTTGCTCTTTGTATAAGCTATGTACTATCCGTCTATCCATAAAACTCATTCCAATCTTTTTGAGCATTTCGAAAAATTTTTTCTTTTTACATTGTCGAATGCTTTTTCCTAATCTACAAACCTTATATACACGCCTTTCCCTTTTTCTATTGTTTTCTCCATTATCACCTTCAGAGCTAAAATAGCCTCCCGTGTTCCACTGTTTCCACTAAACCCAAATTAATCATCTCCTAGTATTTCTACAGCTCGTTTTTCTATTCGTTTTTGTACAATTCTAGTTAATATTTTTGACGCGTGTGCCGTTCAACTTATTGTTCGAAAAATTTTGCATCTATCCGCGCTTCTCTTTTTTGGTATAGTTACTATGATGTTACGTTTGAAATCTTTGAGTATCTTGCCTGTCTCATACATATAGTTTACTAGTTGGAAGAGACGTTCTGTTACTGCTTCTCCAACGGCTTATAAAGTGTCTGCTTGCACCTTATCTGTACCCAGCGCCTTACCATTTTTCAGACCCTTTAATGCTAATTCAAACTCATCTCTAAGTATAGGATATCCCAGGTCATCATTTTCAAAGTCTGAGTCTTGTTCTAATGCAGTTAGTTCCTCTCCTGCATATAAATTCTCTATATATTGCTGCCATCTAGCTACTTTCTCTACATTTTCTATAATGACATTTCTTCCTGCGTCTCTTATATTTTTGCTATATGGTTTTATATCCCTAAAATTCATTCTAATTAGTTTGTATGCTTTGTCTGTCTTTCCTATTTCCATCTTAGTTCGTACTTCTTTGCACTTTTCATCAATCCATTGTTCTTTAGCTTTCCTGCATTTGCGAATAATTTCCCATTTATGGCTTTATATCTCTGTTTTCCTGTTTCGTCTGATCTATTTTTGTATTTTTGTCTTTCTTCTATTAAATTCAGGATATCCTTTGTTATCCAAGGTTTCTGATTTTCTTTTTGTGTGTACCCCAGAATATCTCTGGCCGTCATGTCTAAGCGGGATTTAATGTTATTCCATTCTGTTTCTACTTCCTTAGTATCAGAAATTTCTCCGATATCTTTCAGCAATTCATTTAACCTTCTTCAAATCTATTTTGGATATCTTTATCTTTTACCGTCTCAAAGTCAAAGTGCCTTTTTCCGTTCCTCTTTTTCATATTTTTAAATTTAAGTGCGCCCTTCTTAATTATGATGTTGTGGTCAGTGTCTACATTAGCTTCCGGGTAGCTTTTACAGTTTTTTACTTGATTTCTAAACCGTTGTCTAACAATAATGTAATCTTTTTGATATCTTCCATATCTCCTGGCATCTTCCACGTGTATCGCCTTCTAGCACGATGTTGAAATAATGTATTTGTGATGGTTATGTTGTTCTTGTCGCAAAATTCTACCAACTTATTTCCAATGCCATTTCTCGTGCCTATTCTAAATAAACCTATTATCGCACCTTCCCTACCCTCACCTAGCACTGCATTAAAATCCCCCGTAATTATTAAGTTTTCATGTCCTTTTACGTATCTTAGTATGTCTTTGATATCTTTGTAAATCGCCTCTACCTCTTCCTCACTGTAGCTAGAGGTAGATTAGTAGGAAAGGATTAACGTGTGGGAGCTTTTGTCAGATATCTTTTAAATCGTACATAGTACCGTTTGTAAAATAAAGTAATCAGTACAAAGGAATAAGCGTGTGTCTGTCCAATACTTTTAACACAGGTACATCACACATGTAGAGCGATAATATCGATTAGCAGCAACAAATAATAGTTCTACAATGTGACGTTTCTTGTCACATAACTACACCAAATGTTGATAGGGAATATCCCATTGACACAACACACAAAAGGAAACGAGTTGCATACCTGTAGGTGTCCGGATACTTAGCTTGAAAACCGTCGGGAGTGAGTCAACACAGAAACGCCGCGGTATTCAGGATCCATTCACCCTGGCATCGTAACTACAGCAACGACCTACGGACAAAAGCAGTTGGTCTACAGAAAGGAAAAACCCATTTGGCCTCCAGCTAAAAAAGCAATCCACGCAAGACATCTCCTAGTTGTCGAACAGAAAATAAACAGACGTGCACTGCTTTTGAAATACGGTGACGAATAATGTAGAAAATATGTCGACGCACAAGCTGTAGAAGCAAATTTAACAATTTAACTTGAGTAATTTATTCGAGAGCGTGTTTATTATGAATTTTGTTGAAGGATTTAACAGTAGAAACAGAATTTATTCGAGCGGGTATTGAATTAATAAGGGAGAAAAATAGGGTAATTAATTTATGCTGAAAATAAACGTAACAATTCTTTAAAAAATCCTAAAAAAAGGTAACAAAGGTACAAAATATTTAGCAATTTTCAATGTTTATGAAATTGTACGCTTAACGCACCTTATAACCTTTATAATAAATTTGCGTCCGCTTTATTTTGTCGTTCCTACTTCAAAGAATTTTACTAAAATTACCTACTTGAAATTAGAGAGTTGTTGCAAACTCATTCCAAGCAGACTTTATTAAAAGAATCTTCAAATAAAATATCCTTTTTTAAAAGTTTGCATCCAATCTAAAGGAGTGTTAGTGCAAGTGTTTTTTCCCTTACTCTTTATTCTGACATATATGTTTAGTATTCTATATTTATAGGTTATGTTTTAAAAATGAATAAAGAATTAATTTCTTTTGTGATAAGATGACCTACATGTTTAACTATATTGGAAAAATCGAAGAAATTGTATTCACACAAAGATGAAACTTTTTTTATTATTTGAGTCTTTTATTTCCCACTGATTCGATAACATTTGTGTGTGTCGTCAAAGTGTTTTCACGGAATACTTTTTGAGTTTACTTCAAGACACTGTTTTTACTTCTTTCCAAGCATATAGCATATCTGTTTTCAAAAGGATTTTTACAGTTTACTTCTAGGAAAAGCACTACAAAACAGCATCCTCGTATTTAGAGCGTTGACGTTTTATATCTTTTTCGTGTTATAAACTTGGACATTATATTTCTAAATTTAATTACGGAAACAACACTACAAAAAACCATTTATTTCGCTATATTTATACACAAAGCAGACAATTAAATGTAAGTTTGTAGGTTAGGCATTTGGCATATGTCAAAATTAAGGCGCCTTAAATAAAAGCATTCCCTGCCTGTGTTTAAATTAAATAAAGGTGTCCTGTATTTTAATAAAGTACAAACATTAAAGGTGTAATTGCGCATGTGTAAATGTCAAATAAGCGAAAACCTTATTAAAAAATTGTTCCTGAGCATCTTTAACTTGCCTAAAGTACACCATGAGGAACATTAAATAGGACTAGAAAAAATATTCGGTATAAGAAGTGAGTTATAATATCACGTTTCCTTTACACTAAACAAGACGAAAAGCTGATTATTAATGGGTTCATAAAGACACTACGTGAAAATATAATTAAGAACGTTTACTTACTCAATGTGAGATAGAAGTGAAGGGACGATGGAGTATCTACTCGTGCATTTTTCGACCCAAAAAGTTCGGGCCGGCCCGAGTCGTTTGGCCCGGCCCGGCCCGAAAAAAGATAGGCCCGGCCCGAAATCGGGCCGGGCTTGGGCCGGGCCGGCCCGAAAGCCCGAGCCCGAGTCCATCCCTACTCAGAATAGAAATCAAATATAAGTACGCAATCAACCAATTCGAAGATGGAAAACGTAAGACGAAAAAATAACAGTAATTAAACCTGATGATTATTATAAGTAACTACAGATATTGGTTTTATAATACTTTTAGAATACTGATGTTAATTGTGCGAAAGGATTTACTGGAAAACTATTAATCCAGCAAATGATTAAGTGTTGAGGGATCCTTAACAGCCACACTTCTGCCTAACCCTTCACACACCATTAAATTTTGGTGAAATAAGACGTATAATTAGGAAACAACAGAGGAACCGAGCTCTACCTAGGTTGTGGGAATTTTAGGGAACGGTGTAGACTAGCTCAAAATAGAAATAAGTGAAGTTACGCGTCCAACTAGTTTCAAGACGAAAAACCTAATGACGAAAAAAATAATTGCACTTAAATCTGATGATTATTATAAACAACTACAGCTGTTGGTTTCGAAATATTTTCAACTAATGTTGACTGTACCAAAGTATATATTAGAAAACTATTAATTCGGTAAATATTCAAGTGTTGGGAGATCTTGACAGCCGCAGGCTGCTTAACGCCCTTTACATACTACTGAATATCGGAGAAATAGAGTATATAGTTATAAACAATAGAAGGGGAACCTAACTGTATTTAACAAGAACGAGCAGCAGCTATGTTCGAAGACAACAAACAGAGAAATAAGGAGAAAATTGATGAAAGCATATGCGTGGAGCACAGCACAGTATGTCTATGAAATAGGGGCAGTATGTGAAGCAGACAAAAAAACGGTAGAAGCCTTTTGGAATGTTGTGTTTCAGATGTATGAGGATAATAGCATGGACAGACAAAGTTAATAACAAAGAGGTTATAGAAATAGTAAGGGAATAAAGATACCTGAGGAAAAAATAGGAAAAATAGAAGGGCAGGATACGTTCTAGGGCATATTTGGACGATAGTGCAGGATATATTACAAGGAGAGATAAGAAAAAGGAGGTAGAGGCAGACCTAGATCAGACTACTGCACACAGATTTTGAAAGATGCAGACTGTGGAAATTTCAAGGAAATGTGTAGGTTACCACAGTATAGGAAACAATTGACAGTACGCGTCTAACCAGTTCCAGGACTGAAGACCTAATGATGATGATATTGAAATACAGTATTAACCAGCTACTCCATAGTACTAATGCGCGTTAAACTATGCTAAATCCTAGGTAAGGAAAAACAGTTATTAAAGTATTAAACATTTGGTATGTTTTACGTGTGTTTAAGTGTAAACACTTTGTAACAGTTAATTGCAACAACTATAATATACAAATAAGTGCTATTATCAGCAGGTGCTGATAATTCTGAGAATTTTGATAGGCTACAACTACTATGGCTGACAAAATCAAACGCGATGTACCAAGAATAACTTCCCCACCAAGCACCTCTACCACAACCTCATACCCACCTCAGTGGACACGCTTGTGCCCTTCCAAAAATTGCCAAAGATGACTCATTCACCGCCGCCTCCACAGATTCATCAGTCAGCTCCATTTTCTCTGACAACCAAAAATCTAAAAACCTCACAAGACTGCGAGATTTTCAGGACAGGACTCAACCAGCTGGAGAAAAACATGAAGACTCTTGCAACACAATAGGTACGAACAACCACACAACAACCATCCACATACATACCACGTACTTACGCTCACGTTTCCGCTACAACCACGTCCCAGCATTCACCACCTACCAAACCGCCTCCTAAAACATTACTTTGAAACCCACCTCTACTGAAACGACCCCGTCCCAGTTGCGCAATATTGTTAAATAGAACCTTCCACCATCCCTAACAAATCTCTCCATTCGTATTATTCTTTCTTACCTATTAACCCTCTGACGTTAAAATCATATCCAGCTTTAATCATCAAATCTGTTCCGTACATGTTCCCAACCCCAAAGTAACGCCAACTTATCTTCTTTGGCATAGATCGTAAAATATGCACTCCAGCACACTTTTATTCCTATTCCGACAAAATTCCCTTCAGAACCTCATCTCTGAAAATGAATTCCGAACCGAAGTATCCGTAGACATACGCCGCTCCAAACCTGACTCAAACGACAATCTAATCCTTGACGCCTCTCCCCGCCTTCGAATGATTTTAACATCCAGATCGCACATATACATCGGCTACAAGTCCTTTAGAATTCGAGACCTAGTTTCTATAACCAGATGTTACAACTGCCAGAGATTTGGAGATTCAGCTAAGGTCTGTCGATCAACTACAATCTGCAGACGTTTTGCGCAAGATCACATCTTAAGATCGTGTTCCAACTAAAAATCCTTAAAACCCATTTGTTTCAACTGCCAACATATTAACCATTCCCACACGACCATGTACCCTGTCCCGATTGTCTCGTATACAAACAGTCTTTAGAAATCTCCAAACTCCATACCAATTATGGCTACTAACTCTACTATGCAATTTGCTCCTACGCTCAACCATGAAGCCCACCATACAGCTTCCTATATAGAGCCCTCCAGGGCCGCCTACAACACTCCCGCTCCGCAACACTTAAACTTAGTAAACTTAGTAAACAACAGATTTCCCATTCTATTTCCGCACAACAGTTCCTTTATACATCCTCACTCTGTAGTTTCCAATCTCTCTGAAGCTATCATTATCAGCAACCCCCAAATATACAACTCCGTTATCCTTTTCCACTCTACTACACCCCAAATCCTGGCTGCTGAACTACACTGGAAAACTGGCACACCTTTCATAATCTTGGCTTACTTTCAGTGTAACAGAAATATGTAGACATACTTGCAACAGCTTGACGACACTTAGACACAACCCGACAATTATATGTACAGATGCAAATGCAAAATCTACACTATGGCACAACGACACCACTCATGAAAAAGGCACTCTCCTTGAAGATTTCGTCCTACAACACAACCTAACCATCCTAAATACTCTATCGTACACATGAACTTGGGAATTCCTAAACCACAAATCTAATATTAATATCACCTTCATACCCTCCCTTCCTTATCAGTCAGCAATTTGACAGATTTATGGAATCTATCCCAACTCATATACTCTAGTGACCATAACCCGATAACCTTCAAAATTCTTCCTAATCTCCCACCATGAGAGTTTCACAAAACAACACTAAATACAAACAATGCAGATTTGTCCCGCTTCTTCAAGTCCTTGAAAAACCACATTTCCAACCCTGAACCAATCTTACCACAAGATTCTCACACTACACATCTTGTAAATTTTATTATCCAATTCATTCACCGCGCCGTAACCACCACTATCCCGACGAGATACTACGTCACTCGCACGATACCCTGGTGGATTTCTACGCTTCATGAAATAAGAAGACGTCTCAATACCCTACGCCATGAAACCCGTGACCATGAAGGCTCGCAGCTCTTAATTACCACCTGATAGTTTTGGGCACATAATATAGACGGCTACGATCTTCCTTCAAAAGAAGCATCTACGAGGCCAAGAAGGACCACCTCAAAAACATCATCGACCACCCTTGTGCTGATCTTTGGAAAATTTATCGCAGGTTAGTTAAATAATCTTCAAGCTCATACCATAACAATTCCTACATTTTTACAAAACCGTACATTGTCTAAATACAGGTATCCTTTCTTCAAAATCAAATCATTAACAACTGCATAACACCCCCAAATACACCTCTTGATGACTCCCTTAATACAGACTTTTTAGATAATACTATATCCAAATTAAACCATCATAAATCCCAAGGTTCTGACAACATCCACAGTATAATAATTCAAAAACCATAACCAGTAATCCGTCAACCCTTCCATAACTTTTTTTAGAAATGCCTGATCACTGGTATCCCCCTGACACTTTTACACACGCCAACATCATCCTGATTCTGAAACCTACAAAAACCCTTAATGACCTGCATCCCTATAGGCCAATAGCCCATCTTTAAACCATTGGCAAACTCCTTGAAAAAATAATCTTGCAAAAACTTCAAACCCAAATCGAAAGTAACTTCTTGATTTCCAACAACTGACACGGTTTCCGCCAAGGTCACAGCGCTGAACAACTATCCACTCCTTAATTTCCAAAGTCAGACATCACACTTCTAATACGTTCTAGCAATTTTCCTAGATTTTCACTCCACTTTTGACTACCTCTGCTGGCCCAACATGCTCAATCAACTTAAAACTCTGAAATGCCCTTCCAATATCGACAAAATTGCTTAGACGTACTTGTCTTCTCGCACAACTCTTCACACAAACTACTTTTCCACTACCACATACCTATCACAAGGCTGTTCCCAAGAATCTGTTCTATCACCCACTTTTTGGAACTTATCCATCAACCCTCTACATGCCAAAATTAATACGTTTGAATATACAGATGACCTTACGTTCCTTATCCATGGAAACTCACATCTTGAACTATAACTTACCGTAATCATCCTGATACAACACACTGAACAATGGTTAACCCTTAACAAACCACCCATCTTCTCTACTAAATCCAAAATGTTAATCCTAAAAGGCTTCTTCGACCCTCGCTGCAGTCCTACTATCTATATTCTGGAAACACCTCTCACCTTCTCTGAATTCGTTTCCTACCCCGGTATTCATTTAGAGACTCGCCTAAAAATGCATACACACCTCCAAAAAAATCCGGTCCAAAACCAAGTTAATCTTTGGAATATTCTACAGTCTCTACCAAAATCCATCTAATTAGCTCTACCTACAAAAATTCTAATCCCTAATAACATTATCATTCCCATCGTCCGCTACACTGTAGACTCTTGATATTCTCCCCGCAACTCCCCACTACCACAGAATCTCTGATCTAATTATACGACCCTACCTTTTATACGTTTCCCGAGCTTTCCGTACAACCTCCACTGCAGCCTTATATACCATTCTAAAACTCCACCCTTGGAAATTCAGCAACACGATTTCCTAGGTAGCAGAAACCCTTAACCTCTTGTAAGTTCTCGTTACCTATTTGTATTCTTGTTTTTAATTTATTTTCCCCTCCTCTACACACCAGCACTTTAGTTTTATTTTTGTTAATTTTCATACCGTATCTCTCTGTTAGAACTGTTTCTATTTCATTAAGAGGAACTTCTAATTCTTGCTTGCTAGATGCTAATATCGCTATATCATCTGCAAATCTAAGCATATCAATCCTTTGTTCCTGCATAATAATTACAAATGTCTTTCTGCATCTGACAGTATTCATTGCCATTTTATTACAGCTGTTTATTCTTTGTATAAGCAATGTACTGTTCGTCTATCCCTAAAACTCATTCCAATCTTTTGAATATTTCGAACATTTTTTTCCATTTTACATTATCGAATGCTTTTTCCAGATCTACAAAGCCTATATACATGCTTTTCCCTTTTTCTATTGTTTTCTCCATTATCACCCTCAGAGCTAAAATAGGGGGTGTTCCCGTTTCGCCTTAACCCAAGTTGATCTTCGTCTAGTATTTCCTCAGCTTGTTTTCCATTCCTCTTTGTACAATTCTAGTTAATATTTTTGACACGTGTGCTGTCAAACTTATTGTTCGAAAACTTTCGCATCTATCTGCGTCTCTCTTTTTTGGTATAGTGACTATTATGTTACGTTTGAAATCTTTGGGTATCTCGCCCTTCTCATACATATAGTTTACAAGTTAGAAGAGACGTTCTGTTACTGCTTGTACAGCGGCTTTTAGAATTTCTGCTTGCACCTTATCTATACCCCATGATTTACTATTTTGCAGGCCTTTTAATGCTTATTCAAACTTATCTCTTAAGTATAGGATATCCCAAGTCATCGTTTTCAATGTCTGATTCCTGTTCTAGTGCTGTTACTTTCCAGCATATAAATTCTTTATATATTCTTGCCATGTAGCCACATTTTCTATAATGATGTCCTCTTCCGCGCCCCTTATATTTTTGATATACGGTTTTATATCTCTAAAATTTATTCTAATTAAATTGTATGCTTCGTCTGTCTTTCCTATTTCCACCTTAGTTTGTACCTCTTTGCACTTTTCATCAATCTATTGCTCTTTAGCTTTCCTGCATTTGCGAATAATTTCCCATTTTATCGCTTTCTATCTCTGTTTCCAGCTTCGTCTGTTTTGATTTCATATTTTTGTTTTTCTTGTATTAAATTCACAATATCCTTTGTTATCCATCGTTCCTTATTTTCTTTTTGTGTATACCCCAGAATATCTCTGGACGCTGAGTCTAAGCTGGATTTGATAATACTCCATTCTATTTCTACTTCCTTAGTATCAGAAATTTTCCCTATATCTTAAAGCAGTTCGTTTGACTTTTTTTTAAATATTTCTCAAACTCAAAGTGTTTTTTCAGTTCCTTTTTCTTAAATTTTTAGTTTCAGAGCAGCCTTCATAATTACGATGTTGTGGTCAGTGTCTATATCTACTTTTGGGTAGCTTCTACAGAGTTTTACTTGATTCCTAAACCGTTGTCTAACAAGAATGTAATGTCGCAAAATTCTGCCAGCCTATTTTCCCTGTCGTTTCTCGTGCCTAAACCAAATAAACCAACTATCGCTCCTTCCCTACCCTTACCTCCCACTGCATTAGAATTAATTATTAAATTTTCATGTCCTTTTACGCATCTTAGCATCTCTTCGATATCTTTGTAGATCGCTTCTACCTCCTCATCACTGTGACTAGAAGTGGGCATGTATACTTGTGTTATTACTGTATTTACCTGTTTAGATTCTAATCTAACTATCAGTACTTTTTCATTTTTTTGTAGGTAGTTTTCTACACGTTGTCCTATCTTTTTTCTCATAACTCTCTCCACACCTGAATTTCCTTCCTCTGATTCAGTATGAATTACCCTAAGGTCTCCACTCCAGAAATCCCCCGCCTCTGGCCAGCGAATTTCGCTGAACCCTACTATGTCTAGTGCTATCCTATCCATTTCAATTTTGAAGTTATCTAGCTTACCTACTTGCTTCATACTTCACATATTCTACGTTTCGCCTCGCAGAATGTTCACGACTCCTTTTTATACCTTCCGATCAGATACTCCAAAGTAGTCCCCTCTCGGAGATCCGAATGTGGGACTATTTTAACTTTGGAATTTTTTACCCCAGAGAATGCCATCATCTTAAATATCGATTTAAATACATTGTGTACTTAGGAGGTAATGTGGTGGTTTTCCGTTGTCTTCCACATCGCTATACTGTGGCTTAGAATGCCGTACCGACCCCTATGGTCTCTACCACTCTAAGTACCGAAAAAGCTGTTGCCCTCTTTCGGGGACCTGTTTTAGTCTGGTTCCTCACTAATGACCCCACTAATTTGGTTAAACCTATAGTTCGGCTCTTTAGAGCACTGGAACTCTGAAACCGTTCTACCCGTTTTAGTAGTCTAAAACTTCTTCAAGGTGCAGCTCCATTCAAAACGATAGTGCATTTTGTGATCGATAAAATGTAGATAAAAAATAAGAAAGGTTGCGCTGAGGCTTGCTTGCCAATACTTCTTTCCAAGCTGAAACCTCTCTTTCGATGCGAACATACTAACGTCCCCTAAATAAATACGACTTAAACCATACAACCGCATTTTCGGAAAGTCCGTAATGTTTTACAAGAGCCGAAAGTATTTCAAGATCAACAATATCAAAAGCATTACTGAAATTTAGAGCTATCAGTTTGAGAAGTTTGTGCTGCTCGATTGACGACGGATATCTTTAGTGAGTTTTAATAAGGTATGTATTTAGATTGATTGTACCAGGTTCTGTAAGTTATTACTATCAAAGTAGAATTTATTTGCTTAAACATCAACCCCAAAGCAAGTAGACAAAAATCTAGGTACTGATATAGGTTTACAATCGCTTAGTATGGTCGGGTTTGAATCTTTTGGGACACACCACTACCACTCCTTTCCCTAAACACAGAAAAGTATTCTGAGAAACAGATTGTAAAGCAGGTGATTCAGAATAGGCAGTATAACATGCAATCCATCAACAATTGCAACCGAACTAAGGTCGCCATGTCCCGTGGCTATTTCACTTACTCATACTATTAATATACCTAACTTTTTTTACTAGCGGTGCTTAACATAAAAGTATCAATACTTTGTGTACCACCTGCTAAGGACAAAGTGCTTGATTGTAACCCAAGTAGTAAAGTATGTAAAAAAACCTATTCAGAAAGTAGCTCCGTTTTTTGACTCGAAAACTGTAATTAATGTTGGGGTCTTTTACTCTCTAATGATGTTAAGCAACTCATGTTTCTTTGTAGAAAACCATTACTGATAAGTGTTGATAGTTGAAAGTATGCATCATAAGTTATTTCATCTTGAATCTCAAACATTAGTTTACTGTATCTCACAACAATTTTGAATTTTAGGAGCTAAACGTGCAAATAACTATGTTCTAGACAGATGCACTTGTTGTTTCAACGTTAACCCTTTTTTAGTTTCTTCTTTAACGGAAGATTCGCCGTCTCCTGGAATACTCAAGCTTAAATCATTTAGTCATGTTAGAGTAGACTTTGCATGTTCTGTTACATCGGGACGTATTTGAGGTACAAAATGCTCCAATACCACTGCTGCCATTTTCTTTTTACTAATCGTATAATTCAATTTTCGAAGCTGTAAAGTGCTAGATATTGTGGCGCTGCTCGGTGTACCCGCGGTTATATTAAAACGCAGGCAAAGGATTAAATACACAACAGATAATTCGTGTGTAACCTGTGGCGTATCATCTTCAAATATCTTATGATTGGCTGGTGCTGCTGTGTGAGATCATTTGACTGACAAGTACAAGGCTATTACATTTCAGGATTTTTACGGTTACTATAGGTGTATTCGAAAGGTTATTCGAAATATCTAGACCGTAATTTCCATACTCTGGGTTATTGTAGATCAATCCAAAACAATTGGGGTATAAATTAACGTTACGTGGTTCTGTGACTCAATTCTAATTGCAGTTTCAATCATAATAAACCACGATGTTAGTTCTAATATCAGCTTCGATTGTAATGCCTGAATGCGTATGTAAAGTTTTATACTGCAGTTTAGAACTTTAAATATGTAACATTAAGTTCCCAACTGTTTACATATTTGTAATATAGGTTTAATATAAATTAATTGTGATGATTAGTGCTTCGTACATAAATTGATTGTAGTGCTTCGAGATTAAGTTAATTAAGAAGATTAACATCGCAGTGTTGAGAAGATTATACCTGTATTGTTAGTTAAAGCTCTGAAATTCAATTATTGTGTGAGCCTCTAGAAATTGTATAGTATTACGAGTTGCAAAAAAAGGCTTGTGTAAACGGTTGGAAAATAAAGAACTGTTGTTAGTGCAAATTGATTTTTTTTGTTACAATATAAATGAGTTTGGCACTTCGATACCCTCCTGAATCTGATGTAACTCAGCTGCCAAGGCTCTATTCGAAGCATCAATTCTGAGAACAAACTGCATGAAAAACCAGGATGCCGCAGAATTACCTGAGCATGACTCTTGAATCAAGCCTGAATAACCTATTTCGTGCTCTTCTACCACACTCATTTAATATTTTTTTTAAAAGTCCAAATAGTGGTATTGCCTTTTGTAAAAATGAAGGTATAAACTTCCTATAAAAATTCAACACTCCCAGAAATGCTCGCATGGTAAAAATGCTTTTTGGCCGAGGATATTTTAATATTTCTGACTATCTGTTTTTGTCAATAAACGTACCTTCTAGGTTTATTTGAAAGCCCAAAATTTCACACTTTCTTGGAAAAATTCACGTTTACGCTGGGGGATGCTAGTACGTTCGAATCGAAAGAAGAGGTTTCAACTTGGAAAGAAGTATTAGCAAGCGTGTGTCAACGTAGCGTACTAGGTCTTTTCTTATTTTTCATCTACATTTTATCGATCACAGAATGCATTAATTATAGTAGTCTTCTATTTGCTAATGACTTTCAGTTCTACAGCAGGCCTTGTACGATCGATGGCATCAATCATGTGCTTATGACTGTAAACAGTAGTACATTATTGGCGTAATCAGCACCACATTTCCCCCAGCATCCACATTTCTCCCCAGCATCTGGACCAAATTTACATGTAAATTCGCACTATAAAGTCTTATTTTTTAAGAATCTCCACCTGCTCTCTCCCTGTGGAGATGAATCTCCTCCTTGTGGGAGTTTTATAAATTTTTCATGTTTTGAGATAAATGAGCATCCTCATTTCCACACACGAGATAAACCTATTTTTAAGATTTTTTTTACCGCTCACATTCTGGACCAAATAGTTTTCTTCGACTAACCATTTTTCATCTTTCGAGATAAACCTATCTTGTTTGGTATCAATTAATATTAGATTTTTCTCAGCTACCCGAATTTTTAAGAATTTTTTAGATAGCGTCATCCCCCAGAGGGCTACCCTAATTTTAAGATTTCTTACCTGTAGCGACTTTTGGGCGTTCTTATAAATTTTTTTATACATACGATACATCTTGTTAGTCTAAAATTTTATGCAGAATTCGAATCTGCAAACAGATTTAATATCCGAACACGCCCTGCAAAGTTTCACTTTAAGCTCTCAAACCTCTTTAAAATTTTTGCTCGTATATATTTAACTCCATTTTTAAAACCTTTTCGCGCTCGTATATATTTAACACCATTTTAAAACCTTTTCACTACCTATGACATACGCTTTAACCAATACAAAGAAATAAGTACACAAAAGTTTAATAATTTATTTACAGTTTAATAAAGTAATCATTCAAATGTAATGGGTTTTAAATATGTGAATGGGAAGGTCAACTTTTGGTGTAAGGATCGCTTGGTTAATAATTAAGAAAACGCATTTTGCTTGTATGAAATCTATGGAATTTCTTCTGTAATGAAAGAAGAATGCATTCGTAATTTAAAATGCGTGCTACAACTTTCGCTAGATACCAACCATGTTAATTAGTGAATTACCGATTTAGATTCTAATATTAATTGATTTGTGTATGACATCATTAACTACCTAAATTTCAGAATTAACAAAATGTAATAAACCAGATTAAGTACTGTTCAATAATAATCAGAGTGAAAGTAAATGGGTCTTATTACATATTGAAATCCTAGTTTACCTTACGTGACGCGGTAGAAGCATTATAACGCAAATTCTGGAAACTTCCAATGTAGTATTAATTCATTTGTAACTCGTAATCCAGCAAATATTCTAGATTCTTAACGGACATGTGAATCACATTTAAAAGCTGTTTATAATTTCTTCTCCAAACAAATGCGGTTATTACAATAGGAAAGTACGCTAAAATGCAAGTCAATTAACAACAATTTAATAGTGTTTACTGACCTACCTTAATTAGGTTGCTGTGCTACTAGGACCAGGGTATGCAGACTTTAAAACCTCCATCTCGCACGCTTTACACAGATGTTCGTTGTTTCGTACAAGACCCTTTAACAGCTGGCGGAGCTGAACGTTTACTGCTTAATGACATACCGTGCTGTTTTTCCTCGTGTCGCTGTGAGCTATTCTTGTAAAAGCGATACTGCAAGACCCAGAGTTTAAGTACTTTGCTGCCGACAGATGTATAAGCTTAACCGGGGACGATGTTACACCACGACATTAAATGGCATGCTTGAATATTTTCTTTGGAAACAATCGAAGATTGCCGAAGACACTCGAAGAGTGCACAAACGCGATCACTAAACCACAATTAATAATCGCCTTTATAGGTTTAACATTTCTACCATTACCCAATAACTGGTGCTACGTACATGGAAACTTTAATTTCTTATTGGATAATCCTTATTCTCCCACGCACTGTTGCGTAGCTGGATGCCCACCCCTTTTGGTGATATATGCTCGTTATAGGTTGTAAGACCCTCGGTTTTACTTAACTACACTTTGTGAGATCCCTTTAATCTTTTTAATCGCGTCCTTCTCGCGCACAATACAGTAGGACTTAGCCTTACTACCAACAAATTATAACACCAAGTCACCGTTAAACTCGTCTTTAAATTTCCCCACAACTTTTTGTTAACATGCGGTAAATTGTGTTTATTATTTGCGGGGTACACCACTTTAAACTTAAAAATAAAAACAGGATAGTTTAATACGTCTATTAATAATTTATGGTAATGTTAGCGATACAAATATGTAAAAACAAATTTTATCAAGAAAATATAATGTTTTAATAGAATACATACACGTATTGATAACATCTATAAACCGCTGTGGTAACCAGAGTCTGGCGAATCTGGGATAGCCAAATCTCTAAACATTTGCGCAAGCGATTGCTTTGCAGTTGCATCTTTTAAGTACTGAATGGGGAAACATTTAATAAGTTCCAACGCTGTCAAGTAATTTAAATTGCTGCAATCATTAGACAGAGAAATAATGGTACTGCTCTCTCCCTCTAATAACGTTTGAACCCTTTCTTCCTCCGTCGTATTTCCACATACTTTTTATATCACCAACAAATTTTCATAAAATTCTGGAAAGTTTCTACACCTTAACTCTACCATTTTATAACAGATCAATTCTCGCAAATTTAATAGCTTGATGCACTCGTACGCAGGTAGCACAATAACATTCCCATCTTTCGTAATCTCCATATTATATAAATTCTCTTTTCAAAATTGTTCAACAGCCATATACTTCTATTAAAGGCTGTGCTCAGCTGCAATTTGAAATTTTGATCCAATTGTATGTCAACAACATCGTTTCCAGTAGTCAAACCATTTAATCGGACTTGTTTTGAGTCTTGAGCAAATTGGCGAATTTGAAATTCCACTTGAAAAGTACACAATTTCTTCCAATCGAAGTAAGAGAATGTTATCGTAGAATCAGCACACATACCACTACAGCAAATCACTTGGATGACAGGTTGAAGACCACCATATAAATCAAAACCAACTTCTAATATATGGTGGTGATAATTTGAAGAAAATTCGCCTAACCTATAGGTTGACTTACCAACTAGTTGGTTGATATTTAATTGTGGTACTCGCACATCACTTGTAACGTCAACACAAGAAAAATCCATCTTTAATTTATAATTTTAATCCAACTCGACGATACTTTGACGACTAATGCACTGGAACATGGCTCTCGCCTTTTATGCCGATGGTCGAGCGTGCGCAGCTCATTATATTAGTTGGTGTTATATGCAAGTCTTGACTGGAAAAGTGACGCGTATAATTGTTTTATAGTGGGTTTTACCTGTATGTATTTAACCACCAACGCCATTTTTAGAATTATTAAACAAAATTACTCTTAACAGTATTTTTAATATACCATCGTGTAAGATTTCAATTATTATTGTGTTTTTCCTCAGGTTCTCAAATCCCTCGGAAATTTTTTCAAATCGAATGACCCTTTACTGATTTGCAGAATAACCTTTTGCAAGTACCGTATATAATTCATCTTTAATCTATTTCTAAACCGTATCGCTCTGTCTTTTGAGATAAAACCATGATGTAACCTATAAAATTAGTATAGAATTTTCCTGGGGAATTGAAATTAATTATCACGTCTTTTAAAATTAGTTCCAACAAAGACCTGTACATATTGTATTAATATTCAAAACCTATCAGCAAAACACCTTTGCATTTTATTTAGATTTAGCTCGATAATAGAGTTAAACTCAAAAATATTTATTAGTGGCTAGAATTGTTAAAATTTTCAATTAGTGAATCCTCATGCAAATGATTAAACCAAAAGGTATAATACATATATTAATTCTGCACGATGACCTAGAAAGTGGTTCGATAATCTATTTTAAATGTAGTTCAACATAAGACGTATATTCTAAATAAATTTAGTGAAATGTATGATCATTAGCCTTGCATTGTTTGTCGATGACGTCTGACTATTAATTTAATAAAAGCACTTTCCACAATTCTAGTTAATATACGGGAATACACATTCTATAATTTGATTTAAATTGGGTTAATGTAAGGACAAATTATACTTATACTTTTTCTATGACCATAAATACGGGGGAAATGATACCAAAAGTTCATTTTAAGTTTATTTTGTAAAACGTAAAGTCGTTTATAGTGTAATTAATAGTAATACTGAATTTTCAGTCTTTGGTTTAAAATTTCGTGTGAGGACTATCGACAAAGAAGAGTAAGTCTTAGTTTGAATTATGCAAACGTAGAAGAAATTAATATTTACATGTATAATTCAAAACTGTTAATCAATAATTTTCTAGAATGAACATCTTAAGTATTGCGTGCAGTGTGTGCGAAAATGTTTTTACTGGATGTGATGCCATAAAAAACACAACGAAAGGCACATCGAGATGGTTTATTTCCAGGAGGAACTAAAATTACAGCCAATGAGTGGGAACAAATTAAGGATTTGGAAAACCAATCGACCGCAACACATAAAGAACGTATAAACGCTGCAATTCAGTTAGAACGAACCAAGTTACTATTTGAAAAATCATACACCATAACAAAATCTTCTTCCAAAATCATAATTGTAGGCCTGAACCCGTTCGACGATTACAAAATAATTTTAGATTTGTTGACACCATTTCGCAGAGCGTACTTGATGTATCCTCAACGTATTTAGAAGTTTATATCAAATCTTCCACACATTATACGCACTATGGAAGTTGGCATGCAAAATCAGATATGCAAATTTGACAACTTGCGTTTTATTTAAATAAGAATTGTTTAGTGAAGATGATGACATTTGATGGGAATTATATGATATTTACTAAAGGAACTTTAGAGCACTTTTAGGGTATCTCAGATCGTTCTCAACCATGCTAATACTATAAAAGAACTAACGGAAAGGGTACTCTAATATAGATCTGTTTCTGTTAGATGTCGCAATGGAAAGATATAATAGGAATGATATTCTACAGAATCTCGCACATGATGTAATTAAAAGCAAATACAGTAATAGTGATATTGGAGTCATATTATACGAATTTATAAGAACCTACCCAAGATTGTTTGAAAACAGTATTTGTAAACAAGTTGAGTATATGGAAGAATACAACAGGTTTCCATTCCACGCATTTACGAGCGATGTTTAAATTTTAAGCCGAAGACTGAAAATTTTGTAACACTATTAATTACACTTTTGTTTTCTTATAAGTTTCTAAACTGTTGTATTTCAACTACAGATATTAATAGATGTCAATGAAATTATGTTATAGTTTTAAATAAAACGATTCTGATTAATAATTTTGTAAAACGTTTATAACACCCTTTTAATAAATAAATAATACACATCTTTGTTATAATTCTTTTCATAATTACTTAGATACCCATTTCAGTTACGTGAACATTTGAAAAATTAAACAATACCAATGTATGCTTTATATTTTAAAACATAAACAAGCTAATATATACAAAATAATTTCTAAATTCACATCATTCATTTCTTATGATAACAGTTGTGGTGGTTAAATTTTTATTTTAAAACTTACAATTTAGTATATATTCCATTTGAATATCTGCCAACAGTTTTATAAACCCCATCTCCTCGATTATTTCCATAAAATCATCCAGATCCTCGGGCAATGATAACACTGCAGTACAGTGCTGTATTGCTTCCTCGTATGACTGACACATAAGACATTTTCTCCTTCTATCGAAAAGAGTTGCCCACATTCTGCTTTTTACTCGTAGAGCATTGCGAAATCTTCGAATAACCTCTCCAAAGTTTTTATACATATTTATTATATTGTCTCTTTAAACCGTACAATCAACAAATAATAACTTCTACGCGAACAGTCCTTTTATATGAGCTACTCCTATTCGGATATGTACCGATTGCACCCGATTTGTGTACACGTACGAAGCAACAGGTAGGGAATGTATTCTATGAATTAATCTATTACATTCCTTAACAAAATGCTAAGGACTTTAAAAATAATTATAACTCTTGTTAGACCTCTAGTCTCCAGATAAACGTTATTATTTTAGGTTGTGTCACTGTTTTCTAAATCAATTTCCTACATACTTTTTCCTAAACTATGCGTATCAATTGACGGTTATACTTTACTCCATAACCGACTTGTATATATTTTCGTATTCGTCTCTAGCTAACACGTCCGTATAATAAAGATGTACAGGCTCGTCGTCAACTGGTAACTTAATCTTTTTTAAAAGCCAGCCTTTGATTTCAACTTTAACGCTTGTTGTAGGTGTGGAAATTCTTTCCGCTATTCCTTGTGACTAGGAATCGGTAATTTTGCAAGGGATCAATCAATTGGTTGTGCACCTCATTGAATTTTGTAGAGATGTAGCGTCCCCTTTTGTATGCCGCAAAGTTCTTTCGTACAGAATCCTGCATAAAATGAAGCTTACGTTTATTTACAATAAAATTGTTAACGTTCGTCATCATCGGACTCAGGATGGGAACTAACTTTTTGAATAATGTTAAATATTTATATTCTCGTCGAAATTCTTCCTATATCGACCATCATCCAAATCAAAATCTTTCACAACAGTTACAAAATTATGTTTTGAGTCACCCCAACACTGTAAACACATTTCTTTAAATTTCGGATATGTCATGTCACCACTTATATGATCCGAAAAGATATGTCTGAGATTGGTTTCATCCTGTTTCCATAAGGCGATTACATTGGCGTTATCTCTGAGTCTATGTTTTAAGGCACTAGCGTAAGTTTGACATAGATAGAACAAATCTATTGCTTTATGTCGACCGAACGAGAAAAACTGACTGATTTTACTTTGCTCGTTTGCAGGTATATCATCGAAAACCATAATTGAATCTTCTTTGGTATCTCCGGGTTCGATCAAATCATCGTAATTTTCAAACTCATGGTACCCAATTTCTTCTTTTAATGGTGTAAAACGTTTCTTAACTTTTCGTATTTCGATTGATATAAACTCTTCGAAAATACATAGACATTTTGGAATCTAAGACCGTTCTCGTGCAAGATCAGAGATATTAAAGCGTTGGTCTTCCCACAACTCGATGGTCCCACGAATATAGCTCGTATGTTAGACGGGAACAAAGGACCATGTTTACCATCCTCTTTTGCATTAGCAATAGCAAAGTTATCATAATTCTGTATAGGTATTCTAACTTCTGGTATAACATCTCTGGATGCATCGTTGGAATTATGTAATTTCTTCACGTTCTGCAACCTTTTAACATATCTGCATAACGTTGTTCTAGGTATATTATATTTTTTACTAGCAGCGTAGAAACTCGAGCCATCCAGGATATCCTCTGCTGCTTTTGTAATAGATTGTTTGGAGCACCACTGATTGCTTGAATGCGACATCTTTCGAAAAATGTCTTACTATAACTAAGCTCAACCCAAAACTACTTCCTTATATACCAAATTTAATCTCCCTGCTCACATAACCACATGACCATATGACTATATGACTACATGACCACATGACCATATGACCACATGACCACATGACCATATGACCACATGACCATATGAACACACGAATTGTTAAGAAACGTTTTTACACCATTAAAAGAAGAAATTGGGTACCATGAGTTTGAAAATTACGATGATTTGATCGAACCCGGAGATACCAAAGAAGATTCAATTATGGTTTTCGATGATATACCTGCAAACGAGCAAAGTAAAATCAGTCAGTTTTTCTCGTTCGGTCGACATAAAGCAATAGATTCGTTCTATCTATGTCAAACTTACGCTAGTGCCTTAAAACATAGACTCAGAGATAACGCCAATGTAATCGCCTTATGGAAACAGGATGAAACCAATCTCAGACATATCTTTTCGGATCATATAAGTGGTGACATGACATATCCGAAATTTAAAGAAATGTGTTTACAGTGTTGGGGTGACTCAAAACATAATTTTGTAACTGTTGTGAAAGATTTTGATTTGGATGATGGTCGATATAGGAAGAATTTCGACGAGAATATAAATATTTAACATTATTCAAAAGTTAGTTCCCATCCTGAGTCCGATGATGACGAACGTTAACAATTTTATTGTAAATAAACGTAAGCTTCATTTTATGCAGGATTCTGTACGAAAGAACTTTGCGGCATACAAAAAGGGGGACGCTACATCTCTACAAAAATTCAATGAGGTGCACAACCAATTGATTGATCCTTGCAAAATTACCGATTCCTAGTCACAAGGAATAGCGGAAAGAATTTCCACACCTACAACAAGCGTTAAAGTTGAAATCAAAGGCTGGCTTTTAAAAAAGATTAAGTTACCAGTTGACGACGAGCCTGTACATCTTTATTATACGGACGTGTTAGCTAGAGACGAATACGAAAATATATACAAGTCGGTTATGGAGTAAAGTATAACCGTCAATTGATACGCATAGTTTAGGAAAAAGTATGTAGGAAATTGATTTAGAAAACAGTGACACAACCTAAAATAATAACGTTTATCTGGAGACTAGAGGTCTAACAAGAGTTATAATTATTTTAAAGTCCTTAGCATTTTGTTATGTAATGTAATAGATTAATTCATAGAATACATTCCCTACCTGTTGCTTCGTACGTGTACACAAATCGGGTGCAATCGGTACATATCCGAATAGGAGTAGCTCATATAAAAGGACTGTTCGCGTAGAAGTTATTATTTGTTGATTGTACGGTTTAAAGAGACAATATAATAAATATGTATAAAAACTTTGGAGAGGTTATTCGAAGATTTCGCAATGCTCTACGAGTAAAAAAAGCAGAATGTGTGAAACTCTTTTTGATAGAAGGAGAAAAATGTCTTATGTTTCAGTCATACGAGGAAGCAATACAGCACTGTACTGCAGTGTTATCATTGCCGAGGATCTGGATGATTTTATGTAAATAATCGAGGAGATGGGGTTTATAAAACTGTTGGCAGATATTCAAATGGAATATATACTAAATTGTAAGTTTTAAAATAAAAATTTAACCACCACAACTGTTATCATAAGAAATGAATGATGTGAATTTAGAAATTATTTTGTATATATTAGCTTGTTTATGTTTTAAAATATAAAGCATACATTGGTATTGTTTAATTTTCAAATGTTCACGTAACTGAAATGGGTATCTAAGTAATTATGAAAGAATTATAACAAAGATGTGTATTATTTATTTATTAAAAGGGTGTTATAAACGTTTTACAAAATTATTAATCAGAATCGTTTTATTTAAAACTATAACATAATTTCATTGACATCTATTAATATCTGTAGTTGAAATACAACAGTTTAGAAACTTATAAGAAAACAAAAGTGTAATTAATAGTGTTACAAAATTTTCAGTCTTCGGCTTAAAATTTAAACATCGCTCGTAAATGCGTGGAATGGAAACCTGTTGTATTCTTCCATATACTCAACTTGTTTACAAATACTGTTTTCAAACAATCTTGGGTAGGTTCTTATAAATTCGTATAATATGACTCCAATATCACTATTACTGTATTTGCTTTTAATTACATCATGTGCGAGATTCTGTAGAATATCATTCCTATTATATCTTTCCATTGCGACATCTAACAGAAACAGATCTATATTAGGAGTACCCTTTTCCGTTAGTTCTTTTATAGTATTAGCATGGTTGAGAACGATCTGAGATACCCTAAAAGTGCTCTAAAGTTCCTTTAGTAAATATCATATAATTCCCATCAAATGTCATCATCTTCACTAAACAATTCTTATTTAAATAAAAACGCAAGTTGTCAAATTTGCATATCTGATTTTGCATGCCAACTTCCATAGTGCGTATAATGTGGAAGATTTGATATAAACTTCTTAAATACGTTGAGGATACATCAAGTACGCTCTGCGAAATGGTGTCAACAAATCTAAAAATTATTTTGTAATCGTCGAACGGGTTCAGGCCTACAATTATGATTTTGGAAGAAGATTTTGTTATGGTGTATGGTTTTCAAATAGTAACTTGGTTCGTTCTAACTGAATTGCAGCGTTTATACGTTCTTTATGTGTTGCGGTCGATTGGTTTTCCAAATCCTTAATTTGTTCCCACTCATTGGCTGTAATTTTAGTTCCTCCTGAAATAAACCATCTCGATGTGCCTTTCGTTGTGTTTTTTATGGCATCACATCCAGTAAAAACATTTTCGCACACTGCACGCAATACTTAAGATGTTCATTCTAGAAAAATTATTGATTAACAGTTTTGAATTATACATGTAAATATTAATTTCTTCTACGTTTGCATAATTCAAACTAAGACTTACTCTTCTTTGTCGATAGTCCTCACACGAAATTTTAAACCAAAGACTGAAAATTCAGTATTACTATTAATTACACTATAAACGACTTTACGTTTTACAAAATAAACTTAAAATGAACTTTTGGTTTCATTTCCCCCGTATTTATGTACATAGAGAAAGTATAAGTATAATTTGTCCTTACATTAACCCAATTTAAATCAAATTATAGAATGTGTATTCCTGTATATTAACTAGAATTGTGGAAAGTGCTTTTATTACATTAATAGTCAGACGTCATCGACAAACAATGCAAGGCTAATGATCATACATTTCACTAAATTTATTTAGAATATACGTCTTATGTTGAACTACATTTAAAATAGATTATCGAACCACTTTCTAGGTCATCGTGCAGAATTAATATATGTATTATACCTTTTGGTTTAATCATTTGCATGAGGATTCACTAATTGAAAATTTTAACAATTCTAGCCACTAATAAATATTTTGGAGTTTAACTCTATTATCGAGCTAAATCTAAATAAAATGCAAAGGTGTTTTGCTGATAGGTTTTGAATATTAATACAATATGTACAGGTCTTTGTTGGAACTAATTTTAAAAGACGTGATAATTAATTTCAATTCCCCAGGAAAATTTTATACTAATTTTATAGGTTACATCATGGGTTTATCTCAAAAGACAGAGCGATACGGTTTAGAAATAGATTAAAGATGAATTATATACGGTACTTGCAAAGGTTATTCTGCAAATCAGTAAAGGGTCATTCGATTTGAAAAATTTCGAGGATTTGAGAACCTGAGGAAAAACACAATAATAATTGAAATCTTACACGATGGTATATTAAAAATACTGTTAAGAGTAATTTTGTTTAATAATTCTAAAAATGGCGTTGGTGGTTAAATACATACAGGTAAAACCCACTATAAAACAATTATACGCGTCACTTTTCCAGTCAAGACTTGCATATAACACCAACTAATATAATGAGCTGCGCACGCTCGACCATCGGCATAAAAGGCGAGAGCCATGTTCCAGTGCATTAGTCGTCAAAGTATCGTCGAGTTGGATTAAAATTATAAATTAAAGATGGATTTTTCTTGTGTTGACGTTACAAGTGATGTGCGAGTACCACAATTAAATATCAACCAACTAGTTGGTAAGTCAACCTATAGGTTAGGCGAATTTCCTTCAAATTATCACCACCATATATTAGAAGTTGGTTTTGATTTATATGGTGGTCTTCAACCTGTCATCCAAGTGATTTGCTGTAGTGGTATGTGTGCTGATTCTACGATAACATTCTCTTACTTCGATTGGAAGAAATTGTGTACTTTTCAAGTAGAATTTCAAATTCGCCAATTTGCTCAAGACTCAAAACAAGTCCGATTAAATGGTTTGACTACTGGAAACGATGTTGTTGACATACAATTGGATCAAAATTTCAAATTGCAGCTGAGCACAGCCTTTAATAGAAGTATATGGCTGTTGAACAATTTTGAAAAGAGAATTTATATAATATGGAGATTACGAAAGATGGGAATGTTATTGTGCTACCTGCGTACGAGTGCATCAAGCTATTAAATTTGCGAGAATTGATCTGTTATAAAATGGTAGAGTTAAGGTGTAGAAACTTTCCAGAATTTTATGAAAAATTTGTTGGTGATATAAAAAAGTATGTGGAAATACGACGGAGGAAGAAAGGGTTCAAACGTTATTAGAGGGAGAGAGCAGTACCATTATTTCTCTGTCTAATGATTGCAGCAATTTAAATTACTTGACAGCGTTGGAACTTATTAAATGTTTCCCCATTCAGTACTTAAAAGATGCAACTGCAAGGCAATCGCTTGCGCAAATGTTTAGAGATTTGGCTATCCCAGATTCGCCAGACTCTGGTTACCACAGCGGTTTATAGATGTTATCAATACGTGTATGTATTCTATTAAAACATTATATTTTCTTGATAAAGTTTGTTTTTACATATTTGTATCGCTAACATTACCATAAATTATTAATAGACGTATTAAACTATCCTGTTTTTATTTTTAAGTTTAAAGTGGTGTACCCCGCAAATAATAAACACAATTTACCGCATGTTAACAAAAAGTTGTGGGGAAATTTAAAGACGAGTTTAACGGTGACTTGGTGTTATAATTTGTTGGTAGTAAGGCTAAGTCCTACTGTATTGTGCGCGAGAAGGACGCGATTAAAAAGATTAAAGGGATCTCACAAAGTATAGTTAAGTAAAACCGAGGGTCTTACAACCTATAACGAGCATATATCACCAAAAGGGGTGGGCATCCAGCTACGCAACAGTGCGTGGGAGAATAAGGATTATCCAATAAGAAATTAAAGTTTCCATGTACGTAGCACCAGTTATTGGGTAATGGTAGAAATGTTAAACCTATAAAGGCGATTATTAATTGTGGTTTAGTGATCGCGTTTGTGCACTCTTCGAGTGTCTTCGGCAATCTTCGATTGTTTCCAAAGAAAATATTCAAGCATGCCATTTAATGTCGTGGTGTAACATCGTCCCCGGTTAAGCTTATACATCTGTCGGCAGCAAAGTACTTAAACTCTGGGTCTTGCAGTATCGCTTTTACAAGAATAGCTCACAGCGACACGAGGAAAAACAGCACGGTATGTCATTAAGCAGTAAACGTTCAGCTCCGCCAGCTGTTAAAGGGTCTTGTACGAAACAACCAACATCTGTGTAAAGCGTGCGAGATGGAGGTTTTAAAGTCTGCATACCCTGGTCCTAATAGCACAGCAACCTAATTAAGGTAGGTCAGTAAACACTATTAAATTGTTGTTAATTGACTTGCATTTTAGCGTACTTTCCTATTGTAATAACCGCATTTGTTTGGAGAAGAAATTATAAACAGCTTTTAAATGTGATTCACATGTCCGTTAAGAATCTAGAATATTTGCTGGATTACGAGTTACAAATGAATTAATACTACATTGGAAGTTTCCAGAATTTGCGTTATAATGCTTCTACCGCGTCACGTAAGGTAAACTAGGATTTCAATATGTAATAAGACCCATTTACTTTCACTCTGATTATTATTGAACAGTACTTAATCTGGTTTATTACATTTTGTTAATTCTGAAATTTAGGTAGTTAATGATGTCATACACAAATCAATTAATATTAGAATCTAAATCGGTAATTCACTAATTAACATGGTTGGTATCTAGCGAAAGTTGTAGCACGCATTTTAAATTACGAATGCATTCTTCTTTTATTACAGGAGAAATTCCATAGATTTCATACAAGCAAAATGCGCTTTCTTAATTATTAACCAAGCGATCTTTACACCAAAAGTTGACCTTCCCATTCACATATTTAAAACCCATTACATTTGAATGATTACTTTATTAAACTGTAAATAAATTATTAAACTTTTGTGTACTTATTTCTTTGTATTGGTTAAAGCGTATGTCATAGGTAGTGAAAAGGTTTTAAAATGGTGTTAAATATATACGAGCGCGAAAAAGGTTTTAAAAAATGGAGTTAAATATATACGAGCAAAAATTTTTAAAGAGGTTTGAGAGCTTAAAGTGAAACTTTGCAGGGCGTGGTCGGATATTAAATCTGTTTGCAGATTCGAATTCTGCATAAAATTTTAGACTAACAAGATGTATCGTATGTATAAAAAAATTTATAAGAACGCCCAAAAGTCGCTACAGGTAAGAAATCTTAAAATTAGGGTAGCCCTCTGGGGGATGACGCTATCTAAAAAATTCTTAGAAATTCGGGTAGCTGAGAAAAATCTAATATTAATTGATACCAAACAAGATAGGTTTATATCGAAAGATGAAAAATGGTTAGTCGAAGAAAACTATTTGGTCCAGAATGTGAGCGGTAAAAAAAATTTTAAAAATAGGTTTATCTCGTGTGTGGAAATGAGGATGCTCATTTATCTCGAAACATGAAAAATTTATAAAACTCCCACAAGGAGGAGATTCATCTCCACAGGGAGAGAGCAGGTGGAGATTCTTAAAAAATAAGACTTTATAGTGCGAATTTACATGTAAATTTGGTCCAGATGCTGGGGGGAAATGTGGATGCTGGGGGAAATGTGGTGCTGATTACGCCAATAATGTACTACTGTAAACCACCATCTAAGTTTGGTCGCTGATTGGTTAAGAGAACGTGGTTTGAAACTCAATAGCACCAAAGCACAAATCATATTTTCTTGATCCAAAATTAGTGTTGCAAAATTTAAATGCGTCTCTCTTTCAAACATGGTTCTAAATAACAAAATTCTTGGGAAGACGATCATCAGTTATATGGAGCTTAAACTGCCAAAAGAAATAATTTCTACTGTAAACAACAAAGCTGTGTATAAATTACTTTTAAAAAATCTTGAAAGCGTATTCAATAATCCGCGCGAATTCAAGATAGTTATGTTCTCTTGATGTTTAATATTGGTGTTATATAAAAATAATCTTTATCTGAACTAAAATAGTTGTTGATGGTAATAAAATTAGGGCCAGTTTATTCAGAGTAAATTTGATTGTGAGTTATTTATTTCATTAGGGGAAACGTTTGAAATAAGTCGTTAGTATTCATTAATGGCAAATTTCTTTCTTTAAGAGTCAATTTGAGCTCACTTTAGAAATATTTGGGATTGGTGTATACAGTAATGAAATAGGTCGTTATTAAATGCAATTCCTCATAATAATATTGTTCAGAAGGGATTGAGTGTAGTTAAAATTAGAGATTGATAATTTTATAGGTTTTTATAATATAGAAATTTATTTAAAACACGTAGTAGCTTACTGATTACATTTTAAAATATGTTATTGTCTGTAAATTGTAATTATTGGTAAAAAAACTTCATTGTTAAATTAAATTTTATTGAATACAAAAAGTTAAACTTGCATCCAGTTGTAGGTAAGGATCATAGCAGGTATTGAAATATATTAAAATACATCCTTATTTACCAATATCTATAACAGGTTATATTACATTATAGAAATATTAAGAGGGTGTATGTATGTATGTATGCACTAATTTTATTGTCAGCTATACTCAAGACCTTTGGTCCACCCTAGCCTTTACAAACTAAAATAAAATATAATAAAAGAAAATAAACTTCAATTTAGATCTATTAAGACTCGTTTATCATTTCTGTAGATGTCAGAAAGTTGATGCAGGGCACGGTGAGTGAAATATCATATTCTCCTATGTAGTTGCTTCTTTGACATTTTAATCGCAGGTTAAGGGTTGAGGTGGAGTTTAGGAGGTTTGGTATCGAGTGTCTCTTGGAGGAAATTGTGTAGAGCTAGGGGAAAGTAAGTGACTAGGAATTTTATGTTGGGTAGTGGGGAATATAGGTGGAGTTGTAGTGATTGCTTGAATTTGTTTCGAATGTGGGTAAGACCGGAACAATGGTGCAATAGATGTTCAGTTGTTTCTAGAGAGGTTAGGTGATTACATGGGCATAACGGAATGGGGATTAAGTGGAGGAAATATAGTTAAAAGCAAAATTTACCATGTCCAGTTAGGAATTTGATAGTTGCGAGGGTGAGGTATGCCTGTAATACTGGGAAATATCTAAAGGTATATCTGCCGGTTTCGAAGTGGAACCATGATGTTTGTCAGAAATGGAGGAGTGAGTTATAAATGCGGGACTTCATATCTGAGGTAGAAATTGTTCGGTAGGTGTCAGGGCATGGTGTTTCGTCATGTAGATGGATTGAACGGAGAAATTTTAAGTTACAGGTTTGCACGAAGTAGTGTAGCAGCATTCTAAGGGTGGATTTTTAGAATGGTATATAAGGCTGCAGTTAAAGTTGTACGGAAAGATCGGGAAACGGTGAGAGGTAGGGTCGTATTGATGGGTTTAAGATACTGTGGTAGTGGAGAGTCATGGAGGGGGGTGGGGGTGGGGAGGATATCGAGAGTTAACAGCGTAGCGGAATATGAGGATAATAAGAGGTTGGGACATTAATAGCAGCTAAAACCGGTGGCGCCTCCAGAGACTATTGGACAAAACGAGAGCTAATAGCAGGAAATTCAAAATATTAATACTATAAGATTTACCTAAAACTTTATTTTCTAGACTCAACAATATGTATGAAACAGGTTGAATAAAAATTCATTTAAGCATATATGGTAAATAAATGAATTTTAATTCAACCAGTTTCATACATATTGTTGAATTTTGAAAATAAATTTTTAGATAAATTTATTGATGGGAGCTAAACATAAAAAATTAATAATAATAGTTTCTTAATGTAAATATTTTTTATTATACATCACACTTAGCAACAGTACACAACAGCGGATCAATAAATAACCTTAATGTATCATAAATACAATTCAGATGTACTCATCATATCAAATTTAATTAAATAATTAATTAAACACAAATAATTGCAATTTAAAGAAATTTTGTTTGTTATTTAATCAAATCTATTATAGACATGCATTACTCAATATCTTGGCGTTGTTCTTTATTTTAGTTGCGAATTTTTTTATAAGAGTTAATTTTGAAGTTTCAAAAATGTTGCTATTATTACCGTTCTTTGTATTCTTCGTAATGGACTATTATAAATATAATTATGTGTGGAATCATATATTTTAAATACTTCATTTTTTCTAAATATCAGTTTTGTATTAAAATCAATTCTATTGGGCACGAAAAATCCCCATCAGCAGTCGATATATTATTGCAGTTTGTAGATAATGGAACAAAAATTACTAGCAGTTGTATTATGTAATGATAGAATAGGTATTAAAATGTTACTACTACTGTTGACACTCGATGTGGGTTTTTTTGATAATGCAAAATTTAATAACCGAGTTACCATTGTGCTACAAAAGCTTCCTTCCGCAAAATGGTCTTTACACAAATATGATTTACTTTTAACCACTTACAAATTCATTATTTCAAACCAACTTTGTCTGCGCTCTGAATCTTCATCAGGAAATCGAAAACATTTTTTTGTTTCTGTAGTTGTTATTAGTTATGTTAGTATAATATGCATTTTCATAACTTTGGCAACATAATGGTAAATTAATTTCCTAATAGACATTGCACTTCTTTATCAAATGGAGAGTGTTACGCTGATGTATACTACAAGAATACTTAATTCATAATTTTAAACGCTTATATAAAATATAATGTACCTGCTAAGTCAATCTTTGTAATCTAAAAATTTTCTAATAACAATAATAATATTTGCAACAAAATAACCATAAGAGAAAGAGAACTACACCAAAAGAATATTTAATTAGAAATTTTAAACATTGATTTATAAAATAACGTACTTGTTATACCAATCGTTTCAATTTAATAATTTACTAATAACAATAATGATATTTATAATAAAAGAAGGAGAACTGCATCAAAGGAATATTTAATTAGTAATTTTAAAGACCAATTTAAAAAATAACGTACCTGCTAAGTCAGTCCTTATAATTTAATAATTTGCCAATAATAATGGTACTGATCAAAGCAACTAATCACTGTAAATAGGAGAACTATGCTAAAACCGTAATACAATTAGTATTTTAAAACCATATAGATTAGAATAATTTCAAGATGGTGAAGGCATTCCCAAACACAACAAGTAGGATAGAGGTTAGGTTGTTCCTACTTCTTCATTCATAAGCGGATATATACGAAAGCAAAATATATTTCAATGATATTGCAGGGCCTCTAAGCGCTACAGGATATGCGCGTAAGTTAGTTCTCATTATTCGCTATGTATCGGATGATATCCTTTTATTTATCTATGATACGTGATTTGAGCGGTGGCAACTCAAGTACGCAGCTCGCAGCACATAATCAAAGGTTTTGTATCTTTCACTGTTTTTACAACCTTTGTTATTGTTGAAAGCAAAAATTGTTATATAATTTTGAAACTTGTTCTAACTGTAAATTGGGAGGTAGGGTATATTTAAGTAAAGTACTACACATTTAGTAGTCTGTAGTAGTAGTTTGTATAACGAAATGAATGAATAATATACAAATAAGAGTTATTTCGTTCAGACTTCAGACCATCGAATAGAAATCGAAATATAATTTTATTTGGATTAATCATTAGTTCGCATTTTACTTGTTTATATCAATTCATTAAATACATGTAATATGTATTTAATAGGCATATATTAAAACAATGCAAAGTGGTTATGCCGCTACAGCAAACGTTGACGTTATTTGATAATTTTGACAAAACAAGAATTGTTTTTGTAAAACATTTCTATCTTTTGTGTATTCAATTTGTCAGTTTTTAATGCTCTAATAATATTGTTATAACGATATCTCCTAAATATTAATAAAAATTAGCATGTAAAATGTGTCCTTATCTTTAGCTTGAAGATGTCAGAGAGGAAAATCAAATGTCGATCTGGTGCCTTTTATAGGAAGTGCAATGCATACAAAGATGAACAAAAAAAATTGCGAGGTTCTTTATTTAAATTTGTTAAATTGGATCAAGATAATCCTTCCCAATTCCAGCTCTGGTTCAGCGACAGCTTCAACTTCGCATGAAGACCAACCTAATACAATTACTTTTTCTGAAAAATCGCCAATCAGGGCGTGTACTCTTTCTAAATATGAAGAACACATAGAACTAGTAACTGAAAACAGATCTTCCACCTTATCGGCAACAGTTGACTCAGGCGACGCCTTTACTTGGCCAGAGATAATTAACAATCATTTATTGGAAATTTTTGTTGAAAGGGGATCTGTATTAGCCCAAGATCAAAAAAAATTTTCTACAAGCAGTGATGGAAGATTTTTTTGAGCTTTGCAGTATTTCAGAGTTTTGCTAAATAGTGAAAATGTTGAAAAAAAGTGGTTAATATATTCATCAATGGCAAAGAGTGTGTATTGTTACTGTAGTAAATTATTTGGTACAAAAAGCATGAAGTTAACAGAAAAAGATGGTTTTCCAACTGGAATGATTTAATAAAGAGGTTTGATAAAAATGCAACTATGGGTTGTGAGCAGCAACGATATTTTGAATCGGAAAAAAAAGATGACGTGATATAATTACTAGAATTATTGCGATTGTACAATTTTTAGCTAGACAGTGTTTTGCTTTCCGAGGTGATTCTGAAGTATTATATGAAATGAATAATGGGAATTTTTTAAAAGCAATTGAAATGCTGGCAAAATTCAACTCTATTATTTTAAATCATATTGATACAATACAAAAAGCCAAAAAATATAAGTCGCATTCCTCATTACCTTGGATATTCTTTTCAAAATGAAATTATGATCCTATTAGGTTATTCAAGAAAAACGAAAATTCAAGACTTGGTAAAAAAAGGAAAATACGTTTCAGTTATTTTAGGCTGTATTGTTGTCAGAATCGTTGATAAGGATGTATTTCCTATTGAAATTAAAGAGCTATTCCGAGGATTTTACCCTGTTTTGGATGCAATTGCAAACGGATTGTGTGATTATTTTACCAAGGAATTGCTAGTTAATTATGATTTAGATATACAAAACATACGTAACCAGGGACACGATAATGGTTTCAATTTGAAAGGAAGAAAAAATCGTCTATAAAATAGGTTTAAGAACGTTAATGCAAAAGCTATATATATATATATATATATATATATATATATATATATATTGTAATGTCAGTGGCAGCTACAAGTGTTCTAAGGGTGGTTTTGTGTAGAAGGTAGTGTATGCCAAATAAAATAATCCATATATCAGATCCCGTAAATTTAAAATGTATGTTTGCCGTACTTTACATACGTTAAAGTATTTAAAATGTTAGTTGAAATGTAAGTGCCAAGATGTAAATTATAATGACTTGATGACGTGATAAAATACACAGTGCTCAAGGTTTTATACTGAGTTAAAATTTAATAGGCCATTGAACGTACATTTGCCAACCGAAAACCGGATGCGTCTATGGTTGTCCACTATTAACCACGCAGATCCAGGTTCACGTGTAAATTATTTTGGCTTTTATTTTATTAGAATCAACTTTTGGACAAACATGTAATCCCAAAATTATAAGTAATAGCAGTGTCAAATGTGATTGAAAGGTTGTGAAACATTTAGGACCAATGATAGAATATTATGTATAAAATAGGAAAGTGCTAAAGACAAAATTTAAGGTATTTGTGACACGAACTCAGTGATAAAATGTTATTGGATGGTTTTATTTTATATAATATGTAATAGCGAGTAGGCAGAAAATGTTGTAATTATCACCTAGGATAGTAAACAAAGGGAGTTGATTTCGAATTATTTTGTTAAAAGACGTGTTTTATAAAACTGCGCTAAATTGTATAAATATTTTTGGAAGAGTAAATAAATGTGTTTGAATTGCAAGAGTTTGATTTATAAAGAAGGAGTAAAGAGAAGCATCAGTGTAAAGAATTAATAGCGGCGACGAATAAAAGTAAATATTAGAATTAGTGCGACAGCGAACCGGCGGATAATAAGATTGGATTAGAACGAGATTATATAGGTAAAAAGGCATCGAGTGAGAAACATAAGAGTGAAGAATATAAGGATTGATTTGGATATGGATTTATATGTAGCGGGGCATTGAGTGGTAAACAGAAACGAAGATAGATTTGGATTGAGTGGTAAATAGGTACGAAGATAGATTTGGATTGAGTGGTAAACAGGAACGAGGATAGATTTGGATTGAGTGGTTAATAGGAACGAGCATAGATTTGGAACGAGTGAACGAGAGGAGCAGAATTAGAAAGCAGCGTAAGAACAGCAAGTGGAAGTGTACAATTCAAGGAAGAAATTACTACGGAAGAATTAGCGCAGGGGAAGTAGATAAAAAGGGCTTTCTAAATTCTAAATTCGGGTTATATTTATTTTAGATTTGGGCGTAACAAAATTAAAGAAAAGACACCTGGAGGCTAGACGGCAGTTCAAAGTGATAGTGAAACCTTGTGAAGGCGCATACGGTGAAAAGGATTTTGAGCCAGCATTAAGAGAGGCCAGTAACGACGTATAATTCAGGTGAGTACGGTGTATTACAACGTCAAAGTCAGTATTTTGTGGTATTAATTAATTTGGCACAAGGCTACGTGGATCACATAAAATTTGGCATATACACAAGTAAATTCTAAAAAAGGTACTAAAACAAAAGATAGTGCAGTTTGGTTGGGCATTGCACATCTACTTACCACTGAACCCACGGTAAGTAGGTGGATACCCTGAGAAGAAAGAGTTCATATAGTCGAGGCATATTAAAAACAATTTTGATTTAATTAACCAACCAAACGTTGCTAAAATACGTGGAGTGAAATAAGTATTTGCACATCATATAAAATCATTAAATTAATAAGAAAAGGCGCGCAACACAGAAAGAGTGAAGGGGGGGCAGAATAAGAAGGTGGCAAACCCAACGTGGGGCTAGATAAAAAGCTAGATAGATCGAAGGCTAGACAGAAATAGTAGTAGGATACGGGATCCCGAGATCAGGTGGGCCTGTAGTTTATATATTTTCAGGAAAAAGGAGTTCAAAATAGGCAGCAGAGATGACGGACGCGGACACGAAACGGATTACGAGATCAGGAAGAATATACGGAGTTGACGCGGAATTCAGGACACAAGACGTGGAGTTAGACGCAGGTGGAGATATCCAGGAGACGGAGGTGAGGCAGATAGTTCCGGAGGTGATTAACATGGAAACGAACCAGGCGACGGTACAGGAGGTCAAGGTAACAGAAACCGCCGGAAACCAGGATATAATGCGATTCCTGATGAGTTTGCAAACAAATTTAACGAACAAATTTGAAGAGTCACACACGAAGTTAAATACGGAGTTAACTAACAAAATGGCGACTTCACACACGGAACTAACTAACAAAATTACAGAGTCACAGACGGAATTAAAAACTGAACTAACTAACAAAATTACAGATACACACACCGAACTGAGGAATGAGTTCAGAACTGCGCACGCTGAACTGACGGCAAAATTAAACTACACACAGGACTATCTACTCTCGTCGTTACAAAACGTAAAGGACGAACTAAGGACAGAAGTACAAGAAAAAGTAGACAGAGTTGACGACAAGCTAGAAAACACACGGGTACAGTTTCAGGGAGACTTGAACGCATCAAGGACGGACCTACGATCGGAAATAAAGACACGCGTGGAGACAGTCGAGGAGAACATGATCAGCGGGTTGACGACGTTAAACACGGA
This sequence comes from Platerodrilus igneus, assembly GCA_036346225.1. NCBI lineage: Eukaryota > Metazoa > Arthropoda > Insecta > Coleoptera > Lycidae > Platerodrilus > Platerodrilus igneus. Next base: position 1,821,388 of record JARFIW010000954.1, read on the forward strand.
AATACAGACATGTGACAAAAGGCATACGACAAATTACAGAAATTTAGGACAGACGTTACAGACACTACAGAATGAAAATGTGAACGTTAGGACACAACTGGACGCAAAACTTGTAGACAACGCGACGATATTAGAAAACAGGGTCGGAAATGAAGTAAGACAAATACAGGACAAGTTGGACGACCTAGAAAGGAGACGCGTAGGACTAGACTACGGACAGCATATAAAATTGAACCGGGACGCGTTACCAAAATTTGAAGGACGAAGGACTGAACAACCGATGGGATTTTTGGACAGACTGGACGAAATCGTGGAGACCGAGAATGAGAGGACGAAATTACAGATCGTTGGGGCAACTTTGACAGGTAACGCAGAAAAATGGCACAACATTATACGCAGACAGTACGACACATACGCTGAATTTTGACGACTATTCATCGAACAGTTCTGGAGTAACACACACCAGACAGACATACGGACAAATTTAATCACGGGACATTACAGTAGGACACACGGATCTCGCGAAGAATACGCGATCGACAAATATAACCAGGCACAACATCTGACACCGAAATTGGGCGAGAACGACATAGTGTTACTACTTGCGGGACACATGGAACCAGAAGTGACAAAGATGGTTGTAGTACAAAACGTAAAGACACTGCGGGAATTTTTAGGAGTGATGCGGAATTTCGACTTAGCGACAGCACTGGAGGCAAAGACGCGTGCAAATTATTGGGAGCAAAACCGGGGTTATCGAGACGAAAACCGACGACATGCATACCACGAACACAGACCTAACTACCGACAGGACGTTTTCAACCACGGACAGCGTAATCATTGGGGATACGACGGAAACCGACGACAGTATTACAATAGGGAACACCGGGTGAACGAATACCAAGGACAAAATAAGTACCAGCACGGCAACGACGAGGATGACGGCCGTACGACGGGAGGCGGAACGCGTAACGGATACAGCCGGACGGACAGGGACGCAAACGTCCACCATATGACGACAAGCGCAAATACAAAGGACATGGATAAGATCGAGGTGGTACAAATACACGACGCACCGACAGTACAAAAAAAAACGTCAATTTTTGGAAGACCGAATGTTTAGGGTTGAATATAGACGTATGTTATAGTTTAAGAGATTTGTTGTTAAATAGTTATACCTTTAATAAAAAGAACTTGTTGTTTATTAATATTAGTTTAAGAGATTGTTTATATGTTGCTTTAGTTGATAGTGGTTCACAGTTGTCGCTGGTAGATGAAAATGTGGTGATAAAACATGCAGAATTTTTAAAAGGACAAATAGAAAAAATTGATGGGGTTAATTTATGGTCGGCAATGAACAAAAAGCTAACGACGATTTATAGGGTTATCCGTGTACCGATATTTGTAGGGAATAAAAAGGCAGGAGTTCAGGGATGTTGGTCGGTGGACAAACGCCAAGCTTATGGAGACGCAGAGGCACAGTGAGGTGAGCTCGATACGCAAGAAATTAACAAGGGAAAATGTAGAGGAATACCGTGGATTTACCATTGTAGGGCAGTTTGTGGTAAAAAGGATAGGTGATGCAGAGCTGTTAGTGGTATCCAGAGACGCGGCTGTGGAAATTATAGACGAAATATAGGCATTAGAAAAACATTTTTGGTATTTAGAGAGGCGTTTTATGCAAGAAACGATATCACGGGGGTTAAAGAACGGATCAATCGGTGTAAGATTTGTATTTTAGGGAAAGACAAGAACGTGGTGTTGCAGAACATACCGATGAATGTGAGCGTGAGTGGACCGTTAGACTTGGTAGCTATTGATTACTTAAGCAACCTAATTACTAGTGAACAGGGGTATCGGCACATATTGGTAATGGTGGACGTTTTTTCGAAATTTGTTAAATTATTTCCGGCAAGACGAAGCAACACGGTGCATGCTTTACATTCGATTAGAGAATTTGGAAGCCAGGTGGGGAAAATGGAAAGGATTTTGGTAGACAACGCGACATATTTCAACAACCAAAGATTCAGAAACGGGTTAAATAGAGCGCACATTAAGGTATCATTTAGCAGTATACGGCATCCGAAAGCAAATCCATGCGAACGTTATATACGAGAGGTAATAAAATATCTACGGTTGGCGACGCAAGAGCACCACGATAGATGGATTAGATATCTGCCACAGATTGAAAATTTTATGAATTGCGTACCGAGTTCTGTTACAAAAACATGTCCGATAACATTGATTAGGAAGATTATACCAGCTAGGCCTTGGAGGGAAAAAGTCGAGGTGCAAGACATCACAGAGTTGTTGGGTAGTGTTAGGCGTAGAATCGAAAGGATGCAGCGTAGGGACATCGAGCGAAGGTTTAGTAGGATTAAGAAAAGGACGATTTTTGAAATAGGAGATATGGTGGTTGTAAAAAGATTAAGGGTTTCAAACCGCGACAGAAACATTTGCGCGAAGTTGTTGTTTCCTTACGAAGGGCCGTACAAAATCACGCGTATTTTTGCTGAAGGAAATACGTTTGAATTAGATACTATGACAGGGGAATATCGTGGGCGTTTTCACTTAGAAAATTTATATCCATACAAAATTGTACAAGAAGAGGGTTTAGTAGGATGAGAGTTCATGCGACGGAAAGTTTAATTTTGTTTTATTTTATAGTGTAGGTTAGTATATAGCGTAGTTAGATAGACGTGAGAGAAATAAAAATAGGGGTTGAATAATTAATATGTATAAATGCGGGGAGTGGTTTTAAATAAAAACTAGAAATTATGCACACCAAGAAAAGAGTATAAAACAGACGAAATTTCCACTTTTATTCAAAACCAGTGGGGCCGGTGTAATGTCAGTGGGAGCTACAAGGGTTCTAAGGGTGGTTTTGTGTAGAAGGTAGTGTATGCCAAATAAAATAATCCATATATCAGATCCCGTAAATTTAAAATGTATGTTTGCCGTACTTTACATACGTTAAAGTATTTAAAATGTTAGTTGAAATGTAAGTGCCAAGATGTAAATTATAATGACTTGATGACGTGATAAAATACACAGTACTCAAGGTTTTATACTGAGTTAAAATTTAATAGGCCATTGAACGTACATTTGCCAACCGAAAACCGGATGCGTCTAGGGTTGTCCACTATTAACCACGCAGATCCAGGTTCATGTGTGAATTATTTTGGCTTTTATTTTATTAGAATCAACTTTTGGACAAACATGTAATCTCAAAATTATAAGTAATAGCAGTGTCAAATGTGATTGAAGGGTTGTGAAACATTTAGGACCAATGATAGACTATTATGTATAAAATAGGAAAGTGCTAAAGACAAAATTTAAGGTATTTGTGACACGAACTCAGTGATAAAATGTTATTGGATGGTTTTATTTTATATAATATGTAATAGCGAGTAGGCAGAAAATGTTGTAATTATCACCTTGGATAGTAAACAAAGGGAGTTGATTTCGAATTATTTTGTGAAAAGACGTGTTTTATAAAACTGCGCTAAATTGTATAAATATTTTTGGAAGAGTAAATAAATGTGTTTGAATTGCAAGAGTTTGATTTATAAAGAAGGAGTAAAGAGAAGCATCAGTGTAAAGAATTAATAGCGGCGAAGAATAAAAGTAAATATTGGAATTAGTGCGACAGCGAACCGGCGGATAATAAGATTGGATTAGAACGAGATTATATAGGTAGAAAGGCATCGAGTGAGAAACATAAGAGTGAAGAATATAAGGATTGATTTGGATATGGATTTATATGTAGCGGGGCATTGAGTGGTAAACAGGAACGAAGATAGATTTGGATTGAGTGGTAAATAGGTACGAAGATAGATTTGGATTGAGTGGTAAACAGGAACGAGGATAGATTTGGATTGAGTGATTAATAGGAACGAGCATAGATTTGGAACGAGTGAACGAGAGGAGCTGAATTAGAAAGCAGCGTAAGAACAGCAAGTGGAAGTGTACAATTCAAGGAAGAAATTACTACGGAAGAATTAGCGCAGGGGAAGTAGATGAAAAGGGCTTTCTAAATTCTAAATTCGGGTTATATTTATTTTAGATTTGGGCGTAACAAAATTAAAGAAAAGACACCTGGAGGCTAGACGGCAGTTCAAAGTGATAGTGAAACCTTGTGAAGGCGCATACGGTGAAAAGGATTTTGAGCCAGCATTAAGAGAGGCCAGTAACGACGTATAATTCAGGTGAGTACGGTGTATTACAACGTCAAAGTCAGTATTTTGTGGTATTAATTAATTTGGCACAAGGCTACGTGGATCACATAAAATTTGGCATATACACAAGTAAATTCTAAAAAAGGTACTAAAACAAAAGATAGTGCAGTTTGGTTGGGCATTGCACATCTACTTACCACTGAACCCACGGTAAGTAGGTGGATACCCTGAGAAGAAAGAGTTCATATAGTCGAGGCATATTAAAAACAATTTTGATTTAATTAACCAACCAAACGTTGCTAAAATACGTGGAGTGAAATAAGTATTTGCACATCATATAAAATCATTAAATTAATAAGAAAAAGCGCGCAACACAGAAAGAGTGAAGGGGGCAGCATAAGAATATATATATATATATATATATATATATATATATATATATATATATATATATATATATATATATAGTCAATTAGGGCAAATTAAGAACTCCTTTTGATCGATTCGAGCTTTCGAAAATTTTATTTTATTCTTCAGGAAACTGCAAATATGTATAATTACAAGATGTAATTAAAATGTTTACTTACTATCTAGAGTCTAATCTTAAATGTAAGAAGCATGAAACTAATTTAACGAAAACGACTATTTTAGGGTTGACATTTAAAGCTAATGACACATACTTGATGAATAATTAAAACGGGATAGTTATTGCATTACAATGAGGTTGCATTAATAAATAAATATAAAAATACATTGATGGATATAAGGGGTGTTGTTATGAAAATTAAAAAAGTAATATAAATTAAATTATGATTATAGACATGTAATACACTAAGATAATAGCTGCAAGGAGATTTGTTTAATAAATTAATCAATTGTAGGGGTGTTGGTATTCTTTATTATTGATAATAAATATGAATAAATATTATTTAAATTTCGTGTGTCTGTCCTTTTGTTTAGTGGAAGATCTTGTAGTGAAATAGCAGCCATTTCGAGAAACAAACGTTTTTTGTAATTACCTTCTTTGAAAATAATTTTAGTGTTGTTGTAATTAAAAGTGTGACCAGTTTCTATAGCGTGTGACACTAATGTACAGGTCATGATTTTTCGATTACAATCACTGATTGTAAGTTTTTTTATATAAGGAAGATGAATAAAAATTTTTGGGTTGTTAGATATCGTTGTAGTTAAACTATGATTGATGTTAGGAATATTGAAAAGTAATTTATTTATTAATGAGCTGGGGTAAGAATTTTGAAGAAGGTTTCTTAAAATAAAAAAGTTTTTGCTCTTTAGGGTGCGATGTGAAAGAAGTTCTATCCTTTTCTTTAAGCTTAAGACAAGATTAATCTTCATACTGGTTGGATGAAACGAATGATAGTTTAGATATAGACCAGAAGAGCTAGGTTTTCGATACCAATCTGTAATGAGGATATTTGTCTTTCTGGATGATAAGAGTATCTAAAAACGGGATGGTGGCATTAATTTCTTTTTCAATTGTAAATTGGATGGTAGGATGGTAACTGTTGAAGATTTGAAGTACATGATCTTCACTACCAGAAGGAATACAGCAGATTAGATCATCAACATATTTTTTAATGAAGAAAAAATCAAAATTAAGTTTAGGAATGCAATTGTCTAGTAGGTAATCCATAACGTATTGTGCTAATATAGGTGAAACACTGGCTTCCATATTGGTACCAAGTATTTGCTTCTAAAATTTATTATCAAACGAGAAATATGCGGTATCAAAAAGAAAGTCGATTAAATTTAAGAATTTTGTTTTGGTTATACTGCAATTTGTTTGTATAGTATGCCATCAGGTTGTTATACTAAGTTTAACTAATTAGACAGGTATATTACTAAATAGTGAAATCACATCTAGACTAATGATTACGTGATTACATATATATACCTTGTGTAGCTCATTTATTAAATTTGGTAGCGAATGATGCGGTCAAGACAACATCTGAGATTGTTAGCTTCTTTGATATTGTGCAAGAACTATATTCGCTTTTCTCTGCATGTCCTTACAGATGAAACGACTTGAAGACTAATGTTAATAAACTAGCTTTACAGCCTATCAGCGACACTAGGTGGCAGAGTAGAGTGAAAGCAATTAGATCTCTAAAATTACAATTAAAAAAAGTGATTAAAAGTTTGAATACGCTAATAGAAGATTACTCACGAGATATAAACACTAAAATTGCTGCAAATTCATTATTGGGAAACACTAGTAGGATTGGGGGATACGAGCACAGCGCCGCCACCACCGCCACCGTAACCTAAATGTCATATCATATGGGTAAAATCACCACTTCGCTATGCCCTCGGCTACCTAGTTTCGGCTACTTTTCCAAGGTCGTGGTGACGTCATAGCCTTTTATAAATAAAGAGCAATGTAATACTATTCTAAAATTTTTTATTCTGACATTATACATAACAAAATTTAAAAATATTTAATGCCAAGCAATGAGCCATTTAAACTTAATTTTAATACAAAGTTATACACAGAAAACAGTTCTTTCTTTATGTTTATTGTGGACTTAGGTTAGATAGCAGGAAAAATTGATATGTTAGGTCAGCGCCGCGACGCTGACTTAACCTATCAATTTTTCCCTGCTATCTAACTTAAATCCGCACAAGTCCAACTAACTTAACCTAAATTCTGCAAGTGTACTGCTACGATGTAGTTCAAATTTCCTGTGGAGTTTGCCGGTTTCTTTCGCCCGATATTTGTCTATTTTTAATGTTAATTACCACTGTTAATTGCTAATTTATATCCATCGCTATTCCTATTAATTTATATCACATAAATGTATTGTTTTAATACTTAATCTAATTCACTTCTTCATCCTTTTCAACTGAAGTCGAGGCGCTGACTTAACATATCAATTTTTTCTGCTATCTAACCTAAGTCCACAACAAACATAAAGAAAGGACTGTTTTCTGTGTATAACTTTGTATTAAAATTAAGTTTAAATGGTACACTGCTTGGCATTAAATATTTTTAAATTTTGTTATGTATAATGTCAGAATAAAAAATTTTAGAATAGTATTACATTGCTCTTTATTTATAAAAGGCTATGACGTCACCACGACCTTGGAAAAGTAGCCGAAACTAAGTAGCCAAGAACATAGCGAAGTGGTGATTTTACCTATATGAATATGTATTTAGAAATGTGATTTACAAAATTTAAACTGTATTAGTAAAAATTGTCTGTAGTAAAAAGTTTTAAGAATGGTTTTTAGATTTTCTTTTAGGAATGAGTTGCAGGAAAGTTATAATTTAGAGGCTATGTGTATAAAACGGTAAGGGGTGGTTGGATTATAAATCTATTTACAGATTTGAATTCTGCGTAAAATTCTAGACTAATTTGATGTGTCGCATGGCTAAAAAATTTATAAGGATGGTCAGAAATCGCTGCTGGTAAAAAAATTTTAAAATGAGAATAGCTCCCTAGGGGGCGATGCTATCTGAAAAATTCCTAGAAATTCAGGTAGCTGAGAAAAGTCTAATATTACTAGATACAAACAAGATAGATTTATCTTAAAAGATATAATCTTTAATATGTCTGCTAGAGGGTATGTGAGTAAAATGGTTAGGGGTGGTCGGCTTTAAAATCTGTTTCCAGATTCAGATTCCGCGTAAAATTCTAGATTCATTTGATGTGTCGCATGGCTAAAAAATTTATAAGGACGGCCAGATATCGCTGCTGATAAAAAATCTTAAAATGAGAATAGCTCCTTAGGGGGCGATGCTATCTGAAAAATTCCTAGAAATTCAGGTAGCTGAGAAAAGTCTAATATTAATTGATACAAACAAGATAGATTTATCTTAAAAGATATAATCTTTAATATGTCTGCTAGAGGGTATGTGAGTAAAATGGTTAGGGGTGGTCGGCTTTAAAATCTGTTTCCAGATTCAGATTCCGCGTAAAATTCTAGATTCATTTGATGTGTCGCATGGCTAAAAAATTTATAAGGACGGCCAGAAATCGTTACCCGTAAAAAATCTTAAAATGAGGATAGATCCCTGGAGGATAATGCTATCTAAACAAATCCTAGAAATTCAGGTAGCTGAGAAAAATCTAATATTAATTGATGCCAAACAAGACATATTTATCTCGTGGGTGGAAATGTAGAGAAAGATTTATCTCGCGGGTGGAAAGAAGGCGGGTGTGATGTAATCAAAGTGTTTGATGTGGGAGGGGAGCAAGGAGGGGGCAAGGAGGATATCCCTTAAAAATAAGACTTAGCAGATCCTTCTTATGGGAATTTACATGTAAAAAGTGGATCGGGTGGATCCAATGGGTGGATCCCATAAAGTGGATCTGTGCTCGTATTCCCCAATCCTACTACTGGAAACGTATTTACTTTTAAGTTTGTTTGTTCAATTTTGAAATGGGATGATATTCTTTCAAATATTAATGTCGCTAGTAAACTACTAAATTCTCCTAAGTCAACAATTAATTACTCAATAAAATCATCAATTTTTTAAATTCATCTTAGAAATAATGCGGCTTTTGACGAATATATTAATGATGCTGGAAATTTAGTGGCTAACCTTGATATTAACGTAAAACACCCTTATAAAAGGCCGTGAAAGAAAGTTCGTATTTTCGATTATGAGTGCAGTGATGAACAGACTGACGATCCAATATTATTTTAATGCTTCTTTATAAGTTGTTGATGGTGATTCAGTATCTAGGGATATTGATAAAGACGATTTGTATGCTGAATTAATGATGTTCAAAGTAATGAAAGAAGATATTACCGATCTTTTAAAAAGTTTGGGATTTATGCTAGCTAATAATTTACTTTCATCATTTTCTAATTTTTCTAAATTTTTAAGAATATATTTAGCTCTGCCTGTGATAGTTGCAACAGGCGAAAGAAATTTTCCAAAACTTAAAATAATTAAATCCTACTTGAGATCGTCAATATCCCAAGATAGATTAAGAAATTAAAGTTTAATAGCAACAGAGAAAGATTTTTCAGAAGATATTAACTTAAATTCCACTATAACGAATTTGCGAGTAAGTGTAATTTTTTATAAAAATTCTAAAAATGGTGTTGGTGGTTAAATACACACAGGTAAAACCCACTATAAAACAATTATAAGCGTCACTTTTCCAGTCAAGACTTGCATATAACACCGATTAGCATAATAAAGAGCTGCGCATGCTCGACCGTAAGCATAAAAGACGAGGGAGACATGTTCCAGAGCGTTAGTTGTTAAAGTACAGTCGAGTTGATCAAAATTACAAGTTAAAGATGGATTTTTCTTGTGTTGCCGTTACAAGTGATGTAATAGTGCCATCAGGTATCGAAAAACTAGTAGGTAAGACCACCTATGCGCTAGGTGAATTTACATCAAATTTTCACCAGGAAAACATGTATGTTTTGGATATCAGTACAAGTCAAGCGAATTTTTGTGAAAGAATAGCTGTACTGAATGTTAGAATGGACGAGTTATGGCGCGTAATTCTGCATATACCGTTAAGAAGTGAAAACTTTAATGAGGATTTCCGAAGGCATAACGATTTTTGTAAAAATCACCTATACGGGTTAGACTGGGACATCCCTGTGACCAATGAATTATCAGCTCAACGTTTAAGTTTATTTTTGCAAGAAATAATATCTGTACATGGGACCGTGTATGTAAAAGGGTTGTTAAAGAAAAACATCATCACCCGCTACCTTCCAGCTACCGAAGTTGTAAATCTTGAATAGTTTGGTATTGCAAATTTGAAGCACTTACGAAAAGATAGTCACTCTAACCATTGTTTATTGCATTCGAAAAATTTTCTGAACTGCGCCAAGCAGAACGTTTGTATTTTAAAGAATAATATTTTATTTTTATAAAGTATTTACAAAACTGGCCTTGTTTACTAATTATTGATATGATTATAATAAGGTACCTATTTGGAGAAAATAGAATTATTAGAGAAACTGAGTATTAAGCTAATGGACTATATGCAAATTAGAAACGATTATGAGAAATATAAAAGAAATGTTGCTAAATTGTTATTTGAGTAGCGTGCATGATATATCAAGTACCAACTAGAATTTTTAGTGATTTCGTTTAAAGGTAGGTACAATTTTATAATATATCATAAGCTTTATGACCACATGTTTAATTTAGGTAAAACATGGTTAACGGAGATCCTGGATATGAAACAGAAGAAACCGAAATATCTAGCGAGGAGGAATTGGAGGAAATAAGTAATGACGAAAACGACTACGTTTTTGTTATTAATCCCGAGTTATTGAATTATGCAATGGTTGAACAAAACAATGACATAATTGAAAATGAGAATATTGAAGAAGTAGACGAGGTGAATAACGAAGACGATAACGAAGAAGTAGATGTAGGTGAAATGAATATAGAAGAACACGATGAAACAATTGAATTAGAATGGGAAGAGATTATACAAGTTGTGGAAGATCTTTTTGAAGTTTGTGAAGAATTTAGTATAGATTTCTAATAAAATATTATCACCTTGATTCTTTTTATTTACAGATTTTTTTTTGATAACCTCTTGGTTCCTCCGCTGGAGAATGCATTAGGGTCTTGAGCGAAATTTTAATATTATTAGATAGGTCAAACTACTGGAATGTTGGTTATTCTAAGGAAACTTTTGTTGGATTATGCATAGTCGAGGAATAAAGTTTTCTAAAATTACTTGATTTCAAAAAGGTTTAAAAGTTTCGGTGATGCCGAAGATTAGTCAATAAATTTTATCTACTTAAAGTACATCACATTCCAGTACCTTGAGTAATTAATAATCCACAAGCAATTATGCGTCGATTTCTAATGTACGGCATTAAAGCATATTTCTTGTATTCCTCAAAACATGTAGTCAATAAGATAATTAATAGAAAGTCCGTTGAAAAGAAATTATACACCACTTTCAGATGTAATTCGGGCGATGATGACGCTAAACTTAACCTTTCCATTTATATATTAAAAACACATTACATTGGAATGTTTTACATTATTCTAAAAACAGAACATTACTATTTGAAAATGGTTTTAAATATCAAACACTTATGGCTTATAAATGGTTCACTTCTAAAATTCCAGCGGTATTAGATTTTCGGGAAATGGTTGGTTAAAGCATATGTTTTGGGTAGCTTAACGACAATAGGTCTTATTGACCGAAAACACGTTTCCTCTCTTTTTAAACTACATCTTAATGTCTTTTTTGTTACAGGTTACTTTCACCTGCTTGGATTCGGCTACACGAAGAAAATAAAATAATGTTATACTTTGCAATGTAAAAATTGTATTCTATTAGTTTATGAAACTGTAAATCGGATAAAATAAATTATTAAACTTGTGTGTGCTTAATTTCTTTGTGTTAATACTTCTAAGCGTTTGGTTAAAGGACTCTAGATGTTAAAAAGGGGAGGTGATTAGAAACTTCCTAGAAATTCAGGTAGCTGAGAAGTGAATCTTGAACAGTTTGGTATTGCAAATTTGAAGCAGTTACAAAAAGGCAGCCAATCTAACCATTGTTTATTGGATTCGAAAAATTTTCTGAACTGCGCCAAGCAGAACGTTTGTATTTTAAAGAATACTATACTTTGAACCTTTATATCAATTTGTAAACATTATTAGTGTTAGTGAAATGAAATTTCATTTTCATAACTTGGTGCAGTTATGTTAACTTTCAGCTGCTTGGATTTGACTACAAGAAGAAAATAAAATAATGTTATACTTTGCAATATGAAATTGTAATCTATTAGTTTATTAAACTGTAAATCGGATAAAATAAACTATTAAACTTTTGTGTGCTTAATTTCTTTGTGTTAATACCTCTAAGTGTTTGGTTAAAGGATTCTAAATGTAATAAAGGAGAGGTGATTAGAAATCGCTGTTGGTAAAAAAAGAGGGTATGTGTGTAAAACGGTAAGGGGTAGTCGGATTTTAAATCTATTTACAGATTCAGATTTTGTGTAAAACTGTAGAGTAATTTGATGCGTCGCATGACTAAAATATATAACGACGGTCAGAAATTGTTGCTGGTAAAAAATTTAAAAATGAGGGTACCTCCCTGGGGAATGATGCAATCTAAAAAATTCGTAGAAATTCAGGTAGCTGAGAAAAATCTAATATTAATTGACACCAAAGAAGATAGATTTATTTCGAAAGATGAGCTAAATAAGATAGAAAGTATGATGACATTAAAAGCGATTAGTGGTGCGGTGGCGGTATGTTCGCTAAAGGGTATGTGTGCAAAACGGTAAGGGATGGTCGGATTTTAAATCTGTTTATAGATTTGGATTCTGCGTAAAATTCTAGACTAACTTGATGTATCGCATTGCTGAAAAACTTTATAAGGACGGCCAGAAATTGGGGTAGGTCCCTGGGAAATGATGCTATCTAAAAAATTCTTAGAAATTCAGGTAGCTGAGCAAAATCTAATATTAAATGACACCAACCAAGATATATTTATGTCGAAATATGAAATGGCTAATCGAAGAAAGCTTTTTTGTCCAGAATAAGGAGGAATGTGGATGCTGGAGAAAAAGCGGTTCAGGAACCGGCTCAAATAACCTACTTCCACCTCCACCTCCACTTCCACCTCCACCTCCACCTCTACTTCCACTTCCACCTTCACCTCCACCTCCACCTCCACCTCCACCTCCACCTCCACCTCCACCTCCACCTCCACCTCCACCTCCACCTCCACCTCCACCTCCACCTCCACCTCCACCTCCACCTCCACCTCCACCTCCACCTCCACCTCCACCTCCACCTCCACCTCCACCTCCACCTCCACCTCCACCTCCACCTCCACCTCCACCTCCACCTCCACCTCCACCTCCACCTCCACCTCCACCTCCACCTCCACCTCCACCTCCACCTCCACCTCCACCTCCACCTCCACCTCCACCTCCACCTCCACCTCCACCTCCACCTCCACCTCCACCTCCACCTCCACCTCCACCTCCACCTCCACCTCCACCTCCACCTCCACCTCCACCTCCACCTCCACCTCCACCTCCACCTCCACCTCCACCTCCACCTCCACCTCCACCTCCACCTCCACCTCCACCTCCACCTCCACCTCCACCTCCACCTCCACCTCCACCTCCACCTCCACCTCCACCTCCACCTCCACCTCCACCTCCACCTCCACCTCCACCTCCACCTCCACCTCCCCCTCCACCTCCACCTCCACCTCCACCTCCCCCTCCACCTCCACCTCCCCTCCTCCACCTCCACCTCCACCTCCACTTCCACCTCCTGAGTTTTAGGGATATAAAACCGTATAGCAAAAATATAAGGGGCGCACAAGGAAACGTCATTATAGAAAACGTAGAGAAAGTGAGTAGATGGCAAGAATATATAAGGAATTTATATGCAGGAGAGGAACTAACTGCATTAGAACAGGAATCAGACACTGAAAATGATGACTTATGATATCCTATACTTCGAGACGAGTTTGAATTAGCATTAAAGAGTCTGAAAAATGGTAAGGCGCCGGGTACAGATAAGGTGCAAGCAGAAACTCTAAAAGCCGCTGGACAAGCAGTAACAAAACGTCTCTTCCAACTTGCAAGCTATATGTATGAGACAGGCGAGATACGTAAAGATTTCAAACGTAGCATCATAGTAACTATACCGAAAAAAAAACGCGCGGATAGATGTGAAAATTTTCGAACAATAAGTTTGACAGCACACGTGTCAAAAATATTAACTAGAATTGTGCAAAGACGAATGGAAAAACGAGCTGAAGAAATACTAGGAGAAGACCAATTTGGGTTTAGGCGAAACATGGGAACACGGGAGGCTATTTTAGCTCTGAGAGTGATAATGGAGAAAACAATAGAAAAAGGGGAAAGCATGTATATAGGGTTTGTAGATCTGGAAAAAGCATTCGACAATGTAAATTGGAAAAAAATGTTTGAAATACTCAAAAAGATTGGAATGAGTTATAGGGATAGACGAATAGTACATAGCTTATACAAAGAGCAAACAGCAGTAATAGAATTAGAGCAGGAACGTTGAGAAGTAAATATTAGGAAAGGGGTGAGACAGGGATGTGCCCTATCCCCATTGATTTTTAACATGTACATAAAAGAGGCAATGAATACTGTCAAATGCAGGAAGATATTTGGAATTACTATGCAGGGACAAAAAATTGATATGCTTAGATTTGCAGATGATATAGCGGTATTAGCGTCTAGCAAGGAAGAGTTAGAAGCTGCTCTTAATGAAATGGAAACGGTTCTAACAGAGAGATACGGTATGAAAATTAGCAAAACTAAAACTAAAGTTTTAGTTTGCAAAGGTGGGGAAAATAAATAAAAAACAAGAATACAAGTATTTAACACGAACTTACAAGAGGTTAAGGATTTCTGCTACCTAGGAAGCCAAATCATGCAAGATGGGAAAAGCACAAAAGATATAAAACAAAGATTAGCACAAGGTCGTGCTACATTTAACAAGAAAAAGCAACTACTGTGCTCAAAGACTACAAACATAGAAACAAGGAAAAGATTGCTTAAAACATATGTGTGGAGCACAGCACTGTACGGCTGTGAAGCCTGGGCAGTAGGAGAAGCGGACAAGAAAACGGTAGAAGCCTTTGAAATGTGGTGCTACAGACGTATGATGAAGATATCATGGACAGACAAAGTTAAGAACGAAGAGGTACTAAAAATGGTAGGGGAAGAAAGAAATATGTGGAAAACGGTAAAAAATAGAAGAGATAGGATGATAGACCACATACTACGGCATGAGGGAATAGTGCGGAATATATTAGAAGCAGAGATAGGAAAAAAGAGAAGAAGAGTCAGACTTAGATTAGATTACTGCACACAGATAGTAAAAGATGTAGGCTGTAGAGGTTTCAGGGAGATGTGTAGGCTAGCCCAGAATAGAAATCAATGGAGGTACGCATCCAACCAATACCAAGATGGATAAACTAATGACGAAAAGATAATTGTGCTTAAACATGATGATTATTATAAGTAACTACAAGAATTGGTTGGGCAATATTCTCGAATAATGTTAAGTGTGTCAAAGGATTTACTGGAAAACCATTATTTCGGCAAATGTCTTAGTGTTGGGGGATCTTGGTAGCCACAGGTTGCTTAACCCCCTTCACTGAATCTCAGTGAAATAGGGCATAAAATTAGAAAACAATAGAAGGGGAACGAGCTGTATACACATGCTGTGTGAGAATTTCAGGGAACTATGTAGGCTAGCTCAGAATATAAATAAGTGCAGGTACGTGTCCAACCAGTTTTCAGACGGAAAACCTAATGACGAAAAAATAAGCGCAGATAAATCTGATGATTAGTATAAACAACTAGTTGTTGGTTGCGAAATACCTGCAACTAATGTTGACTGTGCGAAAAGATAAATTGGAAAATATATTAAATCGCCAAATGGTTAAGTGTTGGGGGAACTTGGCAGCCACAGGCTGCTTACCTCCCTTCACAACCATTGAAGGTCGGAGAAATAGGGCATATAACTGTAAAACAATAGAAAGTGATCGAACTGCATCTAACAAGAAAGAACAGCGCCTATGAGGAAAGACAACAAACATAGAATAAGAAGAAAATTGTTGAAAGCATATGTGTGGAGCACAGCACAGTATGCCCATGAAATACGGGCAGTCTGAAACGCAGACAGAAAAACGGTAGCAGCCTTTTGAAATGCTGTGCTTCAGATGTATGAGGACGATAGCATGGACAGACAAAGATAATAACAAATAAGTTACAGAAATAGTAGGGGAACAAGGATATCTGGGGAAAGAGAGAAATAGTAGGGCGGAATACGTTTTAAGGCATTTTTGGGGAATAGTATGTGATATATTACAAGCAGAGGTAGGAAAAAGAGGTAGATGTAGACCTAGATCAGACAGTTATAGATGCAAACTGTGCGTATTTCAGGGAAATCTGTAGGTTAGTTCAGAATAGGGAACAATGATGGTACGCGTCTAACCAGTTCTAGGACTGAAGACCTAATGATGATGAATGTATGAACACTAACTTTAAAAATTTACTCTATAGTTAGATAAACAATAAGTTTGGAGTTAAGTTATAACCGACCACCAATGACGTTAAAACTATTCCTTACCGTTGTTATTACAGAAGTCACTTAGACCGAATAGTCGTGAAATCTTTAATATGGTAGCGTTTTTTAGATCTGAAACAAAACTAATGAAAAATTTATTAATTTGCTAATACTATAACGAAATGCCACTGTAATGTAAATAATTCTTTATAGAGCTGTATTGAAATTGCGCTTCTTAAATAAACCTCAGCGCACTTCACAATTAGAACATAGGATGGTAATATTGTATTAGTGTATTAAATAAAGTAAAGTCAAATTGTAAAATGCCCCATAGTGTTCTGAATTAAATGGGAGCGTATGTTTGTAAAGGTTCCTAGGGAGATTAATTATTCAGTAGCTATAGAACAGAGCATTTGCTGAACCGTTATTTTATAAAAGGAGAGTGTGACATCAACCAGTATCTAAAAAAAATACCCCAGACTAATCCCCCATCTTACATAAAAGCATGTCTAAAAAACTAGCTACTCGAAAAAAGTACTTTATTTGCTTATTAGTCCTTTGCTATATGAGTTAATTTGGTTTTACTCTCAAACTAAAACCACGTGGGGTGTTGGCACAAGTCTCTATAAGCGGCAGCATACTCGTATAGCATATTCATATTAGGGAATGAACTGTGACAACTTTTACTTGATTGTTTGTAGACATTACAATTAAATGAAATTTCAATTTCACCATTTGAGGTTTCTTAGTTCATCCGAAAGGTATAAAATGCAGTTAGTATTAGATTTAATTTTTCCACACGCTACTTGCTAAATAATTTCATGCTTCTGCTTTGTAATACGAAAAGCTGGTTAAGTAAGTCTTAAAAATTATCCACAGAGTACAAAACTCAGAAAATTCAGATTCATAATGAATATTTTGTAATATCTCGGTTTTCAATATTTTAACTTTCATTTAAAAATTATATTTTTAATAATTTGAAAATAATGTTAGTTTATTTAAAGTATGGGTACGTATATCGACTGATATCTAATAATACTATTTTACATCATCCACGGTAGATTTGCATTACTTCTTTTATTGTAAAACTTATAATTTTTAATCAATTTTGAAATAATTGCTTGTATAGGGCGTATGGCTAACTACACCTTGCTTATTTATTATGAACATAATGAAACCTCTATTACATATGCATAGTAACGAAGGATATATTTGCACAAACAACAGTTCTTTATTATCAAACTGATTATACAAGCCTTTTAAACAACTCGTAGCTACAATGAAATTTTCTAAAAACTCTCACAACAATTTACCTCTAGTTAATTACTAAGAGTACAACTACTAACTTCTGAACACTATATTGCTATCTAATTAATTAAGTTAACACCGCAGCACTTTAATTACTATCTAAGCAATAATCGTCCGCTTATATTATCACTACAATAATTTATATCCGTCATTTCAGTAATTTATATCACATAGGTCAATTGATATGCACCACTAATTTGTTTCATATTACGACTTTCAACGCTTCAAACTAGAACATATTGTAATCAAAGCTTTAATTAGAACTTAATTCCAATATTCATTACTGCAATTTATATACTTTAATCAATTGCACTATTTATTTTAAGAACATACCAAAAATTATGCAAATAACATTTTAAATGTACCTATTATAATCTAAATAACTCCTATATGCAAAACCTTTGTACGTGTTAATCAGGTCTATCGTCCGCAGGAGTCTATCGGTCATTTTTTGTGTACAAACGCCTTGCTTACATTCCAATATAATTATGCTGGTCAGCGATAGACTAAACAACGTTACAGTATGTTGCGGTGAGAAAGTGGGCCGTAAATTAAGTATAACTAAATAACATCGTTATTCTTAAGCTTACCTAACACATTCGCTGGTTAAACGTGTGTTACGGTATTCCGTGCGGATAAGAAAGAAAGTAACGTAAGTAGTTCGCACAGATTACTATAACAAGACGGAACAGAAAAATGCTATGGTAGTTTGTCATAAAGTAGTTGGGGTTCAAGAAGTAGGAGAGTCAAAATAAAAAAAATCTCAATACCAATTTGCCGCGTAGGATATTACATAGCAGTTGAAGTTAAAGCTTATCATATTTTTCATTCCCAAATATCTACCTTGATGCTCAACCTTTATAATTATAGTGAATTGCGGTTGATTCAGTCTTTAATACAGTCTTCCGTTATAAAGATATTCTTATAAAAAGGGAAAATCACGACACCATCATTCGTTGTTGTAAAATAAATGTCATGCATGGCACCATTTTAAACGTTGTCCTGCACTTCATGTCCCATCTGTTAATGTAGAATTAAAAACTGCTTGCTAACACTGCCCATCATGTCATACCTTACTTAAATTTGTTTTTATGTTTAAAACCGCGAACAAACCTTGTTTGTGGAAAGATCACTACTAATATCGTTGTAGCATAGATAAATCAAACGGTGGAGAAGAATATAATTTTTGCTTTACAAAGTAAACGACAACATTAACTACAATGCACGCGCATCCTATATCCCGTCTAACAAACTTCTCATCACATCAAACTAATACGTATTTAAATTACATCTCAAACAGAATTACATTTTGTGTTACGAATTACTTTTAACATTCAACACTATATATAAATGCCAAAAAAACCATTTTACACTCAAAACACGCGTAATTAAGTTTTCGTGTAGGATAAGGAACCAGAGCATCAACTGGTGGACTTGTATAGATAAAAGATAAAAATATAAACTATCAAACTTGTAGATTTAACGAAGGGCACGTATAGTCGGTTGCCTATTTACGCGCCTTGAATTTACAAAAGTATAGCAAACGTGGATTAAATGATTGGGGCTGAATGATGGTTTTAAAGTAATGAGGCGTTAAATTGTTTTAATATGAAATACAACGTAACACGTCAACAGACAACATTTTCAAACGTGCAGGATAATCAGCATTTACATAACGCCCAGGGTGTAGAAGCTGTTTACTAGTCGCCAACTGAGGTTTAAACGTGCGATGACAGCGGGTTGACTGTTAACTACATCGTACAATTTTAACATTAATTTAAACTATTTACTACATATTACAGGACAAATGTACCACCCAGCAAAATGTATAACATCTTTTTAAAAATACGTAGATAGCGAAAACGGACTAGCTTTCAAGCATAAGAAATACTGCTAGTAGAATGTACATAAAACAATGGTTCCAAAACCCTTTAAGCTACCATCACGGAAGCTGATGGACAATAGTAGTAAAACTATGCGACTTTGGACTCATTGTAGATCATTTAACTAAAAACTATCGACTAAAAAGTACATATTGATACATATTGATTATAATTGCAAGTGATTAGAATAAATAGAATATACATTATAGATATACTAAGATTTAAATATAAAAGAAGCAAATTTGTGTGCAAATCGTTTTTGGTCGGAAAAGGGCGTATTTTTTTGTAAAAAATGCTCTCTCAAAGTTCTTCAAGTGGTTCGTGTCAGGAGTCGAACTTGGAACATTGGGATCGGCAATTATACACAAATCTATCTGATCCACAGAGCCACCAGTTGAAAACTCTCCCTACATTTGATTTTCCAGTGCTTCACCCGAAGATACTGCATCATAAGGAGACGAATTTTTTATGTAGAAATTTTGAATTTTGCCGATCCCTTGCTATTCCAAGAAAGGTGGAGAATTTTTTAGCGTGCATGACAACACACACACACACACACACACACACACACACGGGACCTACAAATTACTTTTCATCCGAACCAGAATGTATTTTTTGAAAGTGGCCGCCTAACATTTTTCAAACGATCTATGTCGGGACAGTTCAAAACACCCCTACATTTGATTTTTCCAATGTTCTACCGGAAAGTAGTACATTGTCCAGGAATAGAGATTTCTTGCCTGGAAAATTTTGAGTTTTGCCGTACCTATGCTGTTTCAAGCAAAGTAGGAATCTTTAATGTACACGGCAATCTTCACAAACAGGACCTCCATTTTACCTCTCATCCGAACGAGGGCGCATTTTTGTGAAAAATGCTCGCCTAACATTTTTTAAGCGGAGCGTGTAGGGATTCGAACCCGGGACATTTGGCATAGTAGTCACACGCATACCAACTACGCCACGGAGCCGCAGTTCAGAGCACCGCTGTTACGCTGGTTCTAGTCCGCTATCTTGAATGTGGGCCGCTGTAATGCAATCTATATCTGATCCAGTCTCGGGCAAGCCCAGAGCGATCCGATACTAGCTTTCCTGCATCGGTCACTAGTCCGGTTGGTCAGTTTGCTTTTCTTCATATAATCATTCTCTTTGGAATACTTACTATCTTGTGGTTTTGCTATAGGTATTACACCTTCCCTACCATAAGAAGAATTATACCGTTATGGAAAGCTTTTATCACCGTTGTATGTTTAAAGTTAATTATTAACGCAGGTCTTTGCTGATAGTATATTGACACTTGTTAACTTTTCTTTTCTATACTTAATCCATTTGGTTAAAGAACCCTGAAGAAAACATATCTTACTTTATACTTGTTTTCATACTATTTCAACGTAAACTTTTGTAAAACCAAGCCTTTAGTGAAACGTTTCTATACGTGCTTAGCGTTGCGGCAGTTGTTTTAGTAAGTTATTAGTTATATTATTATTTAAAGTACTATATACATATATA
The DNA here is from genome assembly GCA_036346225.1 of Platerodrilus igneus. NCBI lineage: Eukaryota > Metazoa > Arthropoda > Insecta > Coleoptera > Lycidae > Platerodrilus > Platerodrilus igneus. The sequence goes on from JARFIW010000954.1 coordinate 1,842,303, forward strand.
TATATATATATATATATATATATTTCTGTGGTTTTACCTGAAAGGAAGCCCTAAAAATTGTGCCCCAATGTTCCTTCTTCTGAAATAGATATATAACTCCGACAATTTGTACCTAAATAAAACTTCGTTACAAATTTCTTGATTTGCGATATGTTGTAGTCTGGTACTTATAAAAATTGCTTCTCCAAGTTGATCTATCACGGCTAGCTCTGCTCCCTACCTTCTACCATATACTCACCACGGCTACTCATTCTCTCTATACCTTTCTAATAAAAAAATTTAAAAAATAAAATATTTCCAAAAATATACACTCTTTTATTCGTATAACTCAAATAATTATTCGCATAATCTCAATATTTATAAATCATTTCACGATAAACATCTCACACTTTGGTTCGTTATTGAAACATTAATCTAAAATTCTCGTGAGCTTTTATGTTGCTCTATATGACAAAATTTCGTTCGAAGTAGATGGGTCTCTCCTAAAACCCTAAATTTACGTTCTCCAGGTCTATGTTGAGCTCATAATAAATCTTTAATTTTGTATGCCTAAAATATTGCATCAACAAGTTATGCTAAGGACCCGTTTACTCCTTACACCATAAAAATTTCATTCAAGTATTTACCCTCAAATTTAAATTATTGTCTTTTACATATGTGAAACAAATTACTTTTCAGTTTCCAAAAATTTCACCAAATAACTCAAAACACACATCGTTTTTGATAACACCATATCATCACAACAGTTCAATTACAAAAAAAAAGTTACTTGGAATGTTCTTCTCAATCACCACCTCGGTAGTTGATCTTCACCAGACCCACGTTCCTGGATTACACCATCTTGTTGCTTTCCAACTTTGACTGCATTTCTCTTAACTCGTTCATTTAGTTCTCAACCAATTTGTGGACGTCTTCCACACGACTGCTCGTACAAAATCCAAACTTCGCTTCCTCTTCCAATTACCACGTTCATCCAATTCTTTACCAATTCGCTTACTTACTTGTCATCCTGCTTCAATGGTCTTAATTATTTATAAATATATTTGGCCCGTTTAATTTACTTGCACCAACTCGTGCATTTTAAACACTTGTAACTTTTCGGACTGCACTATTACACGATTTTCAAGTAGTATAGAAAAGACCATCCGGTCTTCTCTATACTACCACAAGTAAGTGATGCGACCCAGAAAATACAAGAAAATAAGAGAGCGATCATTCCCTCTGACAACCCTTATATAGCCTCAAAACCCCCCTTTTGTGTCACGTAATTTCGCTGCATTCTCTGAACTCCCGTAACTGCCCCTCACTTCTAGAAATTTTAGATGTACACCACATAAAACGGACTTTGAAAACCAAGAATTTTACCACTCCAATAGCATAATACTTTAAAACCACGCTAAAACTAACCAACGGTCCAAATTTCCTGTGAACTCTCCCTTTCCTATCGCTTCTCCCCAGTCTTAAACACGCCTCTTCGTGTCCGAGTCTATATTTTTATTCCACTCATACGTTTATAATCCCATTTCCTGTATTTGTCTTATGGTCCCACTATTGCTCTGTCGTCTACATTTAAAGCTTCCTTCTTCTATATGTGCGCCTTGAAAAATCGATATCGTGTGACGTAAAACCTGTTGCATCTGGTCCCTATCTTAGCCTCTACAAGTATTCGTTTACCGCGCTCTTGGAACTGTTTGCTACTTGAACACCTGCTATATTTTCTATCTGCCTCTATTACATCCTAACGATTCTCTGTATCTTACTTTTTTTATTGATCCGTTTATGAAATACCTGTCGGTTTAAGCTAACCGTGTGTCTTTCCATTGAAATGTTTTGTTAACGTCTTCAAGCTTTCACAAAAAATGCATATCTCCCCAAGCTGTTATTCCGTGAAACCTTGACTTGTTTTGCTGTTCTACACTTTGTAACGTTCTATATAACTGCTTTAGTTTACTATATTAAATAAATGTCCGTTGCTTAACTTATTATTTTTACTCGCTTGCGTATCCTTGTGTTCATCTTAATGTATACAAATTATTGATTTGAACTTAAATATGCCTTTTTATCCCCATTTAATTAATTTGAAACGTAATACATAAATTATTGTCTTGAGCTTATATTATAACATGTCCGTTTTTATTTCAATTTTATTTAAATGAAGCGTAATAAATGAATTATGGTTTTCTATTTACAGGGCGTTTAGACGAACACATTTTGACCTATTTACACATATTTAGCTTAATTCGTCACCGCAAAATATATATATATATATATATATATATATATATATATTGACGTGATAAGGGGTCACGGGAGGTCCTTGAAACCCAAATTCTAAAATTGAATCCCACCAAAATATAATAGAATCCGGAAAAAATGTAATTTTACGTAAATTTATGGTTATGCTCTGTATAATATAAGCGTACCTTTATTTATCAAAGTGCCATGCTAAAACTTAGATTGCGCGTGTATAAATAATCGCCCTGTATGATATACACATGTTGTAAATACATAGCAAGTTGTATATATAAAAATAATTAATTGCAAAAAACCGTAAAACGCATTTCAATGCGAATGCAAATCGATGCATATAAAAATATTTTTTATTTGCTGTAAATAGTAAAGAATAGTACTAGCTTTACGCATCTAGTTTAAGAAACTACAATCAACGTGTATTTTAAACCTCAATTTTCATATTAAATTTGTGTGCTAAAATACGAAAGCAAATGTTTTCTATAAAATGCAACTCCCTTTTGAATTAAAAAGCAAGTAAAGTTTTAATTAATTACCTTGTGTATTACAGAAATTTATTATAAATAAAGAGTTTTCTAGAATAATCAGGAATATAAAAAGATGAGTCATCGTTATTTAGAACTACGTAAATAAACATTTTATTTCTAGAAGCGGCCGGAACACGAAAAAACTTGCAAAATCCCTGGAATACCGGATAAAGGTTATTTATTATTTTTGCATTCACTGTTGGAGAGAAGAGATAAGCTTCAATAGTAGTATATGTAAAAGCGAGACAAAAAGCGCGCATAACGCATAACTGGAATCAGATAATTAGATAATAAAACGCCGCAATTTTGGACGCTAATGGGTTCTTCTGAGAAACCTCGCATCATTATGTTCCACACTACTCTAGTAACATTCTAGAAAATAGATAATTTGTATATAAAGAAGTGTTTATTAAAAACGGGTTTGATTCGATTCTTAAATTAGATCGCGAGATGTTATTTTAATTAAAGCGCGAGCTGTTGCGTTATGAAGATGATATTTGAAGTATGCAGTAAGCATACTGTAATTTAATAATTATTTTAATGCAATGAATATAAAAGTGATGGTCTAAACGCAAAGTTCATACAAAAATTGAACTATTAATTACAAGGAATAAGAAAATTTTTTCAATATAACGCTATTTTAAAAATTCTATTAAATAATTAAAAGGAAGAGTTGAGCCTAATGTACTTTGCTAACATTTATACATACATTCATATGTACACATACACACACGTACTAACAAACGAACAGATTTAAAATACATAATCAAAAAAATGCATAGACAAACATATCCTATATTTAATGCTTTAAATAATAAAAAAGTGAAACTGAAAGATTTTAAAATCTGATAATTTAGTTTTTATACAAGTTATACAATTTTTTTATACAACAAATTGAAGCAAAAATCAGCTTAAAGAAATATTTCGATTTAATTTCTATGTTAATTGGATATATATCTCCACCTTTTAAGTTAATGTCAATTCATGTATATGTTAGCATAGTTGATTGTATTTTAGAAAGCCTGTGATCAAGAATTTGAATTAAATTCGAAAATTTGGCTTTAAAGAGGAGTTTACTCCCTTGCAGCTGACCTCAAATCCATTAATAATATATCATGTTTGTGCTAGGTCATTATCTCCAAACTGAATATATATATATATATATATATATATATATATTACTCATATTTAGACCAGGCTAGAAAATTAAATAATCACATCAAATAATTTTAATCACTGTGTAGAAGTTTTGGGAAAAGGTACACGTTATTTAAAAAACCGTGAAGCATAAAAATTCATTCGTTTTATTAAAATTAAGAGATTTAAATTATTTATAAGACGCTTTATATAAAAGGAAGCAGTATTAGAAAACTTTACGGGTAATTTAATTATCCCTAGTAAAGAAACAAATAAAAATTACGTGCAAAATTTATATTAATTAACTCTATTTTAAGTAACTGGTATTAAACAAAACGTACAGATAATAATTGTAATTGAAGTTAATTGAACTGTTAGTAACATATAATATCTATAAAAACTTGAAAAACCCAATAAAATACCATGAAATCAAGCTCTGAGAATTAATTGTATGTTTAAACACCTGCGTATTTTTAAAAAGCTCATTCTGCGTAAATGTTGCAGATAATTAATAGTTACAAAGAATCTTGGAGAAACCGTGGCTTAATATTCACGAGAAGGTGCGATACGGGGTTATTTAACCCAGATAGTCCACATGGACTGAAATAATCGATAATAAAGAATATCAATTTGCACTAATAAGAACAGGGTAGATAGAGACAGATAATATGCGCAAGACCGAGACACATATAGTAAAAAGGCGTGAGTAGAGCAACGTCATGGGGTTGCGATTGGTTGAAAGTAAAAGGCAAAATTTGAGAGGTAAAATAACATTTCTGTATAAAATTCAATTAGTGATTTCCAGACGTTGCGTGCCGGGTTGAAATTTCTGAGATTTAGCTGGGGCGAGTGCAAAATTCGTAAAAATCGCATGCCAGGCTGCGGAATGGGAACATAGCAGGCGAAATTCTTTAGAATTGTCCGTTTTGGGGAACAGACCGACAGACAGGCTAACCGCTATATATACGGAGGTGAATATGAACAAGCTCTCTTAGATCTTCGACTTGATTCAACGCGTTAAACAGTGCTTTTTAGTTTTCCGGTTTTAATTAAATAATTTAAACAGTTTGCTCGAATATGTTTGTGATTTAAAACAGTTTGTTCTTTACATGCTACAATGAATATACGTTAGTGCACTTAGAAAAGAAGATACAAGGTAATAAAGTTTAGTATCACTGTACCAATTGGTAAAATTTACTACGACAAATAAATACACAAAAGTAGGCAGTTTTGGCGTATATTGGTGAAAGAAGTATGAATTTCTTTGTTATTTTTCGGGGGTATTAATAATTAAATGGTGCATAAACGTGTCTGGATCCACAAGACTAGGTTCAGATATACACAGATGAGTTCCGGAAAAGCCCAGAAACAACTTTAAATAAATGGTGATGGAGAAAATTTTAAAAGCGTTGAGAATCGGCAGCCGTAAATATAACCCAGTTGGAATGGTGTAATTAACAAAGGGACGATGTACATTGAAGCTACGAGTGCAGTAACCTTCAGGTAAATTATACTATTTTGTTCGAACTTTGATATTTTGGTGTGTGTTGAATAACTTTCTAATTTGTTTATTTAAAATGGACAGTAGTGAAATTGTACTAACAATAATATTTTAATTTTAAGGTGAAATTTGCTTGTTTAAGTAGAAAGGGGTATTTAGTATTGATGTTCTGGATTATGATAAAAATATGGGTATGTCTTTGAGCTCAATTAGACGAACCTGGTTAATTAACGTAAAGGGGTGGTAGATGCTCCCTTTGTACTCAGACTCCGGTCTGCATATATTGTTATAGTAATTAGTAGGCATCCTACAAGGACTTTAATTCTGGATGCACTTTAAAATGATAACAAATTTAATCTTGAAATTTTCTGATACTGAAATTTATGCTGAATTTTAATTTTGAAATTTTAATGTATTGTGAATATTGATGTAAATAGAGTTAACGTTGATGTTTGTGGTAGGAATGTGTTTGTTTTTTTTATGTATGAGGATGAAAGTTATCTAGAGGAGCAGCCGAGGTGATTAACAGAAGAAAGTCAATGGACCAACACAGTTAAGGTAATGAATAGCTTTTTGTAGGTTTCACAGCATTCTTGACGCCCAATTCGTGAGGCTCGATTCGAAAAGCGTAGTTCACGGATTTTGTAGGTTTCACAGCATTCTTTGGCGACCCAAAAGTGAGGCTCGAGTTCCAAATAAAATTTTTGTGATTTTATTCCAGGAAACTGGCGATCTGAGAGAGAGAGAGAGAGTTTCTGTGTGTGTATAAATTTAAGAGTATTTTAGAGGGTGTGAGAGTGATTAGAACGTATGCAGAGAAAAGAGTGGTTAAGGAGTCAAGGAGTGGAAATTGGAAGTGACGATAGTGCATTGTGTGAAAAAAATTCGAAAATGGAAGAAGCTGGAGGCAGTAAAGATCAGTCAAGGACGGAATCAGGGGATCAAGGAAACGAGATGATAATGAGAATGCTAGAGAGGATGAACGAAGAATCCAACAGAAAATTAGAACTGCTAAGCGATGAAGCTAATAGAGCTAGGGAAGAATCGAATAGAGCGAGAGAGGACTCAAATCGAAAATTTGAGCAAATGAGTGAAGAATCGAACAGGAAGTTAGAGGAGATTAGTCAGAAAATAGATGACGAATCAAGAAGTTTCAGAATTTAAAAATAGTCTTACCGTAAAAATGGGGGAGGTTGAAAATATGGTTGAAAAAAATGAGCATGATATTACAGGTCTTCGACAGGAAATGGGACATTTAAGGTCCGAAGTACGCATTTTTTGTGAAGAAGAGATTAATGTAAAAATGACTGAAGTGACAGACTCATGTAGGGATCAGTTAGGCAGGGTAGAACGCGAAGTTAGTAGTATCAAATACAACATGTCGAATTTAACGGGGGATGGTCCCAGATTTTATACAGGTAGCGTATCATTGGACCAACACATAAAGTTTTATGGCGATAACAGGGTAAATCCACAAATTTTTATTAATAGTGTAAGAAATCTAGTGGGAAATTTATTTGACGAACAGACTAAACTGAATACGATAAAGGCTTTATTGAAAGACAACGCGGAAGCATGGTACAATTTAGTAGGACAGGACATAGACACCTACACGGACTTTGAAGACAGATTTTTAAAGCACTACTGGAGTGACCACAGACAAGACCAGGTACGAGACGACTTAATCACAGGGAAATTTAAGGAGAATTTTCAGAAAGTAGAGCAATATGCTATACGCAAGTATAGCATAGCAAAGCAACTGAACCCACCACTGACGGACCGACAAATTATTAAGTATTTATCACGACACTTCGAGGTAGAAGTAAGACAACACGTAGCACTACAGAACATAGTGGACAGAGAAATATTTTTAGAATACCTGCAGAGGTACGACGACGTAAGTAGTGGACGACCTCGGGATAATAGGGAAAGACAGATCAATACAGTTAGGTTTGACAATAGACGGGACAACTATGCTAGAAGAGGGAATAGTTACGGATATCAGCGACAGAATTGGGAACAGCGACGACCATACGTTAGGAGTAATAGTTTAGGAAGGGGACCTGCACCGAGACCGGAACCAACCAGAAGGAATAGTTCACCGGACATGAGGGGGACTGCTAATACAGACACGGAACGAGTGGAAACGCTTAGGACATACGCTGAGGTGACTGCTAGACCAGGACCGAGTAGGGAAAACAGACCTGGACAGGATTTTTAGAACGCGACAGACCACTAGATTTCAGTGTAAATGTATATGAACATCCACGTGAATTTTTCAAAATTGAGGAGGAAGTAGAGCCAGAAACTGAGGAAAAATTATGTTTGCCAATTATTAATATAGAAATTTTTGAGAATAATGTAGAAGTATTACTTGATACAGGGGCAGAGGCGAGTTTAATATCGGAGGAATTCGTCAGCAAAATTAGGGATAAGGTTTGTGATAGAATTATGCCTATAAAGCGTAGCCATTTAGTAGCTCCAAATAAAAAGAAGTTTGCTGTAGTAAATAGTGTTGTGGTGCTTAGGATAGATATAGGAGATTTAAGCTGTGAACAGGAGTTTGTAATTGTACCTGGACTGAAGTTTCAGAGCATTTTAGGTGTTGACTGTATGATGAAGTTAGGGGTTTTGATAGATATGGAACGGAAGGTAATAAGGATTAATGATAGGGTAGTGCCATGGAAGGGCAGTTATGAAGTCACAGAGGATGACACGGGGTTTAGTATTAATGTAGTAGAGGTAGAGGATGATAGGGTTAAACAGATCAACACAATAAGATGTCCAGAGGATAGGAGAGTAGAGGTTCAAGCTTTATTACAAAAACATGCAGAATTAGTGGGGGTAGAAGCAACAGCAGCATATCGGGAGCAGGTGAAGGCCGAATTATTTTTGAGGAGGTTAAGTGGCAAGTTTGTTTTTAATAAAGTAGATTTAAGGAATTCATTCTGGCGGATTCCATTACATAAGAATTCTAGAAGGTACATAGGATTTTCCATAGAGGGAAAAATCGATAATTGTAAAGTAGTATCGTTTGGTTTGTCGGCAGAAAGGGAAACAATAATAAATGAGAAACAGACAAGTGTAGGGACTGAAGAAGAAGTAATATTTAAGAGTCAGGATAATAGGGATGATAAGTTTATTGTATGTGAGATAACAGGGATGATAAGTATAGATATAGAAGGGGGAGAAATAGAGATGAAGAGTATTAGGATGGTGAGAAGAAAGACTTGGAGGGTCAAGAAGAGAGTTAGATTTAAATAACTTAATGAACAAAGGATAGGGATAGGTGAATTTTAGTATGGATATAGAAAATAAAGCTGAGTATAGGATAAATATGGGAAATAGTTAGAAATAGGTTTAGGATGAGAATAAAGAGTAAATGTAGGAAGAAAAGAAGATAGGTTAAGTATAGATATTTCATATAAGATTAGTGGAGAGTTAGGAATAGAGTAAGAGTAGGATAGGTATATAGAATTAGTTAGGGGGAAGGGAAGTATAGTGAAGATTAGTTAAAAGTTAGGAATAGGATACGTATATAGGATGTATATAGGATTAGATGGATAAGTAGGATGAAGTTAATGATAATTTCAGTTTATAAAATTAGGTGAGAGTTAGGAATAGGATAGGGATATAGGATAGGTGTAAATATTTTTTTGATTGAATAAGGTAGGTAAGTTAGATAGATAAGGGTAGAGAGAGATAGGCATTTTTTTTTGTAAATTTTGTTTGCGGTTTAAATATTTTATATTTGAACTCAAATAAGTGGGATTATTTGTATTCAAATAGGGGGAAAATACTCATATTTAGACCAGGGTAGAAAATTAAATAATCACATCAAATAATTTTAATCACTGTGTAGAAGCTTTGGGAAAAGGTACACGTTATTTAAAAAACCGTGAAGCATAAAAATTCATTCGTTTTATTAAAATTAAGAGATTTAAATTATTTATAAGACGCTTTATATAAAAGGAAGCAGTATTAGAAAACTTTACGGGTAATTTAATTATCCCTAGTAAAGAAACAAATAAAAATTACGTGCAAAATTTATATTAATTAACTCTATTTTAAGTAACTGGTATTAAACAAAACGTACAGATAATAATTGTAATTGAAGTTAATTGAACCGTTAGTAACATATAATATCTATAAAAACTTGAAAAACCCAATAAAATACCATGAAATCAAGCTCTGAGAATTAATAGTATGTTTAAACACCTTGCGTATTTTTAAAAAGCTCATTCTGCGTAAATGTTGCAGATAATTAATAGTTACAAAGAATCTTGGAGAAACCGTGGCTTAATATTCACGAGTAGGTGCGATACGGGGTTATTTAACCCAGATAGTCCACATGGAGTGAAATAATCGATAATAAAGAATATCAATTTGCACTAATAAGAACAGGGTAGATAGAGACAGATAATATGCGCAAGACCGAGACACATATAGTAAAAAGGCGTGAGTAGAGCAACGTCATGGGGTTGCGATTGGTTGAAAGTAAAAGGCAAAATTTGAGAGGTAAAAATAACATTTCTGTATAAAATTCAATTAGTGATTTCCAGACGTTGCGTGCCGGGTTGAAATTTCTGAGATTTAGCTGGGGCGAGTGCAAAATTCGTAAAAATCGCATGCCAGGCTGCGGAATGGGAACATAGCAGGCGAAATTCTTCAGAATTGTCCGTTTTGGGGAACAGATTGACAGACAGGCTAACCGCTATATATACGGAGGTGAATATGAACAAGCTCTCTTAGATCTTCGACTTGATTCAACGCGTTAAACAGTGCTTTTTAGTTTTCCGGTTTTAATTAAATAATTTAAACAGTTTGCTCGAATATGTTTGTGATTTAAAACAGTTTGTTCTTTACATGCTACAATAAATATACGTTAGTGCACTTAGAAAAGAAGATACAAGGTAATAAAGTTTAGTATCACTGTACCAATTGGTAAAATTTACTACGACAAATAAATACACAAAAGTAGGCAGTTTTGGCGTATATTGGTGAAAGAAGTATGAATTTCTTTGTTATTTTTCGGGGGTATTAATAATTAAATGGTGCATAAACGTGTCTGGATCCACAAGACTAGGTTCAGATATACACAGATGAGTTCCGGAAAAGCCCAGAAACAACTTTAAATAAATGGTGATGGAGAAAATTTTAAAAGCGTTGAGAATCGGCAGCCGTAAATATAACCCAGTTGGAATGGTGTAATTAACAAAGGGACGATGTACATTGAAGCTACGAGTGCAGTAACCTTCAGGTAAATTATACTATTTTGTTCGAACTTTGATATTTTGGTGTGTGTTGAATAACTTTCTAATTTGTTTATTTAAAATGGACAGTAGTGAAATTGTACTAACAATAATATTTTAATTTTAAGGTGAAATTTGCTTGTTTAAGTAGAAAGGGGTATTTAGTATTGATGTTCTGGATTATGATAAAAATATGGGTATGTCTTTGAGCTCAATTAGACGAACCTGGTTAATTAACGTAAAGGGTGGTAGATGCTCCTTTGTACTCAGACTCCGGTCTGCATATATTGTTATAGTAATTAGTAGGCATCCTACAAGGACTTTAATTCTGGATGCACTTTAAAATGATAACAAATTTAATCTTGAAATTTTCTGATACTGAAATTTATGCTGAATTTTAATTTTGAAATTTTAATGTATTGTGAATATTGATGTAAATAGAGTTAACGTTGATGTTTGTGGTAGGAATGTGTTTGTTTTTTTTATGTATGAGGATGAAAGTTATCTAGAGGAGCAGCCGAGGTGATTAACAGAAGAAAGTCAATGGACCAACACAGTTAAGGTAATGAATAGCTTTTTGTAGGTTTCACAGCATTCTTGACGCCCAATTCGTGAGGCTCGATTCGAAAAGCGTAGTTCACGGATTTTGTAGGTTTCACAGCAATATATATATATATATATATATATATACAGTTTGGAGATAATGACCTATATATATCTGTGTGTGTGTGTGTGTGTGCGTGTGTGCTTATATGGCAAAACGATGTGCCTATGTAATTGTAGTGGTAGGAAGAAAATGATTTGCAATAGGGTTAATTAAATAATATATGTTTAAATATTGTGAAAGGATTTGTCTGTGTATTGCAAAATATGTATGTGTTAATATTGTAAAAGGATTTGCCTGTATATTTGTAATGGGAAGAAGAAAAGGATTTGCAATAGGGTTAACTAAAAATATAAGTGCTGATACTGTGCAACATTGCTTACTTTGAGATGATGTGTTAAAAGAGTAAGTTAATAAAATGCCCTGAGATGACACGGACAAGCGGGTGTATAATCCAAGAATTAATAATATTAGCGGTCACGTTGATGAATGACAAGTACAGACAAATAACGCCGTGTAATTAGCTTAATGTATATCTATCTCTCCTCCACTTACATATAGCCCATATAGCTTTTAAATTCAATGTATCTCTTATGAGACTCAATTCGTTCATTTTTACATTGGTTTGAATGAGAGTCAATTTTGGGGTCGTAGCGTCAGTTTCGTACTACTGGGGTGGGCAGACAAAACAAGAAGCAAAAACTAATTACTCGAATTGCGCCAAGGATTATCACAGTAAAGTAACGATTTAATATTTATATCTTCACAAAAAATAAGGTTATTCGGAGTCAAAAAATTAAAACACACACGAGCTCTTTCGTTATTAAATCATTAACATTGCAAAGTCGTTAGAACTGACTAAAGGCGATGTTAACACAAACTAAACTGAATTGTTCGAAAGTTATGTCTTTGAAACTAGAGATGGAATTTATTGTGGCATTAGGGTTTTTCTAATATAGCAAATTGCTTTTAAATATTTTTTTCTGGTGTTGAGGTCATGACTTTTTGAGTGCACTAGAGAATAATTTTGAGCACAACAAAACATGAAAAAAATTATACTATTTCAACTAATTTAAAGTCGACCGTGAAAATAATTCTAATCAATTTATATTGTTTATGCATTCTCTTTGAGAGCATTGTGGCGTAACTTCAACACAATAATGTTTGTAAAAGCTTAATATTATACACCAACTGGATTCCGTGGACGTGGTAAGCACCATTAACAAATGGTACTTAAAATTTAAGAGCAAAAAATAATTAGTTTTAAAATTTGTACATTATAGCACCCCCTCCCCTCCCCCCCGCAGTTCCAAACGTTTCAATTTACGCTTGATTGTTTGTTGGCTTTGTAGATTTTTTACGTTACAGCTTTTTTCTAGCGATTTGATATTATTCAAGTATCTAGTTTGTATACAGAAAATATCAAACTTTATTTATTTTATTTAATTAAATGTATTATACATTGCAGTTTAAGAAAAATTTGATAGTTGTATCATTATATTATTTCTCGGTAATAAATAACATTGTATTTTCGGATTCTCATGAAGTGAAAGCTTTAAAGAGCTTTTAATTCGATTGACTACTTTTGAACGTTTAATTACAGGAGAGTATCTTTAAATATCTATATTCTGGATATTAATTAATTTCGTGCAATTAGTAAATCATCCTTAACATTCACTTTTGCAAGTGGTAATATTGCATACGATAGGAAGTCGTAAATCTAAATGTCATATAATATGAACTTACAATGTAACCTCTTAAAGTACATCGCTTTCTTTCGAAATGCAGAAGTGATTGTAAAGAATATACCAAGGGAAAGGAATATGCCACGTGCTGGAAAGTAATAATAGGGCAAGCAGTAAGCAGTGCGTGGCACGTGTTGCATGTCAATCGTATTAGTAGTTCCCGCACAACCCCGGATCAACTTCACTATCCCTAATATCTTGTTCCGGTAACCACGTGTTCAAACCGTGCCAGGTGGTTACTGCTCTAAATTAGACGACATATGTGTAATTTTAGACTGACAAAGCTAAAGAAAAATCCCGGTCTCAGGTTTGGAGCTCGACAGACGCGAACTATCTTATTTACTGATGTAATTAAATTCACATATGCTTCTAACCATTTTTTGCATGAATGCTTTGCGAACGAGCGTCTATATACATCTGATTTGGGTTTGGGTAAAGCAACCAACTTAAGTGTATTTTAAAATATGCCTGAGATTAAACCTCGTTTAACACCTGGTTATTTACCAATTAAACGTCTTTGCTTGAAATTCATTTCCTTATATTGGATGATTTGTTACAAATTGAAGTGCATTGCATGTTTCGCTTGTAGGTGCAATTATAATGGTTTTATAAAGGCAAATATCTTCAGAAAAGTTAAAACAGAATGTTTGTAGTGTTTAGTAATTATGTTTTCTAATTTAAATGAGCTACATCGAGAACGTCTTCAAAGACTTATAATTTCATAATTCAAGTCTATTAAAGCTTCAGTAGCACATTGAAAAAATGTTTACCTTGGAATTTCGATACTTATATCTTTAGTAAAATTTTTAAATTATTTTCGCGACTCAGAATTAGACATAAATTTAATATCCATAATGTTTATATTATTAGGAAGGAATCTACTCCTCAACCAAAACTAAAACCAGTTTCCAAAATAATACCTTGAGAAGCGAACGAAAAAGCAATACATTTATTTCAGTTGATAAAGTTTATAAAAAATAAAGTGGGGATAAACATTTATTAACCCAAATACCCAGTGCCGTTTTAGTCAAATGGGGGACGCTGGGCACTATAAAACATTTAAGACTCGTTTGACGGAAATTTGTTTCATCAAATAGAATCAATCATAGAAAACGAGGATATAGTTATAATTTTAAATTATATATTAAAAAGTTACTATGATGCAAACAAACAAACATACATTTAAAAAACTGTTGTGTGAAAGAATCGTTCGACTGTTAAATTTTTAAATGTCCGGAAGGGACAGAAATCCCGTAACAAATTAAGAGTACACCGGATAACTAAAGTGTTGCGGGAGTGGGACCCTATATAAACAAATTGATAAATTACAAAAAGTAGTGGGGAAGGCAGATTTATCAAGCTACGTTACCATAAACACTTACCCTGCAAATTTTTTTTGGAACCGTTTTAATTAATTGGGGCCAACTTGTCTGGTCTAAGGTACGATTTTCTAGAAAGGGGCTTTTCCTAGTGGACTCTAATTATTTCAGCCTCCTGGTGGAATGGAATCTTTTTACAATCAAGCTATATTCTAAACAAAGAAAACAAATCATCTCTCACTGCGTCACCTAATTCTATTTTTAATACAATCGTCATAACATTATGCCTGTAAATAGGTACACACACAAATTTTAAATTACCTAAGTCAACTCAATTCCTTCTTGTCATAACCCTAACAGTTTAACTACAGTAACTTAACTACACCCTCAACCTTCTAAAATAAAATTTCAATGTTCAGTTTTTGTATATCTAACAAGTTAAACACTATAACCTACAATGATGGTGAACATTTTATAACTTCATCACTGCCTATCTTAGCTATATCAATTCAGAAATAACATAATAATGAAAAATACTTAATTATGAAAACATACATGTTTTGAGTTTTCTTTTTGCTTATTACAGAAAGACCTTCATCAATCAAGTTTGAGTACACAAGGTGTACAGTAATGGAGTTCCAACTATAATGTTGAAAACAAGACTGTCCAACCTGTTTTTGTTTTTTTGGGCCGTCTTCAATGAAGTCCGCGAATTTCGCTACGCTAGAACCATTCAAACTAACTTATAATCAAATCTGTTCCCTTTATAACCCCTAGAAACGGATTCCCTCCAACAGTCTATCTGTTCACCGGTTTACGAGCAATTCATTCTCCTTCTCTGTCAACTGTCTAGCTCTCATTATCCTCCACACTTTTAATACCTTTGCGGGGTATGTCGTTGTACTACAGTCTTTCATATCAAACTTACATTAGATAAACTAAATTTGTAGGATTTCCTGTGGTTTATTCATATTAACATCACCTGCTTATTGCTATCTCATGTCTTTAGCAGTTTGTATGTTGTTATATTGAAAACATTTTACATTGTATTGTATATTATTATGCCTGTTATATTATCATACTAAATTTCACTTAGATAATCGGCTGATTATATTGTAATAAAGTTACTTCTATTTTATCTGGTTGCAATTTATACATTGTGTCCATGTAACTTTAAATTTAATTATTTCTAATGAAAGCTAGAAAAAGCTTTCTTAAAAACAAGATAATTAATTATATAAAAATATGAATATAGAAAATTCCACTACCATCCAATCAACAATTATTCTAAAAGCTTTCTTAAAACAACATGATTGCGTTATAAAAATTTTCAGTAAAATTTGTTTCTTTTGCGGCTTATAAATAAATCATTGACCTGACTTACGTTTAAGTATGTATTATAAAAGAAATAACTATGGTTAGGCGGTTTAAGTCTAATGCGTAAATATTCTTAATCGAAACTAAATAAAAATTAAACTGCCATGCTTAATTAACATTACTTAATTGCCAAATCTAAATACGCATTTACCCTCCCTGTTTAAAATTAATTTCTTTCCTTTACTATCTGGCTTATATCAGAAGTAACGCGAATGCGTTACAAATCCTAAACTAATATAAGAAGTTCTATTCGGGATTTTTATTTTCAAAATTATTAATGATTTCTTTAAGCACGTCCCTTTCTATGGACATCAGCGGCAAAGAGTTTAATCTTTCTTGACGAATTGTAGTTTATTTTCTTTCCTTTCAATTTTTAAAAGAACGGCCTTCCACTGTAGTTAGTTCCCCTTATACATAAAAAGGGTTCTCATTGGTTTTTCTACATTTAGAAACATGTTTTTGATTTTGTATTCTTTTATAAGGTGTTAATAGTTCTGGGATTTTAATTTCATCTTTGCTAGTCCTCACACCTTTCAAATATTCGGTTAAATGCAGACAATTTATTTCTAACATTTTGGCGCTAATGTTAACTCTTTAGGATTAAAAATTTTCTTGCGAGATAAAAACTAATCGTTTTGTACGAATTCAAGCGTTGTTTTAAATACGTAGTTAAGGTACCAATTACAGAAAAATAGTTTTTACTTTGAATTTTTCTTTGCCTTTAGTCACAGTTTTTATTCTTTGAGATAGCTTCTTGAAGTCGGATTTTGGACTTTTTCCTTTAGCAGCGATTCGACATCACAAAACTATCCCTGAGTGTGCTAATAAAATTTTGACACGTAAATATCCATAGAGAAATAAATCTAAGGTTAATTGTGTAAATTTTGGTGCTCTTCAAGATCATTCATTCATCATGATTAACCACTCACTTTTCAAAGTCAAAGCACTAACCTACACCACTTCCGCCCTATTTTCGTTTCGACTGGGAGAGAGTAGATAAGTAACAGGCGTACGAGTCCAAAAAAACAGGTTTTCTTATGAGATTTAACATGGGAAATTCAAAGTTCCTTCAAGACCATTTCGTGAGTTCCAAATGTTATTCACCCGGGCGACCACACATATATCACATTTTTTAATAATCCTACTTTTAACTTCTTTAATTTAGTCCCTCGTAAGTTACTCCTTTTGCTTAACTGTTCTTTTATCTGAATATTCCTGGAAAGTCCTTATTTTATAAATTCCATATATTCTTTAAAAGCTTAATCTCTCAATCACATCTTTTTACGCGACTCTGCACTATGTTTAGTCTTTACTTCAAATGTTCATACTCCAAGTATTAGTCATTGTGGATTTATTTTAATTATTTTCATTACATATTAAACTTTAAATAAAAATAGAGGTTCATAAATATGTTTTATTACATATTGCACTTACATACATTGATTTTATAAACTATAACATACTTATTGTTATTATTACATATACTGTTTCAGTTTATCCTAATTAACATACATTAAACATACTAGTTGAATATATATAAATTAACATTCTTTAGAGTAACATACTTGAATAGTACGTTAACAAATAACAGTACATTTACAATAGGATTGGAGCTACCAATTCAATTAATATATGTTACATAACCTTACACTTAGTACATATAAATTAACATATTATTTATATATTTACACTTATTTACTAGAGAATGTATTTACACTTTCATGCTACATGCATATATTAGCCTAATTTAATATAATTTAAACTGCATCCTCAACTTCCATGCTATCTACGGAATAATGACCTATGGGAAATGTCTTGTATGATCTCGGAATCAAATATCTTTTATCGTCATGTGGACTTAACGCTATTTTATTCTGAACGATTGTATGAGCATGGTGTTTAGATGAATGGATCAAATTTTATGAAATAGTCACCCACACAGCGAACGAAGTGCTCAAATGTAATGTGGTTTTTATGACAAACTTTTTAATTCCCTTGACTTTTCAGTTACACCAAAATTAGAGCGAACTGTTGGCGTCATAGAAGTATCGACGGCTTCGTGGCGTAGTTGGTATGCGTGTGACTACTATGCCCAAGGTCCCGGGTTCGAATCCCGACACGGTCCGCTTGAAAAATGTTAGACGAGCATTTTTCACAAAAATACACCCTCGATCGGATGAGAGGTCCCGTGTGTGAGTGTTGTCACGCGCGTTAAAGATCCCTACCTTGCTTGGAACAGCAAGGATTCGGCAAAACTCAACATTTTTCAGGATAAAAAACACGCTTCCTGGCCAATGTAGTACCGTCGGATGGAGCATTGGGAAATCACATGTAAGGCATAGAAGTATCTCTAGGTGGCTCCGTGGTGTAGTTGGTATGTGTGTGACTACTACGCCCAAGGCTCCGGGTTCGAATCCCGACACGATCCGCTTGAAAAGTGTTAGGCAAGCATTTTTCACAAAAATACGCCCTCGTTCGGATAAGAGGTAAAATGTAGGTCCCGTGTGCGAGTGTTGTCACGCACGTTAAAGATTCCTACCTTGCTTGCAACAACAAGGGTTCGGCAAAATTCAAAATTTTTCAGGTAATAAAAACTCGCTTCCTGACCAATGTAGTACCTTCGGGTGGAGCATTGGAAAATCACATGAAGGGGGCATAGAAGTATCTTTTTCTATACGAAAGCGTTCAGCTTCCTTCTCTTCCGGTGTGTTCTTCCGTTCTAAACGATGAAATGTTGAGATACGTAAACGTTCGCCCAATTATTAAATACCTCGAAGCGGCAGAGAAACAATAAACTTAAAATTTTCGAATGTTGATAAGGATATATAAATAACACACCTACATTCTCGAATAAACTCTAACGTGGAAAATATACATAGCAAAGCGACTAGATTAAGGGCAAATACTCTCAAAACTGCTAAGTCAGAGTGGGTTCGTTATACAAAGTCCAATTTGTACCTAGTGGAGATTAGTGTGATTGAAACTTCAACGTCAGCATATAATAAAAACCCACGACAAGAAGATCTGTAACGGTAAAATTTAAAGCAATTTATTTAAATGATTTAAGTGTAGAAGAAATACTTGTGTGGAAATAGTTTGCTTGCTATATAGTAAACATGGCAAAAATCAATTAAAATATTTCGTAGATCATTTAAATGGCATAAACGATTTAATAAAATAAACACTGCAAATTGAGTGTATAATAAGCAATCATCTTTTAGATGCACTAAATAGAAAAACACAGTACAAATCGTTTTTCTACTTTATATGAAATTATTAGTAAAAAATATTTGAAGTAGTGTGTAGCAGAGAAAGTAGATTTTGAAACGTTGAGACTGCTAATTTTATTTTTAAAAAGCCTGCTTTTTCAACATTTCTAATTAGAAGTGTTGTGTCTTTACCAGCTCAAAGGGGTTTTTTAATTTAGCGAAAAATAGTCGTATAAAATAATCGTGTGCTATTTGATTATCAATTTTCACACTTACTACAATTTTGGCTTTATAAATGCGTTTTTATTTGTTTCTCTTGGGTTTGAATTCATCCTTAAACTAAATATGTGCAAAAGAATTTGTATTAGTATTAATTATTAACACATAATTGAATTATCCATTTTGTTTTCAATTAAAAATCTCATAGGCTACAACACATGTAATTAAGTATCTTGTAATGGGTAGAAGAAATTGGTTTGCGCCATTAAATTCGGTTGACCTTATGTGTGATTTTTCAATGCTCCACCCGAAGGTACTACATTGGCCAGGGGGCAAGTTTTTTTACCTGAAAAATTTGGAATTTTGCCGAACCTTTGCTGTTCCAAGCAAGGTAGGGATGTTTAACGTGCGTGGCAACACTCACACACGGGACCTCCATTTTACCTCTCCTCCGAACGAGGGCGTATTTTTGTGAAAAATACTCACCTAACATTTTTCAAGCGAACCGTGTCGGGATTCAAACCCGGGACGACCTTGTGCGTAGTAGTCACACGCATACCAACTACGCCACGGAGCCGCCCATGTGATTTTCCAATGTTACACCCGAAGGTACTATATTGGCTAAGAAGCGAGTTTTTTTTAACCTGAAAAATTTTGAATCCGCCGAACCCTTGCCATTTCAAGCATCTTTATCGAGCGCGACAACACTCACACACGGGACCTCGATTTTACTTCTCATCCGGACGAAGGCGTATTTTTGTGAAAAATGCTCGCCTAACATTTTTCAAGCGGACCGTGTCGGGATTCGAACCCAGGACCTTGGACGTAGTAGTCACACACATACCACTACGCCACGGGCCGTCTGACTCGCTGGACCGTTCATTTACATTTCCAATGCTCCACCCGAAGGTACTACATTGGCCAGGAGGCGAGTTTTTTGTTGCCTGGAAATTTAGAATTTTGCCGAATCCTTGCCGTTCTAGGCGACGTAGGGATCTTTAACGTGCGTAACAACACTTACACACGGGACTTCCATTTAACCTCTCATCCGAACGAGGGCGTAATTTTTGTGGAAAATGCTCACCTGCCATTTTTCAAGCAGTCGGCCGTGTCGGGATTTGAACACGGAACCTTGGGACCCGTAGTCTTACGCTTACTACATTGATCCACGGCGACGCCTGACTAGCTGGACCGTTCATTTACATTTCCAATGCTCCACCCGTAGGTACTACATTGGCCAGGAGGCGAGTTTTTTGTTGCCTGAAAATTTAGAATTTTGCCGAACCCTTGTCGTTCCAGGCAAGATAGGGATCTTTAACGTGCGTGACAACAATCACACACGGGAGCTCCATTTAACCTCTCATCCGAACGAGGGCGTAATTTTTGTGAAAAATGCTCACCTGCCATTTTTCAAGCAGTCGGCCGTGTCGGGATTTGAACACGGGACCTTGGAACCCGTAGTCTTACGCTTACTACATTGATCCAGGCGACGCCTGACTAGCTGGACCGTTTATTTACATTTCCAATGCTCCACCCGTAGGTACTACATTGGCCAGGAGGCGAGTTTTTTGTTGCCTGGAAATTTAGAATTTTGCCGAACCCTTGTCGTTCCAGGCAAGGTAGGGATCTTTAACGTGCGTGACAACAATTACACACGGGAGCTCCATTTAACCTCTCATCCGAACGAGGGCGTAATTTTTGTGAAAAATGCTCACCTGCCATTTTTCAAGTAGTCGGCCGTGTCGGGATTTGAACCCGGGACCTTGGGATCCGTAGTCTTACGCATTGATCCACTGCGACGCCTTGACTCGCTGGACCGTGCATTATATTTCCAATGCTCCACCAGAAGGTACTACATTGGCCAGGAGGCGAGTTTTTTGTTGCCTGGAAATTTAGAATTTTGCCGAACCCTTGCCGTTCCAGGCAAGGTAGGGATCTTTAACGTGCGTGACAACACTTACACACGGGACCTCCATTTAACCTCTCATCCGAACGAGGGCGTAATTTTTGTGAAAAATGCTCGCCTAACATTTTTCAAGCGGACCGTGTCGGGATTTGAACCCAGGACTTTGGGATTAGTAGCCTTACGCCTACTACATTGATCCACGGCGACGCCTGACTAGTTGGACCGTTCATTTACGTTTCCAATGCTCCACCCGTAGGTACTACATTGGCCAGGAGGCGAGTTTTTTGTTGCCTGGAAATTTAGAATTTTGCCGAACCCTTGCCGTTCCAGGCGACGTAGGAATCTTTAACGTGCGTAACAACACTTACACACGGGACTTCCATTTAACCTCTCATCCGAACGAGGGCGTAATTTTTGTGAAAAATGCTCACCTGCCATTTTTCAAGCAGTCGGCCGTGTCGGGATTTGAACACGGGACCTTGGGACCCGTAGTCTTACGCTTACTACATTGATCCACGGCGACGCCTGACTAGCTGGACCGTTCATTTACATTTCCAATGCTCCACCCGTAGGTACTACATTGGCCAGGAGGCGAGTTTTTTGTTGCCTGGAAATTTAGAATTTTGCCGAACCCTTGCCGTTCCAGGCAAGGTAGGGATCTTTAACGTGCGTGACAACAATCACACACTGGAGCTCCATTTAACCTCTCATCCGAACGAGGGCGTAATTTTTGTGAAAAATGCTCACCTGCCATTTTTCAAGCAGTCGGCCGTGTCGGGATTCGAACCCGGGACCTGGGGATCCGTAGTCTTACGCATTGATCCACAGCGACGCCTTGACTCGCTGGACCGTGCATTTATATTTCCAATGCTCCACCAGAAGGTACTACATTGGCCAGGAGGCGAGTTTTTTGTTGCCTGGAAATTTAGAATTTTGCCGAACCCTTGCCGTTCCACGCAAGGTAGGGATCTTTAACGTGCGTGACAACACTCACACACGGGACCTCCATTTAACCTCTCATCCGAACGAGGGCGTAATTTTTGTGAAAAATGCTTACCTGTCATTTTTCAAGCAGTCAGCCGTATCGGGATTTGAACCCAGGACCTTGGGATCCGTAGTCTTACGCTTACTACATTGATCCACGGCGACGCCTTGACTCGCTGGACCACTGAACTACTCTTTATATAGGAATTGACTAAAAACCTTGTTTCGAGTTTGCACGACATCGGGAATTTCTGTTGTTTTAGCAATGGAACATATCGCCCTAGAACATTACACACGCTTTATGAATGGAAGCACGTATTGTATTGACAGCCTGATTATTGTGCAATTTATGTACTGGGATAAAAATAGCACACACTGAACTATAGCAATAGATTATATAATGTCTGTTCGTTCCATTAAAATAAAATGAATAGTAACAAGCAATGTCAGAGTAAAAACCTTAACAGTTATAAAATCTGGCAAATCAATTCCAATGTCTTAACATAATAGGTTTATTTGAATGTTTGATGAACACGCCAAGCATGCCTTTAGAGTATTACGATCTACAATGTCTGAAAAAAATCGCTACCACTAACTGTTTTAAAATAAACGGTTATTTAGTTTGCCTGTGTATGTACCTTATTACATAAAATATTGGTTATAAACTCGGTAAAGTTCCTTAAATGAATTCATAATGTTGCGTTTACGAACAGATTTTTTACATTGTAGTTTAACGTTACTATGCAAATTTGTATTTTATAATAATCGTTAGCAATGTAAATGGGATAGAAGAAAAATATTAAACAACCGAATAAGATTAACAAACAGGAAGTGCTTGAATGTAAATGAAACAAAGCTTACGTTTATTCATAGTAGATCACAAATATTTTTGTTTTCGTTACGCCAACGCTTCTTTAATTAAATTCTGTTTCGTTAACATTTTCATGACGTGAACGGGTATTGTACCGTATTCTCTTACATTCAAATTAAATCGAGTTCTTCATGAAAGCTTTAAGCAACTTTAAAATGCAAATCTTATTCGGAAGTAGAAAGGATGTAGATATATTAAGTCAGGGCTCTAAATTTTTAATGTGGTAAATAAATTAGACTATAATTTTAATTAGAAAGGAACCAAAAGGAGTAAAATTTAACTATTAAAAGTATAACATCGAAGGTTGACAGACACTTATGTAATACGAATTATTGCCTTACTTAAGTAGCTAAGAATACGGTGTTTATTAAATGAAGTATTGACAGTGTCGAAGGATTCCACGGCGGGTGTCATGATTAATAAGCGATTCATTCGCAAGAGCCATTGGCAAGACAAGATATGAATCACTACTACAGATGATGCCCCTCATGAAAGTGGAGCAACCGTCTTTCTACTTTTTAGAATTACATTGTGTAAAATCGATACACGTAGATATTATTAATCGTGACACGACCACTGGAAACTTCTAACATTATCATTGAAACTTTTAGGGTGAGGGTATGCTTAACAAATCAAAACTTGTTTTAACTTTTGACACTCACTGACGAAACCTGTTTGCGTACTGACGTGGAACTAAAATGTAGTTCCTAATTTTGTAAAAATTAGACATCACTTCACCACCTAATTCGAACCTCAAGATTTTAGACCGTGTAGAAGAACTCTTGATTCTTCGTGAACGCATCTCCATTAACTGCAAACATGTTAAGAATAATTCTAGACAACTCTTTCGCACTGGTTTAGTGTTATCCAGTAAAATTAACCATAACGATTGGAAACTATTTGACGGTGTTATATATCAGTAAGTCAAAACAACATAAAAATTTATCTTCTAAAAGTTTTCATAAATTTTCAGCAACATACCATAATTTACAAGCTCAAATGCCACACAGCATCCTTCACAAAAATCGTAGTAAACCGATCTAACTACAATCTATCAGAAAGTGAACTGCAAGTCTTTCTAGTCAGTTAAGCTTCTCCGTAGCGCTGCGGAAATACCCATCGATGAAATCATAAGTTCGGTGGGATCGTCTGTGCAATCTGTACTAAAAAAAACCCCGAATATAAAAACATAATAAGAGTGGAAAGTCGACGGAATCTGAAGAAAAGGTTAACTCGTCACTCCAGAACAATGAACTATATATAAACTGTAATGGAATCACTAATGTTAGAGTGTGAGACAAGTTGAAATGGTTAAGCAACCGGTAAGGTTGTGGTATCTTTGTCTTTCTCTAACTCATGTTTATATATAGAACCAACAATCAATTTTTACTTTCATAATGAGTTTATTAAAAATTTTAGTTATTAAATTGTAAAAACTAACAAATACTAATATAATACAAGTTTTGTAAATAGTTTGCACCTTTTTTCAAGCAACTTCAGGTGAATTTAAAAAAAGCTCATGGTCCTGAATAGTAGCAATTATGGTATAGAACTATTGTGATTAATGAGTAATTTACATAAAGGATACAGATCGCATATTTTTTGACACATTGAATAATCCCTAAACTCGGCAATCTTAAATACACTGATGCATATATCATTAATACAATATATCCAGGTATCAAACTCACAATATAGTAGTGAAATTAATATTGGTGTCTAAAAGTTAACAACCCCAATAAATAAATATAGAAACAGCAATAAAGTAAATTTATCACATAACTCAATATAGTTTATAAACCTACTGATTTCTAAAACATAAAATACATTTTCCTAACTTATATACTATTAATTTTGTTTGAGGTAACTGATTTTAGTAATAGCTTTTGGTAAATGCATTAAATAACTTAACCCAAAACAAAAACATAAATCATAAAAGATTTTTGGGATTTAGGATACTGGTTTTTGCTTACTCTATAAAACAAACATTTGTTAATAGTCTATAACTTATTTTCTCAAAGTTAACAACCACCGATTTAATAAATTGCGGGTTATTATTATTTAGCAGTAGCAGAATATGTAAAGTGCTTTATCTTACAGTAGTACCTCATTCCGAATTTTGTTAACAATATGCAGGTCATTTCGAACCAGAACTTGTCTAGTGGTCACGGTGCTCTGTAAATAGATTGGGATATTAGTAATGCTTGAACAGCATCTAACTTTAAAAACTTTCGCGAAAGACCTGGTTTAACTTGCTAGTCTTCGTTTTGAATACGTCGACTGCTCAATCGACTACGGATTGAAGGTTTCCAGTTTTCTCTCTTAATTGCACTTATCAACAATTACAATATTTGAGGACGTTGACACGGAAATCTGTAAAAATAACAATCATTTTCGTCGAGTACAGAATTAAAATTTTAACCTACACAGTACTGCACCATCTCTACAAACACAATTAGACGGTTAAAAGAATCACAAAGCCCCTATTTATAACTTTGTTTGAATATCTAAATAATTTTTTAACTAAAGATTGATGACTTTTTCCGCTAGTCGCAAATCAGCAAGTAGAATTTATTGAAAACAACAATAACCCACACACCTACAGATTTAACGTAATGAGACGAATAGGGATGGTGATACCACAACGTATGTCTATCCTTTTTTACTGCGCCTGACACACCGCGGTTGTATGCAATAACCAACGTGTTTCCATTCCAGTTTATATATATAGTTCATTGCTCCAGAATGACCCATACGTCCCAATAGCTAAAGTATAGTAACTAACTAGCGTGTCCAAACTACCGCGCTTGTACAACCTACCAAAGATCCATAAACCAGATATTCCATTCTGTTGAAAGAAACGAACCTTATAATCACCAACTTACTTTATAGGAAGCTATTTGACAAATTTTTTAAAGCTTATGCTGGCAAGTAGTCCATTCCACGTTTAGAACAGACTCCGTGTTATTCATTTATTCGAAGATAACAATTCTTGATCTTAGTAACATACTGATCAGTGTTGACGCAACTTCTAAATTCAGCAACGGTGCAGTCACGATAATAACAACACAAATTGACAAGTCTAAATACCTTATCACGCTAATATATAATTGACTTACAACCAGATATACTGACTAGTTTAACAAACTCTTGGCACATTTACTTCCTATTATTCTCGATACTACTCTAGAGTTGTTTAAATCTATTACTCTATGGTTCCAAAACTTTAAAACCTAAGTGTGGTTTCCATATGTAGTCTGTGGGCTGTATCCATGGCGGCTCCGTGGCGTAGTTGATATACGTGTGACTACTACGTCCAAGATCTTGGGTTCGAATCCCTACACGGTTCACTTGAAAAAGGTTAGGCGAGCATTTTTCACAAAAATACGCCCTCGTTCAAATGAGACATAAAATGGAGGTCTCGTGTGTGAGTATTGTCACACACGTTAAAGATCCCTACCTTGCTTGGAATAGCAAGGGTTCGGCAAAATTCAAAATTTTTCAGCTAAAGAAAAACTCGCTTCCTGGCCAATGTAGTACCTTCGGGTGGAGCATTGGAAAATCACTTGTAAGGTCTGTATCCATAGTGAAGATACACTTGACAGCGTCTTAAATGACTTTAACAACCTACACAAGGAAATAAAATTTTTACAATGGAACCTATAACAGTGAGTAAATAAACAAGGTCACCACCAGCCCACAGAAGTGGTTTCTTACATGTATTTTTTTATAAGAAAATCTAAGGTCCATTTTGTTCATTTTGTACCCTTCAAGGTCATTGATTTAATGATTACATGACTTTATCATGATCAGCCTTTCACTTTTCAAGGTCAAACCTACACCAGTTCCGCCTGTTGTCATAAACATACAAGGATTAGCACACGCTTTCGTGTTTATTGTATACCCACCCCCATTCACATACTAGACCTACATTTAACCTCTCATCCGAACAAGGTTGTAATTTTTGTGAAAAATGCTCACCTATCATTTTTCAAGCAGTCGGCCGTGTCAGGATTTGAATCCAGGACCTTGGGATCCGTAGTCTTACGCTTACTACATTAATCCACGGCGACGCCTTCGTTCACTGGACCGCACAATAGGCCGCTTTCTGGGCAATGTGGACTACATTTTTGCGTAATAGACCGTATTGTTTTATTCTTCAAGTTGTTGTTACATGATCTTGAAATTAATATAACGATTAAAGCGGGATGTAGTATATATATATGAAAATGTGTAAAAATCTTTGTCATTTTTTGAAGGCAGGGTGGAAGTAGTGTAGGTTAGTCCTTGAAAAGTGAAATACTAGTCATAATAACGTTACGTGATGCTTGAATGGATGTTTTCGAGGATATAAAATGACCAAAATAGATCGTAGATTTTCTCATAAGAATATACATATAGAAAACCGGTTTTGTGGGCTGGTGGAAAACTTGCTTATCTACTACAATGAAACTCTACCTACCCTGATATACTTATTTTTCGTAAGCTTAATAGGATGATACGTCAGTCATTCTGTATGCTAAAACACGCGCACAAAAAGATACCTTCGAATATAATCATCACTGAACTCTTGAAAGTTATCGAACCCAATCTTCAACCACCACTACCTAAATTTATGACAACCCTTTTTCTCTATTTATAGGTGACTACGTGTTGAATAGCGGCTTAATTGATATTCAAAGGTTTGTGATTATTGATTGTGCTGAAACCAAAACCGTGGGCAACTGATTATAAGAAAAAAAATTGCATACAAAAATGATTGCGCTTAACGTAAGGCTCTAAGTTACAACTCGAAGATTACAAGCCTCATGATCTTCTCATTGAGCTACCCTCAGTGGAAGATGCAAGAAAATTTTGGATTTAAGTTCATTCCCACTAATCTAATTCTTTTGTCAAATTTAGTAGAATAGAAGCGTTTAGTTGCTATGTCGCAACAGGAAGAAATCATATGTTCTTGTTATGGCCCATTATTCGCTGGACATTTTAGAATTACAGAAACAATATTTCGTGTTCAAAAAGTATATTATTGGCCAAAGATGAATTTAAATGTATTAGAATTTGGAGGCGGTTTTAATGTAGAAAGGGATACATGATATCTAAAGCGACTATCAAGCTTGAATGTAGCACATAAATGTTTTTTTCATGGTGGGAGAGTGGTTTTTGAAGTGTTATATCGGCTATGCAATGCCAAGGTTTATTTAGTTGAAAGATTTCAAATATAGTACGCTATAAATTGAATGCGTTATCAGTCTACTGGTTCCGTCCTAATATTTTAATATTTGACTGTTATGTACAGATTGCAAGAAAATTTTATGGCTCTACTTAGAAGCTAACGGATGATGAAGAAGCCAATCCTGCTAGTCGTTTACTTTATGTATGAGATCGTCAAGAGGTTTTTGATATATTAAGGACGTTTGTTCAAAATTGCATTCTGCGCATGAACATTTGGTTATACTCACAATGCAGTGTTGCATTTAATACTAGCGATAAGAGTTTGAGGACGAATACGGTATTTACTAAAGCAGATGAGCGATTTGCGGCAAAGCTTACTCCAAAGTTTGGATTGTGTAGAGTTTGAAGAAAAATTTCAAACTTAGTTTATGATTTAGTGTATATAGATGAACGGAAACCTGGTAAGTGACACACGAAGAATTCGAAACCGTTTTCTGAGTTTACTCCTAAAGGTATAGAAACATAAAAGTACTAGTGCTTTGTGTTTAGTTGAAGTAAGTCGTTCGATCATGTTCTGTTAGATTTACTTTTTAAACTATTACACCTACAGGTATACTTTCGTAGATTCTATTGAAAAGGAACTGTTTTTTTTTTGGAAATGCTGCTATATTTTAAATGATATTTGTAAAGTATTGTGCAAACAACAGTTGTTTATTTTCAAACTGATTATACACGCCTTTTCAACAACTCGTAACTACAGTGAAATTTTATAAGCTTTTACAACAATATCTTTCCAGATAATCGCTAGCAGTGCATGTATTATCTTCTTAAAACTACGATCTATCTTCTTAATTATTTATTTTCTAAGCACTATTATTAACTACGCAAGCACTAACTATTAATTTATATGGCCATCACGGTAATTTATATCACACAGAGTAATTTATATAAACAGTAATTTATATTACACCTGTAAAACTATCAGAACTTTAAATTAAAACAAGTATTATAATCAAAGCTTCCACCAGAACTCGTATCAAAGCTTCAATAAGAAGTAACCCCTAATATTCATGACAGCAATTTATATGCATTTCAATGGTACCAATTAATTCGAAAACATCAGAAATTATGAAAATAACATTCTCGAGATTTCTTATTGTAATCTAAATACTCTTAAATGCAAAATCCTAGTACATTTCAATTAAGTTCATCTACAAGTTATGGTGGCAAAGAACCCAGCAATCATTTTTTCTGTATAAACCCTTCATTTGCGTTCTAACGTAATTATTCTGGTCCAAAGCGGACAAATTGACGCTGTAGTACTGTTTGGGCATATAATTACTAAAGGTTTGATTATAGAGTTTATAGACAAGGACAAGTTGTTTTCGCGAGATTGTTTCTGTTTGCGAACCTTTTTTAAATCAATTTTTAGTTTGCAGAATTTTGTAGTCATAATGTTTTGTTCTAGGTAGTAGATATAAAGGTTTGTGTTGTTTGAACCTCTATATTTCCTTGCTTTAATTTAAAGTGTTGTTTTAATATTAGGATCGTTAGCAAGACTGTTTTTCCTGACACAAGTTATGATTTTGTTGGGTGAAACTGGAGATTTAATCACTTCAGCATTGGTACATTTAGTTGTACATGAAACTTTGTTCCTTTTCCTTGTAATTTTGTTAAGTCTGGATAGGGATCGTTGAATCATTTACTTCAGCGTTTATATACTAAATAGCGCACTTGATTTCATGTATTTGATTTTAGTATAGTGTTAGACGACTAAACTTATGGTCTTATAACCTTAGGTTGATGTTCAGTTTAGGATGTGACATTTTTTCATGTTTTACTGACCTTATAGTGGGTATATTTAGAACGGCGGATACTTTTCAAATTATATGTCTAGATCTATGCCTGCTCATTATGTTAAATAGTTTTCATATCTCCACTTTTTTGAGTGCTGGATCTCATAATGACTTGGTTTACCGATTAAGACTTAAAACTTACATTGATGTTCCAGGATAGACTTTTTATGGACCAATTGTACTCGTAGTTTGTTTGACTTGGATTTACTTCTATTTTCATCGGTCCATGTTGTATGTTTTGTTAGAAGACAATAATGATACTAACTATTAGGCAACCCGTCAAACACGCAAGTTGCATAACCAAAGTGTATTCTACAGAAGTCTAGAACATTCGAGCAAACACCAGACTATACATTATCCTGTTAATTTTAGGGTGTACGTAAGATCGGTGATGAGTGTACATCCGTTAGTCTATATCAAAATGTATTGAAAGAATATGTCACTGAACAGGTAAAAACAGTTGAGCAAAAGTTGGATAGTAGATTGGTAAAAGCAAAAGATGTGATGAAGCTGCAAGAACAAATGATTTCACTGAAATAAGAAGCATGGAAAAAAGCGAGTCATTACCGTCAAAATTTAGAGTAAAACCAGCCACATTCGATGGTAAAATACCTTGGACGACATATTTGAAACAATTTGAAGCTGCTGCAATAGTCAACGGTTGGTGCAACAAAGAGAAGGCTATCTCCTTAATAGTGGCCCTATGGGGGAAGCTCTTGACATCTTGCAAATGATTCCCGATCACTAACAGAATGATTACGGTCTGTTAACATCGAACCTTGAAATGAGATATAGAGACGCTCACCCTCAACAGGTTTACCATGCACAAGTTAAAAACCGCTCGCAAAAGACAAATGAAAGCCTGTAATAATTCGAAACTGACATTGCTAGATTAGTTAGATTGGCATATTCAACGGCACCAGATAGCTTCCTCGAACAACTGGCTGTTTAAACATTTGTGGAGGGCGTTAAAGATGGCGAAATACAGCTAGCTCTAAGATTGACACGGCCAAAAATGTTAGATGGCGCACAGCCTCATGCGCTTGAATTTGAAGCAGCTAAGCAAACATCACACTAGGTAAGTTACAAAATTTGGTTTGCCTTAGAAATACCTGATCAATCGCAGAACAGAATAGAAGAAATAATCAACCGTGTGTTTTAAGAATGAAAGGCGCAAAGGCTGGCAAGACAACGACCGCGGAGATGGGGCCTGCGATGCTGGAACTGCGGTGAAGTTGGTCATATACAGAGACGCTGTACTCAAACAAAAAAAAAAACAACTGGCTGAGCAGCAGGATAAATAAAGAAAGTCGAAGTAAGGGGATGAACGTCGACAGTACAACGTAGTGCCCCGGAGATGATCATCCGTGTTGCATCGCCAATGGGATATCTGGACAGCATTTATATTGATAGTAGAATTAATGGTAAGGTTGTCCAATTACTCGTGGATACAGGAAAGACAAGGACTATTGTAAGACCAGATTTGGTTGGTCGTGTAAAAGTGCAACTTGCATCGGCATGTCTTCGAACGGCAAGTGGTGAAAAACTTTCTACTCACGGAGAGACTGACGTAACGTTGGAAATTGGAGACAGACTAATTAATCATCGGGTGTTGGTAGCTAAAATACAGAAGAAGTTATTTTGTAAAAGGATCTCATGAGACAATATAGGTTTCATGTGAACATGAAATAAAACTCGAGAAGCCGGAAATGATCGTGATGGGACGCCCGGATGGTACGCTTCGGGAAGGACAAGTTTGCATGATGGAAGCAACTGAATCGGGAATGAAGGGATTACTGATTGGAAGAACACTGATAAAGCCTTAAAATATGATACCAAAACGGGTGCTAAACATTAATCCGCATACGGTGACCCTAAAGAAAAACATGATTGTGGGAAGCTGCATTCCAGTATGCCATATTAAACGTTATGTGGACAACACAAAAGATAAACTTGCCAACGGTTGCTCATAGAAATCGCTGGATATGTTGATACCTTCGTGTCAAGGATTAAACGGGGACCACCTGGGCAAGATAAAAGAATTGATCGGACGATATCGAAGTGTGCTTGCACTGGGTGATAGTGAGAACGGAAGAACGAATGTGGTGCAACACAAGATCAACACTAGAGATGCGCAACTGATACGACAACATTCCAGGCGGTTTCCTTTAGCAAAACGTAAGGAAGCCGAGCAAAGTATCACAGACATGGAGAAACAAGGAGTGATTAAGCCTTCGAATAGTGCATGGGCATCCCCGGTAGTGCTTGTCAAGAAAAAGGATGGCTTGACATGGTTTTGTGTAGACTAACGGCGGCTATACAATGTTACAAAGAAAGACAGCTATCTTTTGGCCAAACTTGCTAGTTAGCGCTTGAAGTGAGCGGACGTGTTTTGCAGAGCTCCTGACTACAAGGCTACGTGTAAGTTTTTATGTAGGATTTATTATTATATTTTAAGCGTTTATATTTAGTGTATTATACTTTTGTTATTGTGACGTTAATTTTAATACATAGGGCAGTAATAAAAACCAAAAACAAAAATTTAAACCGAATAAATAATAAATAAATTGCTTTTTAACTTAAAATTAAACTAAAATCCGCGTTTTAAAATAAACCAACTTAAATTTTGGGATAATAAATCAAAAATTTACTAAATAAATAACCAAAAATAAATTCAAAATAATTTAAAAAGGTGTTCTAATAAATTTATTGAAAAACCGAGTAAAACGGGCTAAAACAGCGTAAAACCAGCAAATAAATTTGAGAAAATTATATAAAGGGCGTGTAATAAAATTACAATTTAAAAACCAAAATCTAGACCCTTTTTGAATCAAACAAATTACTAAAAACCGTAAATTTTAAAATAATTTGAATACAAATATTCCATTTTTTAAGTACACATGTGCTTTAAGATTCCTTAAAGTCGATCTTTGGGTTTAATTAGGGGTGTAACACTTGAAGGTCTAGTAAACACCAAGTAAACAAGCGGTAAGTGCTTCCGGTACCGCATTCCAATAACGCCTGTTTTAATTAGTTTGTTTCTAAATTTAAATTTAAAGTCCGGTATTTTATAAATTTGTTTATGAGGTAATTAGCTAGTTTGAATTTTAAATAAATAAATACAGTTTTGTTATAGTAGATTTTCAATTGCCTATAATTATTGGGCTTACTATCTTTTTTGTCCTCGTTATTTTAATGTTAGTGTTTATTTTAGTTCTGATAAATTTGAAATTTTATTTGGTGGTTTTTAAAAATTGGAATAAATAAATAAATACAGAGAGGTTTAAGGGTCATTTGAAATCTCCGTCTTTTATTGGAGCAGCATTTTTGTTCTGTACTTGTTGTTGTTTTGCCGTTTAGCTATACATCTTAGCTTTGAGTTTATTTAGCGTCGCCAGGGCATTTTGATCTGGAATTTGTTTGTCTTTGTTGTTTTGCTATTTGATTTTTCAGCATGGTTGTTCATCGAGATGAGGAGCCGTTGCCGAAGAAGAAGAGCGGTGGTTGGTCGGAGTCGGTCAGGGGTGAGCAGTCGGGGACTGGGTCGGTTGAGAAGGTCGGAGAGAAGAAGCTCGTGGTTGCAGTAGAGAGGTTGGTGTCGCAGTCCGACGGGGAGGTAGTTGGGTCGCAGAGGGAGTCTGCGTCTGCGGTAGTGGAGTCAGAGGGGCCGGCGTCTCTTGTGTGTGAAGCCAAGCCTGAGTCGCCTGCAACGTCGAGAGGACAGCGTCGTGGGTTGACTGACAGCAACGGAAGCGTTGCTGCTAGCGACCTAGACGAACTGGATCTCTTGATGTTCCGTTCGAGGAGGGCGCACGGCTTTATACATAAACGGCTCCCTGCCACTTCGGCGACCATTACCGTAGACGACAGGAAGCTAATTCGCAGCGCCGCGGATGAGTTCCGAGACGTTGCAAATCAGCTATTAGGGATGGTTAGGGGTCTCAGGATGGTGCCTGGCGAGGTGAAGGAGGCTGTGGCGGAGGTGGCAGCAGCGCGCACTGAGCAGGTCGTGGTAGGGCAGGGAGACCAAGAGGTGTGATGTCCTATGCTGGAGCAGTGGTTAGGAAGGCAGCGTCAACGGTCGCAGTTCGTGTCGACCCCAACCAAGGGGAAGGTTGACCCGGCCAAGGATGGGTTTGTTGTTGTCGGAGCACGTCGGACGCGTAGGGGTGGCGTTGTTGTCGAGTGTGCTGGAAAGGAGGATGCCAGGTGTTTGCAGTCGACGGTAGGTGGGGCTTGTCAGGGTCTTACAGCAAGGACCATCGAGAAGAGGAGGCCGCGCATCGTGCTCCTTGGGGTAAATAGGGAGATGAAGCAAGAAGAGCTCCTGCAGAGGTTGATTGTTCAGAACCCCCGCCTCAGGGTGAAAGAGAAGTTTCGGTTTGGTGGCATGGGACCCAGAGATCCGTTGGCCAGCGTCGTTTTTGAGGTTTCGCCGGCGGCTAGGAGATGTTTTTTGTCGGAGGTAGTTTGTTTGGGTTGGCGTAGGGTTTGGTCTCGGGATCATTTTCAATGATCCAGTGCTTCCGTTGCTACGAGTTCGACCACAGGTCCACAGAGTGTAAGGAGCGGGTGCAGTTTTGCGGTAACTGCGCCGATGAGTTCAAGAGCTGTAGGCGGGCAGTTTCTTGTTGTGTTGTCTGGGCGAGGTCAAACGACTGGGTTGGTAGCGTTAGGGTCGACACTCGTCATGATGCGAAGTCCAGCCAGTGCCCCACGATGCAGCGGTTGAAGGCAGTCATCACCAGGAACATCGACTATGGATCCTAGGCCATTAGATGATGTTTCGAGGAGCTCGAAGATCAAATGCGCGCAGATTAATTTAGGCAAGGGTAAAGGGGCCACCAATAATTTCGTCAAAATAATAAATAATAAAATAATAAAAATAAATAAAATAATAAAAATGAAATCGACATCGGGTTCATACAGGAACCGCACCTGTATAGCCACAAAATAACAGGTTTTGAGATGGGGGTTAGCGTGTTAAACGCGAATAGCGAACGACCGCCCAGCGGAATAATAATAAATAATGGGACGTGTACCGGTATTTTATTAAATAATTTGTCTAATGAATTTATAACCACCGGGAAATAAAAACCGGGACAAACACGCTCTACGCGATAAGCGTTTACTTTCCTCCAGTCAACTTCCGGCGGGAAAATCCTCAAACCGAGGACTTAATAAATCAAATCGAAGGCAATTTTCGCAAAATTGGAAGGAATAAAAAACTAATAATTGGGGGAGACTTTAATGCTAAGTCGCCGTTATGGGG
The DNA here is from genome assembly GCA_036346225.1 of Platerodrilus igneus. Classification (NCBI taxonomy): domain Eukaryota; kingdom Metazoa; phylum Arthropoda; class Insecta; order Coleoptera; family Lycidae; genus Platerodrilus; species Platerodrilus igneus. The sequence goes on from JARFIW010000954.1 coordinate 1,877,504, forward strand.
TAGCCTTATCGAAGACGATAGGGGCTCGCAGGTTGCTGATCTTTTTACGCAGTGGGATCTTAGTGTCATAAACACTGATGATTTACCTACGTTTGAGAGGCATAGAGGCAGCAGTTTTATAGATATTACTGCAGCCTCGCACGAGATGCTAGAAATAATTTATAATTGGGAACTTAGGTCGGACGAAATAACGCTCTCTGACCATAAATTAATTACGTGGGATATCGATGACGAGAAAAAAACAAACAAGCAACTAACTATCTTTCCGCGGATCTGTAATAAAAAAAGCAAATTGGGAGCGGTTTAAAGAAAAATTTGGCGAAAGCATTCCTGCGCTCGAAAACGGCTATTAAACTGCCAAGAGGCAGACGAAATAGAAACACTCGCGAAAAAATTAAACGACGCTGTGGTAGACGCGTCATCGTACTCCATGCCGCGAAAGAAAACATTTAAAGACAGCGTACCCTTTTGGACTCGCGAACTAACCACCAAGCGGGCAGAAACGCGTAACCTAAGGCGCCGCTATCAACGCGCCTCGGGAGAAGTAATAGAAGAACGGAGACTCGAATATAATCAAAGTAACCGCGAATATAAAATATTAATAGAAGAAACGCCAACAAATAAATTTAAAGAATTCTACACGCGAAATTCCGAGAAAAAACCTTGGGGTACCGCCTACCGCGTAATAAGGGGTAAACAACAGAAAATCGCGCTCGGTAATATAAAGAAAACAAATGGCGAATATATTGAAGGTTTTAAAACCACGGCGGAGTATTTATTAGAGAAATTTTTCCCATCAGATAATTCCGAGGAGGATGAGGGGTCGCACGATTTAGTACATCGGGAAGCTATTGAGGCGCAAGGAACAGGTGCCGATAGGGCAATCTTAGTTCACGAGGTCGTATCGGCTCTTAGGAGGATGAACCCTACAAAGGCACCGGGGCATGACGGAATCACTTCGGACGCAGCTCTGAAGGCGTGCCTGTTAGCCCCGTGTGTCTTTGTCGGGTTGTTTAATTTTTGTTTAGAGAGGGGCGTATTTCCGCGTTGCTGGAAAGTTCAGAACGTGAAATTTATCCCTAAACTTAAAAAGGCGGATGCGTCAGCTATCGTCCAATTAGTTTGCTACCGGTGCTGGGGAAAGCTTTGAATCGCGTTATGACTACGCGAGTTGAGCACTTAGTGCGAGACAGCGGTGGTTTTAATAACCGACAGTTCGGTTTTATGGAGGGAAAGTCGACTATTGAAGCACTAGAGTTCCTTGTCGGGGAAATTTAGCAGGCGAGAGATGCTAAAGAGTACTGTGTTGTTGTTGTTGCTTTGGACATTTCAGGAGCATTTGATGCTGCCTGGTGGTCATTAATCGTTTGCGAGTTATATCGGAGGAGTTTTCCGCGGAACTTGATGTCGTTAGTCAAGAGCTATTTCTCGGGGCGACTGGCACAGGTTGAAATTCCGGGTGAAGTTTTGTCGCACGAGGTGGAAAGGGGTTGCCCGCAGGGGTCATGCTCTGGTCCCATTTTTTGGAAGTTGTTATATGAGAGCATCTTTAGGGTCAAGTTGCCCGCAGTATGCTCAATCGTTGGGTTTGCGGATGACACACTTTTAATTATCAGATCGCGATTATTAATGGACATGCGAACAAAACCAAACGAGGCGCTAAATAAATTGCACGAATCGTCGCGGAGTGGAGAAAATCCCGTTCAAAGACGCCATCACGTACCTCGGTGTCAAAAGACAATAAATTAAATTGGAAAGCGCACGTACAATACGTAAAAAGCAAGGGCGGCGAATTATCAAAAAAAATGATAGCGGCGGCGAAAATAAACTGGGGTTTCAAAGACGAATCGCTGAAGACGGTCTATGCCGGAGCGATAGAGCCGGCAATGCTGTACGCAGCATCTGTATGGGCGGAAGGTTGCAAAGTCCGAGAGATGCGTCAATTGACGAGCGTTCAACGCATTACCGCGGTGAAGGCGGCGAGGGCGTACATGACCATCTCCACGGAGGGGGTCCTGGTTATCAGTAAAACTCTCCCTATCGAATATTTCGTTAGGGAGTTTCAAGATAGAAGGTTAGTAGATACCGGGAAAGGACGCGAAATTATCGAAGATATTCGTCTTGGTAATAGGGAAGCAGAGAAAAAGATTGTCGTATTAGAGTTAGGGCACCCGGCCGATATTAAGGGAATCGAGTTTGTTGAAGGCGATGGGGACGCGACGGGTATCAGAATTTATACAGACGGTTCACGTATGGATGACGGGCAAGCAGGCACGGCGTTTGTTGTGTTTAAGCAGGAAAGGGAGGTGTTTCGGTATCAAACAAAACTCGCGAACTGGAACACTATCTTCCAATGCGAATTGGTAGCCATACGAGAGGCAATCGATTACGTCATAAATCACACGGGCAGAGATGAATATTATATAATCAGCGACAGCAAATCAGCGCTGACGGCTTTGACAAACATGAACACCTTGACAAACCTCCAGGCGGACGTCTGGAGGATAGCGCATACGGCGCTCGAGTTTCGACGTTTAAAGTTCTGTTGGGTTAGGTCGCACGATGGTAACGTAGGGAACGATAGGGCTGATGAATTAGCTAAAGAGGCCGCAACGGGCGACTTTCGGATATCACATTCGTCGATACCGAGGTTTCTAATTAAAAGAAAGCTGCGCGAAAAGTCAATCAGACAATGGGAAGAGAGGTGGAACAACGCTGCCACGGGCAGGTTGACCCACAAATTCATACCGAGCTTAGAAGTTAGAGGCAAGATCGAAGTGAAACTCGATCATAAAATGGTGCAACTGATAACAGGGCACGGCTCCCTAAAAGCGTATTTACAAAGATTCGGTTTAACCGATAACGACCGCTGCGAATGCGGTGAGGGCGCTGAAAGCGCAGAGCACGTGCTCTTCGACTGCCTGCTTGAGGCGGCAAATCGAGGGTTAGCTGATAGCAAATTAGCTATTGTAGGTCTAGCATGGCCAAAGATCCTAGAGGAAGTTAGGGAGGTGACTAACCAGAAAGCGTTCTGGACAGCCTTTAAAGAGGTCGCGGTAAGGGTCGCGAGGTTAGACGGCGATAACCGCGCGTAAATCGGAAGGGAGTGGTTGGGTGGATTGGAAATTTTAGATCTGACCTGGCGATAAATGATATAAGTTTGGTAACAAAAACCTGTATTCAAATAATTTAAAAAAAACCCGTATAAAAGTAAAAAAAGAACAAAAAAACCCAAAACAAAAAAAAATTATCATAATATATATAAAAGTTCATATGCACGAAACCCCCGCACTACTAATACAAACACTATAATCACTATCTAACCATATACGCGCGAGAAATCGGGAATAAATAAAAAACTTAAAACTTAATCCGGGCAAATAAATAAATAAGAACATATAAATCAAAACCCTCATAAAATTCAACCAATGAAATAAACAAAGGAAAAAAAATTATAAAATAAAATAGAATGAAACCGCGCATTCCTCCAGTACTTAAAAGTGAAGTGATAGTGATTGTGACTCCCCAAGGACGATTAGTGCATACCCACCTAAACTTTAGCAGTGCACATCCATTTCCCCCTAGCAGTAAGTTTACATGTATGCATACGACCAGATCTTCGGATGCTGGAGAAATATATTAACGAGGTAAGAACAAAATTGTGGCGCTTGTGCTCGCATAAGCATTGATTTATAATAATTAGTACATTTGAAATAATTTAAGGAGCACGTTTTATGCGTAATGGCGCTAGCCGGTATAATGCTTATGCGAGTTCACCTAATAATCTGGGTTATGCTTTTTGCAATTTAATGCACTGCTCAACGCTTAATGCTTAGAGATGTTTATTTATATATTTACATAAATATTTATATTTATTTCTATATTTATATTTTTGCCTGCTTTTATTGTTTGGGGCTTGATATTATTTGTTTGACGTTCTGCGGCTATTTTTGGCGGCAGAAAGGAAGATTGTATGAGAAGATTGTAATTACAATATATCAGTTAGGGAATGATAGGGAAAGCTAGGGACGGACTTAGGCTAACAAATTACTTAGACCAGGGAAGACAAATTTGTAAATTTATAGAGCTGGTAAAATAGCTGGATTCACTATTAATATATTTGGCGTATTCTTAGAAAATTTGAATCCATTTTAAATTAGCTAGCTAGATTTGGATGGTTTTAAGTAGACCTTTCAGGTCGCACCGGTAAGCAGAGCTGGTAGCTGCTATCCGGCATTAGGAATCTCTCCCCATTCATTTTGTTTGTGTCTTGTTCATATGGCACACTCCAAAGTCAACGCTAGGGATACCATCAATCAAATCCTATTTTTAGTTTTTGTTCCAGCTGTTAGATTTTTATTTAAGATGTGTTAATTTTGAAGTTAGAATAATTAGGAGCACGTTTATATTTTTCGCGTTTAAACCCAATGTAGTACCTTCGGGTGGAGCATTGGGGACGTGACTGCAAGCATAGCGGCCCTTAATTAAATTATAATATTTTTTGGTCAGAATTGATGACACCTTGGATACTCTATCCGGATCTAAATGGTTTTCGACCTTGGACTTGAAAATCAGATACTGGCAGGTAGGATTGGAGTCAAACGATAGAGAGAAAACTGTGTTTACTATTGGAAGTGGTATATGGCAGTTCAAGGTCATTCCCTTTGGATTATGCAATGCTCCTGCTACTTTTGAACATTTGGTGGAGTCGATACTGCGAGGACGGTCCTGGAAAACATGTCTGGTGTACCTAGAAGACGTGATTTTAAGAACTTAGAAAGGATATTCCAAAGATTATGCGGGGCAAACCTTACCTTGAACCCTAAGAAATGTCACTTATTTGGAAAAGAGGTGAAATACCTAGGACAGGTTATTTCGGAGACCGGAATAAGAGTTGACCCTGACAAGATAAAAAACGGTACAAGAGTGACCTACACCAGCAGATATACACCAACTACGCAGTTTTCTGGGATTGTGTACATATTACCGACGTTTTATACTTGGGTTTGAGAACATTGCCAAACCGTTGAGGAAATTAACCGAAGATGGACAAGAATATAATTGAAATGATAACTGCCACAGCGCATTTGAACAACTGAAGTGGCTACTAGTTACGGCACAGATTCTGAGTTATACATGGATGGAGAGTAAATTTGTGTTGGATACCGATGCCAGCAACACAGCCGTAGGAAGTGTTCTTTCTCAGGTGCAGGACGGTCAAGAAAAAGTTATTGGATATTTCAGCAAGGTCTTGTCGCAGCCAGAAAGGAACTATTGTGTGACTTGAAAGAAGCTGTTAGCCGTGTCAAATCCGTAGAGCACTTTTATAAGTACCTATACGGCCCTAAATTCTTGTTAAGGACAGACCATGTTATACTAAAATGGTTACTGCAGTTTCGAAATCCTGAAAGGCAAGTTGTAAGGTGGATAGAACAGCTGCAGGAATATGACTTTGACACAGAACATAGTGTAGGAACTAGCCATTGGAATGCAGACGCTCTGTCAAGAAGACCGTGTCCGGTAGACTGCAATCATTGCTCCAAGATGGAAGCAAAAATAAGTGTCATCCATAGAATGACGGTAACTGATGATACTTGGCAACCCGAAAGAAAACGAGATCATGAGAATGACGCCGAATTAGGACGTGTTATTGAGTGGAAGAGTAGAGGACTACGGCCAGCTTGGGAAGAAATTAATATTTCAAGTAGAAGCTTGAAGGCATACTGGGCACAGTGGAACTTCTTGGTGATTGAAAATAGAATCTTGTAACGACGCCTGAAGTGTAAAGATGGCACTGAGAGACTACTTCAAGTGATAGTGCCGTGAAGCAGCGTGCCGAAAGTGTTGCAGCACTTGCACGTTAATATCTCCGGAGGACACTTTGGCGTGAAAAGAACTTTCGAAAGAGTGAGAGAAAGATTCTATTGGGTGAACTGCAAGGAAGATGTCAAGGAGTGGTGTCGGAAATGTGAGTTGTGTGCCTCTGCAAATGGCCCGGTCACAAAACGGAAAGCCCCAATAGGACAGTATAACGTGGGGAATCCTTTTGAGAGAGTGACCATTGATACAGCTGGTCCGTTTCCGGAGTCAGAGAAAGGAAATAAATACATCTTGGCTGCAATGGATTATTTTACCAAATGTGTGGAAGCGTATGTTATACCTAACCAAGAAGCCGAGACGGTTGCAGGGAGTAGTTTTGTCGCTTTGGAGTTCCGTTGGAATTACAGTCCGATCAACGTCGAAATTTCGAATCACCGTTGTTTCAGAATGTCTGCAAGCATCTTGAATCGGGAAGACTAGAACCACGCCACTTCATCCCCAATCAGAGAGAATAGTTGAAAGAATGAACAGGACGTTAGGAAAGTACCTAGCCAAAGTTGTCTCGGAACATCAACGGGACTGGGACCAATATTTACATTTGTTCCTACTGGCGTACCGGTCTTTGGTACATGGCAGCACAGTATGCTCTCCCGCTTGCGTGATGTTAGGATGTGAATTACGGCCACCATGTAATCTTCAGTTTGGTTTTAAGCCCGGAAAAGGGATCGCAGGTGAAGATTACGTTAGTAAGCTTCGTGAAAGATCAAATAGCATTCACGAAAACGTTCGAAAAAATATCCAGGCGGTAGGCGATCGAATGAAATCACAATATGACACGAGATCACAAGAAGGTGGTTACCAACCTGGAGATTTAGTGTGGTTGTACAATCTACAAAGGAAGCGCAGATTGTCGGCAAGATTACTGAAACAATGGTAATGCCCGTACAAAGTGTTAAAAAGAGTTAATGATGTAGTGTACCGGATCAGAAGATCTCCCCGTGGTAAACCAAAAGTGGAACACTTTGCCCGTTTAACGTATTACGCTGGCAACTACCAGGAAGATTCGAGTAATGAAAATAGTGTTCGAAGAATTATTAATCGTAGATTTTGAGGGTTTCATGGCGGCATATGATGGTACCGCTAAGGCGAGATTTAGCGTTGTTTTGAGAAACAGCAAGATCAGTTTAAAGCACCAGAAAGGCATTCCTTTGCACATTGCGTAGCTCAAGATCTACAAGTGTTAAGATGAATAGCTGTGGTTTACAAGAAGAAATTTGGATGTGTGGATAAATTAATACAACAGCAACCAACTGTAGGAAAAGCCTTGGTTCTTCAGGATGAAAATGGTTATGTTTACTATCTGGTCACCAAAAATTCTTTATAGCAAAGACCTAGTTATGGACATCTAAAGCTTTGCTGAGTCTTAAGGCTAAGATGATGGAAAATGGAGTAACGAGACAAGCGGTGCCTAAGCTAGGCTATGGACTGGATCGCTTAGATTGTAGAATAGTTCGAAATATGCTAGAAGTAATTTTCCAGGGAATCAACATCCAAGTCCTTGTTTGTTTCTATCAACCGGTTGCCTACCAACACCAAGCAAATAGTGTTTACTGTTATTTCCAACGACGTGATGGATGCAACATGGGAGATTGCTACCGATACCGTCATCAGTCATCAAATTGGCGTCAAAATGTTTTTACAGTTACGGGACGTAACAGTTTTAAAGAGGGGCAGTGTTACGAACTACTATTAGGCAACCCGTCAATCATGCAAGTTGCATAACCGAAGTGTATTCTACAAAAGTCTAGAACATTCGATCAAACAACAGACTAGAAATCATCTAGTTAATTTTAGGGTAAATATAAGATCGGTGTTGAGTGTACATCGGTTAGTCTATAACCAAATGTCGTATATAAATCATATCGTGTATAGTTAGTTGGTTATTACGTTTTGAAGGTTCTTGTTCCGTCCAACCCCGAATATATTCATTTAGTTTCATTATAATATTACTATAAATTTTAAGTTTATTTGTTAATGGTAGTATCTGCTCTTTTATTTAAATTTGATAAACCCGGTCGTGCTTCACCTTCAATGTTCTATCTTGTTTGCCATATGTTTTGGTGACTGCGCGGCTTAACACAGTTTATTATCACCGCTTGGACAATAAGTTTCTGTTTTAGAGGTCAGTCGTCGCATAGTACTACCTCACCGCTTTATATTATTTTTCGAGTATAGTAATGTGTTCTGGATCCAAGAATCTTCACCGCTGTAACTGGATATCAGGTAAGAATGTTGAAGGCCGTGTTTGTTTAATATGTATTTGGTTATACTGCCACTTTTCACGTTTGAGTATATTTTTATGTACTCAACATTCAAATTTTGGTTTTCAAGCCAGTAGCAGATATTAGTACTATAATTTAAAACATAATTATTAATCATTTACCTGAGATCAAGTTAGTGTTATCAATCATATTGTCTTGATAATACAATTGTATTCATTGCCATCGTGTTTGATTCTTTATTTTATTTATTACTTTGTTTGCATATACATCTATTTACATTTACCTACGTTTATTTAATTTGTGCCTAAATTGATAAAGTTTAAAAGCATTTTGCAGTACTAATTTTCTATAAAATTTTTAAGAAAATTCGTGCTTTAGTTATTATTTAAAGTGGCAGAGGAACTTGATAAGTTGAAATTTTTACGACACATGCAGATTCAAAGTTTAAAAGAGATACAAGAAAATGCGCGATCGGCCTTTTATTATGCCGAATACCATAATTTATTTAAATCGCACCTTGTACATATAGTTAAATTAGAAGAAGTCTTCTATCAAAGTCACAATAACATTATCCCCTTGATCGCCACGGATGAACGCGGAAGATTTGTTTGAGGTTGAAGATAAAATCAGAAAGCGTTTGATCGTCCCTTTTATTTAATCAAGTTAATCAAAATGAAACTTGTTGAATCTAAATCGCCAGAACCTAACGCTATTGTTTTTGCCGCTCACCCAAAATTAAAAATAAATTTACCTTCGTTACAGGTCCCCTCCTTTGGGGGCGACTTTTCCATGTTCAGAGGTTTTATTGATTTATACGACTCCATCATACATAATAACCCGAAATTGTCGCCAATAGATAAATTCACGTATTTAAAATCACTTCTGAAAGGTACGGCTTTACTCGCCATTAAAAATTTTGATTTAACTGAAAGTCATTATACACTCGCGTACAATAAACTGCGCAGTAAATTTGAAAATATCCGTCAAATTACGGGTGCGTATTGGGCAAATTTGGACAATTTTCCCAAACTGCACTCTGATAACCCCTCTGGTTTACAAAAATTAGTCGACATTTATACCGATAATTTGGAAGTCTTAAAAAGTTTGATCTTTTGGTTGAGGAGTGGGGAGCTTTATTTTAGCTCAGATGCTCTTAAATCGACTGGATGTACACACAGGTCAAGGTTTTGAGTTGCAGCACGATCCCGCCACCATTCCTACTTATACTTAAATCATTACATTTCTAGACAAAACATATAAATCTCTGAGCAACTTATCTTTAAATCACAAATCAGACATGAACAAAATTGTTCACGCGCAGAGCCGACCAGGTTCACGTTCGTGTTTCAATGTTAGTCCACACTACCAATCGTGTTGCTAAGTGCCCGCATTGCAAAGTTGACCATCCTTTATATAAATGCCTCGCCTTTTTAGAATTAACCCCTACCGACCGCTATAATTTTGTAAAAGAGCGCAAACTTTGCATTAACTGTCTAAGCAGTTCACATACTTTTTCCAAGGATAATCGATTATGACTTGTCGCTACTGCATTATACCCTCGTTACTCTTTAACCCCCCATTAGAATCGCTTTCAAAAAGTAGTGTTTCTACTAGAGTTTATACCGCCTCGTCTGATAACGTCGAACAAGATATTTGCAAGCTATCTGTTTCCCCCGCTTTGAGTACCTGCGAATTTCCATCAGTAAGTCGTTTCTCCTCTGCTTTCAATAATTCCAATGTTGTATTATTTAACACGAATCCCCAAAAAAAGGGTGGTTTTATGGTCTGCTGCGCAAATTGAAGTTCGTGATCGTTTCGGTAATTTTCAAAAGTTTCGTTCCTTACTAGATACCGGTATAGTATGACTTCATTTATTACTCAATAATGTGTTAAACGCTTAGGTTTAAAACCTACCCCGTTACCTTTTACCCTTAACTGGCGTGGCTCTATGCAAACCGTGGCTACTCACGACACTGTTTCTGTCTTTATTAAACCAGTGAACAAAATGAATCCCTGTTTTAACATTGACGCAATAGTCCTACCGAAGATTTGTGAAATCCTGGCTACTATTTGCGTCAACATCAACCAGTTACCATCATTACATAACATTCAGTTAGCCGACCCACAGTTTTCAAAACCTGGTCCTATAAATTTATTACTAGGGGCCGATGTATTTCCACAAATTCTAATAAATGATCGTGTTCCTGTTGAACACCATACACCCATAGGCATGAATACTGTTTTCGGATATATTTTAATGGGATCGATTCCCGCGTCAAGCACCTCGCAGGTTACCGCTTTGCTTTGCTCTACGACCAAGTACACTCCCTGGAAAAAAATGTTTCCAAATTTTGGAAGATCGAATCACTTTCCGACGTCGAAATCCTTTCAGTAGCGGAAAAGGATGCTGAAATTATTTTCAAAAAGCTCATACGCGGACAGATCAGGGCCGTTATGTAGTTTCTTTGTCTTTTTAGGATGCTGTTTCCACGTTTACCGGAAGCCGTGATTTAGCAACACCAAGAATTCTTTCCTTAGAACGACGCCCTCTCAAACAGCCCCTTGTATATCAATAATATAAGGATTTTCTTGAAGAATACATCGATTTTCAACACATCCTTAATAAGGGTCACTTTGATCATTCCTAACATGTACCTCATCATTGTCTTATAAAACCTAACAGTGTTAGCACTAAGTTTCGCATGGTTTTTAATGCCTCTGCTCAATGTATTTCCGGAGGTTCACTAAATGATCATTTATTAATTGGTCTCAAATTGCAAAGAGACCTCACTACATTGTTATTACAATTTCGTCTACATGATTACGTCCTCACTGTAGATATTTGTCAAATGTATCGGCAAATTCTTATTGCACCCGATCAGCAAGATTATCAACGGATTGTGTGGCGTTTCTCCCTTGATAATCCTATCCAGAATTTTCATCTTAATACTGTTACTTATGGGGTCAACTGCGCTCCATTTCTTGCCCTACGTACTCTTTTGTAACTTGCCGATGATGAAAGTGGACCCTTTCCTCTAGCCGCTTTCGCTCTTTGACATCATACCTATATTGATGACGTAGTGACAGGTCGAGGTACTTTTCGATCCGTCTTAGATTTAACAGAGCAGCTTGTAGCCCTTTTAAAACAAGGTGGCTTCGACTTGCACAAGTGGTCTAGAAATGATTCCAATTTGCTTAACAGCATTCTCGCCCGTCATTGGTGTTTCAGACTGCATTGCTTTCAGGATCTTTCTGATCCTACCGTGAAAGTTTTGGGTTTTCAGTGAAACCCCTCTTCAGATAATTTCCTATTCGTGGTCAATCCTATACACAGTTCTTGTACAAAATATAATATTCTTTCTAATCTAGCCCGCATTTTTGACCCGTTAGGAATTTTCTCCCTCTTTCCTTTTTAATAAAGCATTTCTTCCAACGTCTTTGGTCTTTCAAACTAGGTTGGTATGCCCGTCTACCACCGGAACCTTGTCGTTCATGGGAAAAAAATGTTGAGAGTCTTTCTCTTCTTGCAGGTTTTTTCTTACCGCGCCTTCTAGTCCTTTCTCACTACGATTCGTGCGAGGTACATTGTTTTGGGGACGCTTCAAAACTCGGCTACTACACCGTTGTTTATTTTCGTTTTCTTAACGGTTCTAAAGAACCTATAGTTTGTTTGGTATGTGCGAAATCTAAAGTAGCTGCATTGCGACCCCTTTCCCTGTCAAGGGTAGAATTGCTAGCCGCTGCCTTATCTGCTAAATTACTAGATTTTGTTCTGAATGTGCTTTCTTCCCATCTCATCTTCAATAGAATATACTGTTGGTCCGATTCGATAGTTGTACATTCATGGATTTCCGCTCCGCCCCAACGATAGCAGACTTTTGTGGCCAACACAGTAGCCTATATCTAAGATAAAAGTTCTAACGCAATGTGGCTTCACGTGCCTTCTAACGATAATCCCGCTGACGTTAGGTCACGTGATTTGTTACTCGCCGAGTTGCTCCAATGTTCGTTATGGTAGGCGGTTTCACCCATTTTAGTACATTTTCAAGAAATAAATCATGTTTCACGTTCTTGTTCTCTGGAACCGCAACAGGTACTAAGTGAAGAACAGTCCGTTACACTCACTACTACTTTATTCTGTAATGTATTGGATGCTCTACTTAAAAGTCGGTTTTCTCCTCTTTCTGTCGTTCGTATAACCGCTTTTATCTTCCGCTTTATTAATAATGTCAGGCATCTTTTAACTAAGCGTACTGGATCTGTATCCGTTTATAAGTTCGAGCTCGCCTTGGAATGCCTTGTTAAACATACTCAGCAAGTTTCTTTTACGGTTGAGATCAGGGCCCTTCAATCCGGGACCTCACTTGCTAAAAGATTCCAAAAATTATCCCCCGTTCTTTTAAATGACGTTGTTCGTGTAGGTGGCCGGTTAAGATACGCCCCTAGTTCTTACGATAAACGATTCCTCGCTTTATTGCATAGTAAGAGCCGATTTACAGATCTGAATATTCAGTACATTTATCACAAATATTATCACGCAGGTATTCAAACAACACAATTTCTTACAAGCCAAAGATTTTGGATAGTTTCTGTGAGAAGGTCTATCCGCCGGATACTTCGCTCTTGTATTCCTTGTTGGAAAACACAACCCAAGTTGTTTCAACCCCCCACATGCATTTTTCCATCTGCTAGAATAACTCAAGTTAAACCATTTTTGCATACCGGCGTGGACTTTTGCGGCCCGTTTACAATAACCATGAGCCGAATCTGAGGCGCCAAAACTTTAAAGCCTATCTTTGCATTTTTATTGTATCAAGGTTCTTCACCTAAAGCTAGTTTCCGATTTAACCGCTGGCGCTTTTTTGACCGCGTTTCGTCGTTTTCTTGCGCGTCGTGGTTGGTGTGAAAATTTGTACAGCGTCTGTGGTACCAACTTTGTCAGTGCCCATCGCCAATTGGTTTCTTTTGCTAAAGCCACAGCATCCCAAACCACTTTCCGCTCCCCATTTTGGGGGTCTTTGAGAAGCTGGCGTCAAATCCGTCAAAATCCTGCCACTTCGTGTTGTAGCAGAGGAGGTTCTAATCTTTGAAGTGTTGTCAACCGTTTTCATCCAAATTAAAGCTGTTCTTAATTCGCGCCCTCTGACCCCAGTTAGTAATGATCTTAACGACCTTAGCTGTTTAACGCCGGGTCATTTTTTGACCCTTCCTTCTCTTTCCGCCCCGCCTGGTCCCGTCTTGAGGGCACTGCCTTTAAATCGTTTGCCTTGATGGCAATTATTGCAGCGTATCAATCAAGACTTTTGGGAATACTTGCATACCCTTCAAGTAGAATACAAATGGCATATAGCCAAAAATAATAATCAACCGGGAGACTTAGTTCTAATTAAAGCCGATTCTCTTCTTCCTCTTTAGTGGTCACTTGGGCGTATTATCTCCGTGCATCCTGGCGCCGACGAGATTGTCCACGTTGCCACCGTTAGAACAGCACGTAGTGAATTTAGGCATCCTGTGGTTAGACTCTGCCCTCTTCCTCTAGATGAAAATTAAAAGTTTCCATTTTGGTGGGCGGTATGTTCCGTCCAACGCTGTATATATTCATTTAGTTTCTTTATATTATTACTATAAATTTTAAGTTTATTTGTTAATGGTAATATCTGCTCTTTTATTTAATTTTGATATACCCGGTCGCGTTTCACCTTCAATGTTCTATCTTGTTTGCCATATGTTTTAGTGACTGCGCGAGTTACATATCCCCCAAATTAATATATATATATATATATATATATATATATTTAAATGCAATTATTAAATCCTAAGAAATAGATTGTTACATTGTATAATTGAAGGACACATTATAAAAGGTTATTGAAAGTTCATAATCAGACGTGAGAAGGGAAGCAACTACTTTTTATTCCAAACGTAATACGATACTGCAGGTGCAGGTCACAATAGATTATAAGGCAGCATTTGTTAGAATTCAGATTACTAAGAAATAATGCAATGTATTTTATCAAGAAGCAGCAGACATGAGATCTGTACTTCTCACAAGACGATACGAAGGCAGGTATAGCATAAATACCCTCAGGTGTCCATAATGGCCAGTCAATCTCGAACTTCATAAGTTTAGCATTGTTGGTTGTTCAAGCTACTCACCATAATTTTTAATTATTAATTATTGATATATTTACTTCAAGTATTTTTGTCAACTTAAATTACTTAATGTTTAGTGAACATAAACGTTTCAGTTGTTGTAACAGAAATAAGTTGTTTTTGTAATTAAACAATTAAAAATAAAATTGATTGAAGGGTTTTTGGCGACAAAACTTTTTAAAAGGAAGCTCCCAAAGGGCCAGAACCGATTTTGCGGTCTAACACAGTCTACTGTCACCGCTTGGACAATAAATTTCTATTTCGGAGGTCAGTTCCCGTATAGGACTACCTCACCGTTTTATATTATTTTTCGGGTGTAGTAATAAGTATTCTGGATCCAAGAATATTTACCGCCCTAACTGGACATTAGGTAAGAATATTGAAGGCCGCATTTGTTTAATATCTGTTTGTTTATACTCCTGCTTTTCTCTCCTGAGTATCTTTTTATGTACTCAACAGTCCTATAGTAAATATAAGTTTGTGTTATGTGAACGTGCATATTGTACCGCCAGCTTGTACATAAATAGACAAGAGGGTAATAAATAAATTATAGTAGTGTTTGGTGTCGTTAAGAAGACTTATGGTTAAGGATTTAGTTTAAGAAGAGATTAGTGCTTGTAAATAGCATTAGTGTGATAGTGCTTCATTGTTAATTGGACTAGAAACATTTATAAATAAGGCATATACTGTTAATTAAACTTGTGAACAGTGAATAATAAAAACTTTTGTTATTGTTTTAAATTGGTGAACACGTTAATAGTAGCCCGCTACAATAATTTGTAGCAGGTCGTCTTCGGGAACGAAAAAAGAAAGAAAAATTCAGAAGAAGGTTATGCCAAAATAATCGAGACGGAGAGGTAGTGGATGATGTGAAAAACTGCCGTGGTATTGACAGAAAAACGAGAAACAATAAAAACTAATTACTGGAAAGGCGTAAGAGATTACCATAGCAAAACATCTGGCTCCGAGATCCCACTACGAAGAGTGGTAACCTAACACATCGCTATAAAGAAAATCGACTAGAAAGAAAAAGAACACAGTGGTACAAACTCAGAAAAGACTCAATTCCCAAATACAAGTAATCACTAACATAAAGTGTATATCTTTAAAAAGCAAGTTACACATACGAAAGTTACATTATGTACTTAAGTGTATGCATGAAACAACACAAAATTGTACAATTACAAGCACAATTTCTACAAATATAATTTCTGTAATAAACATTGCACACACATAATTAGAGATTGGTGTACATAATTAAAACTCGGGATTAAAAAAATGAAATAAATCAGCTGATTAACATACACCAATGTTGATATCACTTAAGATATTTAATTAACATTAAGTCTTGTTTAAATTCTTTATTCGATAATTAACTTAAGACATCAATACTCATGCACCGCAGTAATACAAAGTGCGCAAGAATTTTAAGTTCAAAGAAGAGTTTGAAATAAAACAATATCTGAACATTTTTCAATAACGGGAAATAATATCAGGTACCAAGTGAGCTAAACTGAATACTTAGGTTATTCATGATGATATTGGGAGCACTGTCTTTAAGGCATTCCCAGGTATTGAAACAGCAAGGCGACAATGATTTAATACTACTTTATAGCTCGAATCGAAAATACATTAGAAGTAATTCAGAAAGTCCTTATCACTACTTAAGGCATGCACAGAAGCATGGCTACGACGTACGCAGCTTTGTGTCGACTAAAATTGTGAAAACTTCGAATAGCTCTAAGAAATCTTTGCCAAAAATAACCAGAATCGGCTTCACAATTTAATTCAACTTTAAAAGGCTGTTTCTTTTTTGTTTTTGAGTTTTAATAAAAAAGTTACATAAAATATTTGTTCGCCTAACTGAGTTCTACGCGCTGTTAAAGATAGTCTCAACTTAAAACACCTTGCGTACTTAATATTGACGTAAATTTCTTCTCTGATCCTGTGTTGTCTCTAGCAAATACCCACGTACTACTTATATGTCGTCGTCTTACAAAAGAGCCTATACCATGGTTAACTGACAAGTTCGCATCCTGATTTTTTAAGAAACACTGCTTTCCAAACATATAATCATGGCAAAAGAAGAGATCAATAGAAGTTACTATAAACATCTAGGGAACCTAACTTCTAGTATCGTAATTCGGAAAAATATAGCTTTTTTTGAAAGTAATTTAATTGGTTTTGAGAAATCAATGTGGCATTCTTAAGATTTTATTCCCTAGTTAAAAACAAGTTAACAACTATACTAGGTTGTTTAAGAAGTTCAAATAAAATTAACAATATTTTTTTATGAAACCGATGTCCAACTCTTCTCATAAATTATAATAGTACACATAAATTTACCACCATTACTATAATTCCTTTCGTTTTTCGTTAATTATGCTGATACGGGTATAATAAACGTCACTAACGAAAATTATATGTGTACAATACCACAAGTATATAATATTAGTTTAGGAGGGGAAAGGAAATTGTGAACTACAGTTTGAAATGTTGGAACTGTAATTGCAGTTGTATGGCAAGAAAATGATCAAAAGTTGCATGGTGTAGAGAAATAGAAAATAGTATTTGAACAACTATACATAATCTTAGAATAAGTATTTCTGTAACTAAAAGGTTGTCATTAGTAGGTTAGTAAAAATTATTTACAAGTAAATGTTGTAAGATCTCAAGAAATTCACGTGCGTTAATAAACAAGAGATCTTCAAAACTTTATCTGTGGCTTATTAATTCTCTATGAACTACTCGTGTTGGGGGCGGTCATCAACCCTCGGAAATCTAAGATATTACCTAGAATCCATAGAAATTGTGTGTAAGAACGTAGAACCTAACCCAAAGCGAGCAAATACCCATTGGTGATTAATAGTGAACAAAGCAAGTATTCCTGTAGTTATACACTTTAATGATAGAACATTTCGCTAAGAAAAGTATGTTTTCGAGAATAAAGCCAAAGTAGTAATTCAGTTCCAAGGGTGACGTATAAATTATTTCGATAACCACATTTTCAACTCGAGTACAAATTATATGATTAGATAAGCAAAAACAAAAACTTTCACTTAGACTAGGGCGTTACGAAATTGGTTGCCTAACTCAAACATACTATGTACTATACATATATACATGTACAGGGTTATTCACGGTATTCGCCTCGGAGCATTGTAAGTAAACTAATAAATATTTAAAAATTTTTCTTTCACATGTGGATAAAGACATATTAAGGGTACATTTAAAAATTATTTTGAAATTATACAAAGTGTTCCAAACTAAAGAAATATCAAAGTTATGTTTTTTAAATCAAAAGCTCTTGCATATTACTACATTTTTAGATTCCCCAGTCCAAACAAAGGTCTTTTTTTATTAAGGTATGTCATACTTAAACCTTAAGAATTTTAAAGTAATTTAATTTTTTTCAAAAAGCAACCTAATTTTAAAATATTAAATACAAGACAAATATTATACCTATCCTAGCGAAATTTCTCGTGAAGTGTGAGAGTTAATCATATTTTATACTCCCATTATAAAAACTTAGATATCTTATACAGAGTGTTCAGAAATCTTAACAAAGTTCAAGTTGTTATAATTAGCTTAAGTACAACCCTGTATTTTTAATATGTTACAAAATGCAGAATTTAATTTACTATCGAATAGTATAAAGATGTCCTATATCTAATTCTTCGCGTTTTTACAGAATTCGCCAATTAAAAACTTCATAAAAAACGCAACACGAGAATTTAACAATTAATGTAAAAAAAACTGTCAAACTTATGAATTAAGTATGACTAGTTTGAAAGTTAATTCAACAAAGGTTTAAAATAATGACCATTGTTCTGTAAACACAAGAATTCTTTGCTGAAAATTAGTCCTAATTATGAAAAACATTTCTGGAGTTACAGTTCGAAAAGCTACCGTTATTTGTTGCTTCATATCTTTTTGTGTAGTTGAAGGTGTATGGTAAACAACTAATTGTATGTAGCCCCACAAAAGAAAATCGGGTGAAGTCAGGTCTAGCTACTTAGCGGGTCAATTTACATACTCGTCTCTTCCAAGCCATCTATTAAGAAACATGATATTCAAAAAATTACGAACCTTACGATGATATTGAGGCAGGGTTTTGTTACGATTCTCTTCTGAAATAGAGCATTCGTTAAAAACAAACAAGCATTTGATTCCCCTAAACCCTCTTTCTTGAAATACGTGCTAGTTAGTTTATTATTTCAATTAGTCATTCGTCAAAAGATTAAAGCTTCGTTATATTTGCTATTGTAAAATCACTTCTAACGCCTAACAGCTTGTCTCGGCAATTCCTTATAATAACTGCTCATTATTTTGAAACAGTTATTCGTCGAAAGATTAAATGCTTGAAAGATGTTTGTTATTTACCCGTGTTCTGTGAAATTCTACTTCGTTACATCGGCACGTGTTTGTTGCTCAAGTTTTATGGGTAGTAATTTTCCTCCTCATTAAGCTATCCTACGAATATTTGTAGTGTGGATCGATAATCATACTAACCCCTATTCTATTCTAGAAAGTCAGGCCACTTTATATGCTTGACAGTAGTTCTAGTTGTCTAAATCGCAGAGGTACTTGCAAAGGTAATTTGCTTTCCCATTCAAGCAACGAAATTCAATGGAATTAATTATCGTATTTTGTCTTCTTAATTCTAGGAAAGTTTTGCCGCTGTATATACTTTTGATTGCCCTCTAAGAATATTCTACACCAATTTCGGTCTGAATGGTTTTATATTTTCCTGCTATGTTTTCAAAGCTATATAAATACAAGTCCAACTTTGAAAAAGCTCTCTTACTTATTCGACTCCTGTTATTGATACGACTCCTCCCTTTATTATTCGACTTCGTTCAACCACTATTCTACAACGCCTTTTGAAAGTTGTAAAGTCGCGCTTTTAAAATGCGTTTGTGCTAGTACAGTACAGTTAAGTTGTTCCAGCGCCAGCTGCATTTCCTGAGATGGTACCAAAAAGAAGATAGTTGTAGGTACAATATGTTTTCTGTTTGCTTTATTTTGTGTTGCTGTTTTGGAAGATAGACACTTGCTTTTGATCGATTCCGCAATAAACTGCCGACATAAACGCACGCTCACACACACGATCCGATATGTCTTTATTTTTATAAATTACTGTTTAAAAATTTTAATTCGTTTAGAGCGCTTTTCTACTGGTTACTTTTTACTTTATAAATTAATGTGAACGTCAACAACGGACTGTTTGAAATTTTAATGTTACGAGATGCGATTCCTACTGAAGCTTTTCACTGACTATATTATTATTTCGATATTTCTTGTACGTATTTAGGGTTGGACCGTATTGTAAGAATTCTTATATTTTGATAGTAAGATTTTGTGCTTTATATTTTTCAATGTATACTGTATACTGTATTGTACGTAAATTGACCCTTTATGTACATCACGTTGTAACAAACAATTACACAAATATATATTTTCGACGTTTGTAAATATTTCTTTGGGACTATATGTTTTTCTACATGTGCGTAATATAAATTTTTTTGTTACTGAGGTTTCCAATTCTTTTCTATCTAGGTCACCCACCACACCCTCCGCCGTGTTTGAGCTAGCCCGAACTCTGATGCTTTTGGAGTTCGATTCTGCCCCTACGTTTTGTTGCGGTATTCGGTGCAGGCGATTCTTTCGACTACTTACTATGCTGCGTTTTTCCTTTTCTGCATAGGATTTCTTAAAACACGTAACAGCTTTATCTAATCCTAACCACATGGTTATTCCTTTCTCTGTTTCTCCAACAACACTGGTAACTCATTTTATAGAAAATTCGGAAACTTCAAACAATTTTACGGAACATTAAAAAAATAAGGGTCACCCCACACATTCACTAAACATTTATGCTGATTATTTATTATTCTGTATTGATGGGAGTTTGAATCTGAATAATAATGGAAATTATGCCTGTTCATATGTCTGTTGTTATGAAAAGTGCACTAAATAAAAAATTGTTAAAAAATGTTCATTTTCTGCACCTTCCTCTAACACACATGGAAAATTCAATTTCCTTCTGGAAGTCATTTCTATAAAGTTTTTGACATAGTTGGATTTTATAGGGCTATTGTGTTTTGTAAGTATTCTTGAAATATTTGATTGGCTAATATTAAATTTTTGGATATCTGGTATTGACTTACATAGGGATTTTCAATAACTGAGCCAATTACCATAAAAATATTATCCTCATTATCAGTTATAGGTTTACTTGTAAGAGGTTTTTTTTGTGTTCGACATTTCCAGTTTCCTTAAACTCTGTTAAAATGTTGTTTAAAACTGTTGGTTTGGGATGACTTCTTTCCGGGTATCTTTGGGCATATACTCGAAAAGCCAATAAACAATTTTCATGACATTTACCCAATATCATTATCATATCAATGCGTTCTCCTTTTTGGTAAATCTTTATTTTTTATTTTTACTATAGACAATAACAGCCCATATGATAAATTCAAAAAATAACAACTAGAGTAATTAATAATGTCGAAATGTTAAAATAATTTTACTCTGCAAAATTTTATAGACAAATAGATAAATCATTACTTTAATTTAAAATTTAACTGCAGTATTCAAGTAATTAGCGAATTCTGTAAAAATGTGTAGAGTTAGCTCTAGCACGTCCTCATACGAGATTTAATAGTGAACTAAATGCTGCATTTAGTAACGTATTAAAAAATACAAGGTTGTATTTAAGTTAATTAACTTATAGCAACTTGAAGTTTGTAAAAGATTAAATTAGATTTCTAAACACTCTGTATAAGATATTTAAGTTTTTATAATGGGAGTATAGAACATGATCAACTTTCACACTTTACTAGAAATGTTGATTAAGTAGGTCTAATATTTGTTTTACATTTAATATTTAAAGATTAGATTGTTTTTTGAAAAAAATATTTAGTTACTTCAAAAACTTTAACGTTTAGGTATAACAAACTTTAATAAAAATACCGTTATTTTGACCGTGAAATCTGAAAATGTAATAATATATAAAGGCTTTGATTTAAAAATATACCTTGGTTATTTATTTTGTATTTCGAACACCACGATAATTTCAAAATAATTTTACAATATACCTTTAATAAGCCTCTATTCACATCTAAAAGAACAATTCATTATTAGTTTACGTACAATGTTCCGAGGCGTAAACCCTGAAAAACCCTGTATATATTGACGTAATTAGGAGTCACGAGAGGTTATTGAAACCCAAATTCTACAAATAAATTCCACGAAGATATAAAAGCAACCGGAAAAAAATATATTTTTGAAAATTAATGATTTTACCCTGTATAATACAAGCTTACTGTTTGCTAAGCGAAAATGCAGTTCCGTGTGTATAAATAACCATCCTGTATGATATAAGGGTATTGTAAATACATAGCAAATAATGTAAGCCGTATATGTAAAAATAATTGTTTTTAAGATACCTTAAAATGCATTAAATGAAAATGCAAATCGATCACTTTTAAGCGTAAATACAAAACTATTTATTTTAACCTATTAGCTATCATAATAAAATTACATTTTTCGTCCCATAATTTAGCGTAGGAATCATATCAATCTTGTTAAAGGAATAACGCTTCCATCTTAATTTGTTTTAAAACATGTTTTTTCGTGAGAACCAATCCTTTATTACAACTATGAAGTTGCGGGTCTGTCTACATGTGTAAAACCCGTTGATAAAGCAATCAAAGCTTAAATTAATTAGCCTTTGTATAGCATAAAATTTTTTAAATATAACATAAAGAATATAGAAAATGCGTCATCGGTACATAGAACAACGTAAATACCTATAATTAATGAATAAATATTTACTTTAAAAACAGCAGAAACGTTGAAAACAGATAAAATTGATAAGAATTATTTGTTAACTTTTGCAATCATTGTAGGAGAGATATGATACGGCGCAATAACCTTGGGAGATAAAGTAGGACGGACAGCGCACGTCACTAATATAAATCAATCAGGCGAGTCGACGCTAATAAATTCTTCTGAAAAACCTTGCATCATTACGGTGCAAAATATCCCCTAAACATTTGAACATTCTAAAAAAAAGATAATTTTTGTATATAAACCGAAACCTTTATTAAAAAGATTCATGCCTAAATTCTGTTGCAAAAATGTTATTTTGAAAAGATTGTTTTTAAGTATGCATGACGCATACCGTAAATTAATGATTACAATGTAACAAGTGAATAAATAAGTCATTCTTAAAATGTAAAGTTGATGGTAAAGTTAAACGTAACCTGCATATAAATATAGAAGTTATTAAATGTAATTAATATGGAAAATTTTTCGAGATAAAAAGCTATTTAAAAATTAACTTAAATAGTTAAACCGAAGATGCCATTGAGTTTTAAATGGAGATGTAAATAATATGAAAATCTTGGGATTTGAATGTCAATTAAAAATAAACCCAAAAAGCAGCAGATATTTAATTACTAATCAAAGAAGCGTATTGTAGATTTTTGCAAGTATTACTTTTTAGAATATTGTTTGTAATTGATATTTGAGTGTTTATCATTTAATTTAAGATAAATAAGTCTTAATCATATAACATTCTTTTTGTAAGGAACTTTACCAGGAAAGTTTATGATCAGAGTTCGAAACACTCCGAGCATATTTAGAGACTATCCGTCAAGGATTTTTTTGGCCAAACAAACCTTACACGCTTGGGAATAAAAAAGGCCAGGTAAACTATCCATAAGAAAAGAGATTTTAGTTCTGTAAATTTAAATGTACCTAAGATGAGAGACATTTTGATGATTAAGTAAATAAGTAATTGTTAAGAATAATTTTATGTTTGAAAAGGATTACGCTGTAAAAGTTCTATATTTTTTTCGTATGAAAGAAAAATTTTTTGGCTTTATAGATCCCTTATGATAATGCTGTTTGATTTCGTTTTTTAACTCCGTCAATTCCATTGAGCTAGCCAGGCAAAGTAAAATTAGAAAGGAAGGTAAATCAACAATTTCAAATTTTACAATTTGCTGTACCTGTATCATCACATCACACTTTTAACTTCACCTTAACGTGCGACCGTTAACAAAGCACTATTTTAGTAACGCTCCAACACGGGACTTATCACAGCACTCTTTTGGTGTCGCACCAACGCGGGGCCTCTCAAAGCAATATATGTATATATATATATATATATATATATATATATATATCTATATTGCCGTGGAAGTCGGGACAGTCTCTGGATTCTCTATTAAAATTCGTTCCCCACCAGGGTCAACATAAAATTTTCAAAAATGCAAAAATTTCAAAAAAAATTCCTTACCCTTTTATTTCGCCTTCAAACTCCTCTGCTTTCCTGGCTAGCTCAGCTGTGCCTCTTCTTGAATACCTAAATTTACAGACATCTCTTTCATACTCAAACACCATTCAATTTAACTACCAAATAATACCACAACCATACAACCTTTTATTTAGACCTATTAACAGATAAATTATATTCACATGTGTTAAAACATTTTGATACAATTATTATAAAACTCAAATTATGGTATGTTTTTAAAGTCCTTGATTTTTCTAATGATTTTTAAACAAATTCAATAAGATATGAGTAGATGGGCCCCACATGTTCCTCTAAATTGACTTTACATTGAATTATGGTGAGCTCATTATAACCCAGTTTAGTTTGTATATGCCTTTTAAACTTTGCATAAATTGAAACAAAATTTTACGAACCCGTTTACCCTTTACAGTTCAATTTTTATCCTGACTCAATTTTGGATGTTCTAAATACACCCTTTTTCAATATTTAAACCTTAGTAAATTGTCCAGTACATGTATCTTTTACAATAAGTTTCTACAACCATAAATAAGCGACAGAAATTTCAAATGAATTACCTGGAGAATTCTTCAGGCTTCCTTCCCGTCGGAGATGAGTGCCAGAAAACCCCTCAGCATTGTTTCGGTTTAATGTGCTGCTTAGCGGATCCACAGGCCTCTACCATCTGCTACCTCTGCAAGCTACGCTCCTCGTCTCACGGTACCATTCCATATATCATGCATACAAACTCGATTACTTGTGGTGCTTACCTCCATATAACATGCTTCCATTTAATGATTTTTGTGTTGTAGTAGCCGGACCTTTATTAATTTAATACGCACTACTCGTACTTCACGTCAATAATTAGACGTCAGCTATTACTATTTATTCTTGCAACCACTATATTTACGGTAAAATAATCACATACATAAAATACTCACAAAAAAAAACTTTAGTGTATGCTGGTCTGAATCGGTATTCAGCACTTTAGCGAAGTAATGGAAAATAGTAGAGACGCCAGCCTTAATACTCTAGGTTGGGTATTTATATCCTTTTTAAACCCACCTAGTGGACGCGCTTCCTTCGAAAAGCTTATTTTCAAAGCTAATTCCAAAAATTTCGAATATAACAGTCTCTAAATTTGTAAAATTTGTTCCGTCCTACGTACCGTATACCCCGAACTCGCTTTCAACCTCCGCGTGTGCGTACGTTTGGAAAGCTGTCTGACAAAATTCTCTGCCGTCACAAACTCCGCTTAGCTCTATTTATCTTTGTTTTATACATGTTTGCTGTCTCATCCAAAACCCTAATTGAGTTACAGAAAATCGATATTGATGATATCCTATCTCAACTCCACGTGTATATTGTACGTGCATTTCAACTCCTTGCTTGCTTTATATCTGTCTCTATCTGTTGTACTTAACCGATTGTGCATTTCCCTCGCTTCTTAAGATGTTTGTTACCCTAGTTGTTTATACCAAACTGACGGTTGAAAATAATTTCTATGAAATCCTATCTTAACATACGCTCGACTTCTTTGAACGTAACCTTTTAAAACGCAGGCGTTTCTGTTAATTATTGATCGTTTTAAACATAACAATTCCTAGACTTTCTACTTGTTCGTATCTGATAAAACTGACGTTGGCTTTTACAACGAATACAATTGCCTTAGGATTATTGATTTTCTTACGCAGCACGTTCCTTTTGCTTATATGTGTTGAAATAAAATAACTTTATGGTTAATTATGCCTATCCTTGAACTTCTAGTTGCTTTGAAACTTTCTTCCTTCCTGAGATCCTAACATTTCAATTATTAAATATAAAAATACTCTAATATTTGCCCGTTTTCTCTAAATGCATTAAATTAATTTTTCGCGTAAATAATTTGCTCTTTTCTATATACAGGGTTGTTGAAATTTTATTGTTTCACACTGATTTACTCCTTTGAATCCACAATATAATCCCCCTATTTCAATTCAAAGAAAACTTACCTATGTTTTATTGAATTTAAATATACTAATTCCTACCACCTAATCTTACTTGATATTTCTAAACACCAATCTACTCACGTAACACTACTTATACCTATCTATCTAACCTATCACTAGTTATCAACCTATTTCTACCTATTTCTATCTATCTCAAATTATTTCTATCTATCTACACCTATCTTTATTTGTAACTAACTATTCACACGTATCTCTACTTTCTAACTAACTATTTCTATCTATTACTAACTTTTCACTCCTTCTTTCTGTCCATTTCCCTTTTATCTTTTTTTTTTCTTTTATTACCTCTTAATTACCTCACTTCTATACTTTTCTATCTATCTTCACCTTTACTTAATTTTCTTCTATTTATGTCCAACTGTTTTGTTTTTAACCTTACCTACTACTATCACTACCTATTTATTATACAAAATATACACACCTAACTCTATATCTACATCTAACTATCTTCCCATATTTATCCTATAACTAATTCTATTTTTCTATGTACACCTATCTCTATCTATTTAAATTCTACCCTACTATTCACCTATCTCTATATTTTTGTCTATAAACATGTCTCTTTATTTAAATCTGACTCTTTTCTTAATCCTCCATGTCTTTCTTCTTACAATCCTAATACACTTCATCCCTATCTTTCCTCCTTCTATTCTTATACTTATCATCCCTGTTACTTCACATAAAATAAAATCATCCCTATTATCCTGACTCTTAAATATTTCTTCTTCTGTCCTTATACTTGTTTGTTTCTCATTTACTATTATTCCCTTTGCTGCGGTCAAACCAAACAATACTAATTTCACATCTTCATCTTTTCCCTTTAAAGAAAACTCTGCATGTTTTCTAGACTCTTTATGTACTATATTCACACCGTAAAAATCTCATAAATCAAAATTACCAAAATTATCTTTGCAACTTATCTCACTTATGCCTACTTTTACCTCTTGTGTTTAACATAATGCTGCGTTTGCCTCTACTTTTATTAATTCTGACTCTTTACTCCCTAACAATACTGTACTTGACTCTACCTCTATTAGTTCAGGCTCTTCGTTCACTATCAATTGTACCTCTTCTAACTTTTCTTCATTATATTCAACTGTGTCGATTTCTTTCACCTCTTCCTCATCTACCTCTATACTATTAATACATAACCCCACGTCATCCTCTGTGACATCATAACTTGGCTTCCAGGGCAATATCCTATTTCCAATCCTAACTACTTTCCTCTCCATATCTATTACAACTCCTAACTTCATCATACAATTGACCCCTAATATTCCTTTAAACTTTAACCCAGGTACAATTATAAATTCCTGCTCACAGCTTACTGAACCTAACTCTACTTTTAAAATAACCACACTATTCACAACAGCAAATCGCTTTTTATTCGGCGCAACCAGGTGACTTTTTTTTATTGGCATTATCTTGTCACACACTTTATCCTTAATTTCATTGACGAATTCCTCCGATACTAAACTCGCCTCAGCTCCTGAATCTAATAACGCTCCTAAATTTTTTTCAACGATTTTAATATCAATTATAGGCAAACACAAATTTTCTGTTACTTCTGGCGCAACTTCTTCCTCTATCTTTAAAAATTCCTTCGGATGTTCATACTTGTACACAGTGATGTCTAGTGGTTTGTCCTTGTCTAAAAATCTTGTCCTGGTCTGGTCTCCCTACTTGGTCCAGGTCTCGCTGCCACCTCAGCATATGTACGCGATGTCTCCGCTCTGTTTGTGTTCTCACTCTCTCTGTTAGGTTTTGTCGGTGTCCCTCGTATGTCAGGTGAACTGTTTTGTCTTGTCACTTCTTGTTTAGGTGCAGGTCCCCTACCTACACTGATACTCCTGAAAAATGTTTGTCTCGGTTCCCAATTTTGTCTGTTATATATAAAATTTGTCCCCCGTCTTGTGTAGTTGTCCCTTCTGTTATCGAATCGTACCGTGTTTACTTGTCGTTCCCTGGGTTCCCGAGGTCGTCCACTGCTTACATTATTATACCTTTGCAGGTACTCCAAAAACATCTCCCTGTCTAAAATGTTTTGCAATGCTATATGTTCCCTAACCTCAACCTCGAAATGTCGCGAAAGATATTTGATTATCTGTCTGTCCGTCAATGGTGGATTTAACTGTTTCGCTATGCTATACATCCTTATAGCATATTGCTCCCTACTTCCTGCAAACTCCCTTGTGAACTTTCCTCTAATTAAATTGTCTCGTACTTGGTCTAGTCGGTGGTCACTCCAGTAGTGTTTTAGAAATCTGTCCTCAAAGTCATTCTACGTGTCAATTTCCTGTCCTATTAAGTTATACCAAGCTTCAGCATGGTCTTTCAGCAACGCTTTAACAATGTTGAGTTTTGCCTGTTCATCATACAAATTACTAAACAAACCTCTAATGTTATTAATATTTATCTGAGGATTTACCTTACTATCCCCATAGAATTTCATTTGTTGATCCAGCGACATATTCCTTGTTACGAATCTGGGACCGTCCCCCATCAAAGTTGATACATTTTGTTTAATTTCGGTCACTTCTCTCTCTACCCTACTTAACTGATCCTTACATGAGTCCGTCACCTCAGTCATCTTAACGTTAATTTCGTTCTTACAGAAGATCCTTACCTCCGTCCTTAATTGTCCCATTTCTTGACTCAAACCTCTGATATCCCGCTCATTTTTATTAACCCTATTTTCTACTTCCCCCATTTTTTTCGTCAAGGTATTTTTAAATTCATTAAATTTTTGGGTAGATCTGTCTATCTTTTTACTTAACGTTTCTGTCCTCTGTTCTAATTTTCTGTTTGATTTCGCACTCATCCTCTCTAACATCCTGATAAACATTTCATTTCCTTGGTCTCCCAATTCCGTTTTCAACTGATCCCTACTTCCTCCGGCTTTCTCCATTTTTCCTGATTTCTCAAATAAGGCACATTGTCACTTGCAATTTTAACTCCTTGGCTTCTAAACACTCCTTTTTCTGCATACGTTCAAATCACTCCCACACACTCAAAAATTATTTATCAATTTCTACAAGAACAGACTCTCTCTTTCAGCTCGCCAGTTTCCTGGAATAAAATTCAAATTTTATTTGGAACTCGAGCCTCACGTTCGGGTCGCCATAAAAGTGCCGTGGAAGTCGGGACAGTCACTGGATTCTCTATTAAAATTCGCGCCCTTCCAGGGTCAACATAAAATTTTCAAAAATGCAAAAATTTAAAAAAAAATCCTTACCCTTTTACTTCGCTTTCAAACTACTCTGCTTCCTTGGCTAGCTCAGCTGTGCCTCTTCTCGAATACCTAAATTTACAGACATCTCTTTCACACTCGCACACCATTCAATAAAACTACCAAATAATACCACAACCATACAACCTTTTATTTACACCTATTAACAGATAAATTATATTCACATGTGTTAAAACAGTTTGATACAATAATTATAAAACTCAAATTATGGTATGTTTTTAAAGTCCTTGATCTTTGTAATGATTTTTAAACAAATTCAATGAGATATGAGTAGATGGGCCCCACATGTTACCCCAAATTGACTTTACACTGGAGTATGGTGAACTCATTATAACCCAGTTCAGTTTGTATATGCCTTTTAAACCTTGCATAAATTAAAACAAAATTTTATGGACCCGTTTACCCTTTACAATTCAATTTTTATCCTTAATAAAATTTTGTATGTTCTAAATACAGCCTTTTCAATATTCAACATCAATAAATTGTCCAATACATGTATCTTTTACCATAAGTTTCTACAACCATAAATATGCCACCAAAAAAAGTCAACCGCACAGCACAAAATTTCGCAAATGTTTACAAAGCGACAGAAATTTCAAATAAATTACCTGGAGAATTATTCAGGTTTCCTTCCCGTCGTAGATGAGTGCCAGAAAACCCCTTGGCGTTGTTTAGGTTTAATGTGCTGCTCAGCAAATCCACAGGCCTCTATCATCTGCTACCTCTACAAGCTATGCGCGTCGTCTCACAGTACCATTCCATATATCATGCATACAAACTCGATTACTTGTGGTGCTTACCCCCATATAACATGTTACCATTTAATGATTTTTGTGTTGTAGTAGCAGGACCTTCAATAATTTAATACGCACTACTCGTACTTCACAACAATAATTAGAGGTCCGCTACTACTATTTTATACTTGCAACCACTATATTTACGGTAACATATTCACTTACATAAAATACTCACAAAAAAAACTTTATTGTATGCTGGTCTGAATCGGTATTCAGCACTTTATCGAAATAATGGAAAATAATAGAGACGCTAGCCTTAATACTCTAGGTTGGGTATTTATATCCTTTTTAAACCCACCTAGTGGACGCGCTTCCTTCGAAAATCTTATTTTCAAAGCTAATTCCAAAAATTTCGAATATAACCGTCTCTAAATTCGTAAAATTTGTTCCGTCCTACGTGTCGTATACCCTGAACTCGCTTTCAACCTTCGCGTGTGCGTACGTTTGGAAAACTGCCTGCTTTCAACCAATGACAAAATTCTCTGCCGTCACAAACTCCGCTTAGCTCTATTTATCTTTGTTTTATACGTTTGTTGTCTCGTCCAAAACCCTAATTGAGTTACAGAAAATCAATATTGATGACATCCTATCTCAACTCCACGTGTATATTGTACGTGCATTTCAACTCCTTGCTTGCTTTATATCTGTCTCTATCTGTTGTATATAACCGATTGTGCATTTCCCTCGCTTCTTAAGATGTTTGTTACCCTAGCTGTTTATATCAAACTAACGGTTGAAAATAATTTCTATGAAATCCTATCTTAACATACGCTCGACTTCTTTGAACGTAACCTATTAAAACGCAGGTGTTTCTGTTAATTATTGACCGTATCGAAAATAACACTTCCTAGACTTTCTACTTGTTCGTATCTGATAAAACTGACGTTGGATTTTACAACGAATACAATTGCCTTAGGGTTATTGATTTTTTTACGCAGCACGTTTGCTTTGCTTATGTGTTGAATTAAAATAACTTTATGGTTAATTATGCGTATCCTTGAACTTCTAGTCTCTCCTTCCTATTCTAATCTTTAAACCAAAACACCATAAAGCACAAATTATTATAATGTTCTCAAAAATATTTACAACGTATCAAAAGGTTAAAAATTGTTTAACTGGAATTTTCTTCTAATAATTGAATCAATAAATTTAATAATTATTATAACCAAAAATGATCAAAAAGTCAGCAAAATCACTAGTATTTCTAATTATTAATTGACGCCTATGAACGTTCATTTAACCTAATTTATTTACGTAATTAACAACGTATAACCAAAATTAAATTCTGCCGACCCCTCACATAAATTATCATGAAATTAAATTTTTTAAAGTATTTAAATTTGTAATATTAAATCTTAGGATATTCCAGTTTAGCAGAGTGCAATGAAATATCCACAAATAAAGTAATCAAGTAATAATAAACATTCAGATTAGCTAACCTGTTGTTTTTCCACTTAAATTCAGCGGAATTATTTCACACTTTACAATAACTTACTTAACGTGTATATTTTTGGTCTTCAGAGACGTGAACTGTACTTTACTTCATGGTCAACTGATTTGTTTACAAATCCGGTCATATTTAAATGCACCGACTATCTATAGACAAGCGCAAAGTTCGCTGTTTGTATAAACTAGGTTTTCAGATATTCCATGGTGTTATGGTTATATAATAACATCAACGCGTTTCTTTTGTTACGTACGATTTCAAGTTAATAGCATTGATTCGTTTGGATTTTCATACGTTTAGATAAATAAATCCTTGTTTGTTTAAATAAATTTGGTGAACTTTGATTTTTAATAAACACGCTTTGTTTGTTTCCAATAAATCGAGTGTCGACTTTTAATTCTCTAGTCACTAGACGAAATACAATGTATGGATTGAATCATCTGCGATTTCTATCCTACGCATTGTTAAACCTGCTTTTATTAATTAGGATTCTTGATGCGTTATCCACGCGTGTCGCGTTTCAACTTGCATTTATGTTATTTAACGACTTGCGTATTTGTTTTATTCAAATACATCTTCAAAATATTTTTCATTAACTAAATTAATTACGATTATTATTTATATACAGGGCATTGTCATTTACTTTCCAGTTTAATCTCGTATTTCTTGTTTTCTTCAGAAAACTGTGTGGTTTTCTGAGCCCTTACGT
Organism: Platerodrilus igneus; assembly: GCA_036346225.1. Taxonomy (NCBI): domain Eukaryota; kingdom Metazoa; phylum Arthropoda; class Insecta; order Coleoptera; family Lycidae; genus Platerodrilus; species Platerodrilus igneus. The sequence continues at coordinate 1,909,275 of JARFIW010000954.1, forward strand.
ATTTTATATGGAGTGCGCTATAATCTTGGTCCTAACTACCCCTAAATGACTCTATTAACACAGCAATATATATATATATATATATATATATAGCTGTGACAAGGTCGATGTTTAGAGCGTCGCTGAAAGAGTGATATGAAATTGGCCGCACGTTTAAGGGCCGCAGAAGAGTGCTGTGATAACGCCTCGCTTTGGGGCGTTACTAAAAGAGTGTTGTGATACAGATACAGTAATTTGTTTAACTTGAAATTATTCACTTACCTTCCTTTTTAGTTTTTGCCTGGCTAGCTCAACGGAACTGACGGAGTTTTTAAAATGTAATCAAACACAGCAATATTACAAAACATTTATACAGTATCAAATATTCTTTTTTGTACAAAAGCATTTAGAACCTTTACAACATTGTTTCTTTCAAACATAAAATAATTTCTAAGAAGTATTGATTACAAACAAAAATTGTTCCTTACCTTATTTTAAATTTACAGAATTAAACTTATTTATTTGAGGATGGTTTACCTGGTTATAATTATTTCCATGCTTGTAAGGTTTCTTTGGACAAAAAATCCCTGACAGATAATATATTAAAAGGTCAGAGTATCTCGAACTATGATCACAAATTCTCATGGTAAAATCCCTTACATAAAAAATATTATATAATTAAGACTTATTATTATACCTTACATTAAATACAAATCGGTTAAAAATAAATTTAAAGGTTATACTTGCAGAATCCACAAAAACGATGTTCGTAATAGAATATCTTTTTTTTTAAATTGACGTCAAATCAGCTTACAAGATTTTCCATAAAAAATTCTCATTTAAAACCGCAATTACCAAAGTACATGTCTGGTTAAATCTTCCTTTCGATTATTTAAGAAAATCTTTAAAAATAGCATTATTTTGAAGAATTTTCCCTCTTGTAATTAATAATTTTCATTTTTTGTTTAAGTTACGCTAAAACATTGCTCCTTTATTCATTACAGCCTCGCCACTATTAAATTACAGTATGCTTACTGCATACTCGAACACTATTTCTGAACAGCAACTGCTCGCGACATAAAATAACATTTGGCGCTCGAATGAATAGAATCAAATTAATAAATTAACCCATTTGATAAACGCTATCTTATATATTTAAATTTATCTGTTTCCAGAAGCTAGTAAAAAATGTAGAACATTATGATGCAAGGGTTCTCGAAAAAACCAATTAGCGTCTAAAGGAGTCTATAGGAGTTTATAGGAGTGTAGGAATCGTCTTATAATAATTGTTTAATCTTTTCTTTGTATTCTGTACGGTATAGAATCACAGTCGCATTACCTTTATCTGCAGGGAGTATAACAAAAGACCCCACTTCAAAGCTTGAACTGGAAATTTCAGCACTTATCAAATCCTCTAATATTCCCAAAACTATCCAAAAACGCATAATACCTCGCGAATCTAAACCACTTCGCTTGTACGGCCTTCCTAAAGTCCATAAACCTGACGTTCCTCTGCGTCCGATAGTTAGCACAATTGACTCGCCAACCTACCATCTGGCAAAATACCTGGCAAATTTATTAAAACCTTATTTCGGTAATACCCCTACTAATGTTTTAAACCCCACTCATTTCATAGAACTAATTGCAAATATTGAGCTAGGTCCCAATGATATACTAGTCAGTTTTGACGTAACATCCCTATTTACAAACGTATCGGTCATAAACACTGTCTCCATTATTAAACAACTCTTACCTCACGAAAACGAATTTGAGTACCTGGCCACGCTCATTGAAAAATGCTTAACTTCTACCGATTTTGTCTTCGACGGACAATTTTACAAACAAACTTCCGGCACACCAATGGGCTTACCTCTATCCACTATTATGGCCAATACATTTATGGAGTCTTTGGAATCCATGGCTCTAGAATCTACAGACCTTAAACCAAAAACTTGGCTTCGTTATGTAGATGACACTTTTGTAATCTGGCCCCATGGACATCAAACGCTCAATAATTTTCTAGATCACATAAACAATCAACATAAAGATTTTAAGTTCACTATAGAAATTGAAAAGAACGGAACTCTGCCATTCCTTGACGTTCTGGTGGAGCGCTAACCTAACGGACGACTAAGTCATTCCGTATATCGAAAACCCACACACACAGACAGATACCTACATGCGTCGTCACATCATTATCCCTCATAAAAATTATTGGTAATCAACTCACTAGTCCACTGTGCAATTAAGATTTCACAACCAGAACACTTATCTAATGAACTGACCCATCTTAAAACCAGTCTTATAAAAAACGGCTATCGTAATTCAGCTATCGGCAAAGTAATAAACCGGCATCTGCATCCTACACGAAGCCCCAAATCACGCTGTAATCCCGATAGACGTTCTTTAGCAATCCTTCCATATATATATATATATATATATATATATATATATATATATATATATATATACACACACAGAGTAACAGACCGAATTGGCAAAAATCTACGTAAACACAACATCAAAACAATCTATAAACTCACCAATAAAATTTCACAAATATTACCAACCCCAAAAGATTCCGAAAATAGTTTTAAAGCCCCAGGCGTATATAGTATATCTTGCAGTTGCGGTTTAGTATTCATGGGAGAAACAGGACGGTCAGCACAGACTAGACTAAACGAGCATAAGCAATGCTTAAGAACAAGCCAGTACGTCGCTCAGCGGTGGCCGAACACCAACATGAAAAAGGTCATACTATTAACTTTGATAAGACGAAACTAATTGGCAGAATTCCATTTTTCTACAATAGAAAAATTAGAGAATCCATAAAAATCAATAAAAATTCTAATAACCTAAACAAAGACGATGGCTACTACCTTTACCCCATTTGGAAAACAAGCCTATGTTCACAACAGCGGAGCCGTGACGTTTACTGATTCGCTACGATACTCCTCTCTATTCATGATCGCTCATGCATCAAGTTCTCGCTTTATATAAACTACCACTTTTGCTACTTTCACCAGTTACTTCGCCACAAGACACCTTTTGGCTTTGAATGGGCTAGTGAGTCTGCTAGTTCAAGAGTAACTCTTCTCTTTACACTTTAACTTGTCTACTTAATATTATCTTTTTATTATTTTTATTTTAATACTTATTTATTTTTTGTCCTGATGAAGCCCCTAACAAAAGTGGGCGAAACGTCGACCTTAATTTATAAAATGACACGGTTCCAACCCGGAACCATAAATATTTATAATGACTCCGGCCGTGAAAGCCTCCGACAATATTTTGACGTTGTACACTTGGTTCCTGAGTTGTATTCCGTGTGCCGCTGCTACTCTGATAATAATTTCCCCTAGACTCCCAGTTATTTCTGAATTGCGGTCTATTAAAGTTCGTCCCTTGTCTATTGTAAAAATTATTTTCCTTATTTTCAAATCTCACCTGATTCACATTTCTGTCTCTGTATTCCCTTCATCTACCTGTATAATTACATCATCGTATCTCTGTAAATACTCTAAAAATGTCTCTCGTTCTGTAATGTTTTGAAGAGTCACGTGCTGTCTGACCTCTACCTCAAAATGCCTTAATAAGTATTTAATAATTTGCCCATCCGTTAAGGGCGGACTTAGTTGTTTTGCTATACTAAACTTTCTAATCGCATATTGCTCACGAGATCCTGGAAATTGCTCCTTATATTTTCCCGTAATCAAATCATCCCTAACTTGGTCTTGTGTATGATCTCCCCAATAATGTTTCAAAAATTTCGCTTCAAAATTTAAATATATCTCTCTCTATACCTTTTCCCACAAGATTATACCATGCTTCTGCATTATCCTTAAGTAAGACCTCATCATCATCATTAGGTCTTCAGTCCTGGAACTGGTTAGACGCGTACCATCATTGTTTGCTATTCTAAACTAACCTACAGATTTCCCTGAAATTTGCACAGTCTGCATCTATCACTATTTGATCTAGGTCTACATCTACCTCTTTTTCCTATCTCTGCTTGTAATATATCCCATACTATTCCCCAAAATGCTTTAGAACGTATTCCGCCTTTCTATTTCTCTTTTCCCCCAGATATCTTTGTTTCCCTACTATTTCTATAACCTATTTGTTATTATCTTTGTTTGTCCATGCTATCGTCCTCATACATCTGAAGCACAGTATTTCAAAAAGCTGCTACCGTTTTTCTGTCTGCGTTTCAGACTGCCCGTATTTCATAGGCATACTGTGCTGTGCTCCACACATATGCTTTCAACAATTTTCTCCTTGTTCTATGTTTGTTGTCTTTCCTCATAGGTGCTGTTCTTTCTTGTTAGATACAGTTCGGTCACCTTCTATTGTTTTAGTTATATACCCTATTTTTCCTACCTTCAGTGGTTGTGAAGGGAGGTAAGCAGCCTGTGGCTGCCAAGTTCCCCCAACACTTAACCATTTACCGATTTAATATATTTTCCAATATATCTTTTCGCACAGTCAACATTAGTTACAGATATTTCGCAACCAACGACTAGTTGTTTATACTAATCATCAGATTTATCTGCGCTTATTTTTTCGTCATTAGGTTTTCCGTCTCAAAACTGGTTGGACACGTACCTGCACTTATTTATATTCTAAGCTAGCCTACATAGTTCCCTGAAATTCTCACACAACATGTGTATACAGCTCGTTCCCCTTCTATTGTTTTCTAATTTTATGCCCTATTTTACCGAGATTCAGTGAAGGGGGTTAAGCAACCTGTGGCTACCAAGAACCCCAACACTTAGACGTTTGCCGAATTAATGGTTTTCCTGGTTGGACACGTACCTGCACTTATTTATATTCTGAGCTAGCCTACATAGTTCCCTGAAATTCTCACACAGCATGTGTATACAGCTCGTTCCCTTTCTATTATTTTCTAATTTTATGCCCTATTTCACCAAGATTCAGTGAAGGGCGTTAAGCAACCTGTGGCTACCAAGATCCCCCAGCACTTAGACGTTTGCCGAAATAATGGTTTTCCAGTAAATCCTTTCACACTTAACGTTATTCGAGAATATTGCCCAACCAATTCTTGTAGTTACTTATAATAATCATCATGTTTAAGCACAGTTATTTTTTTCGTCATTAGTTTATCCATCTTGGGATTGGTTGGATGCGTACCTCCATTGATTTCTATTCTGGGCTAGCCTACACATCTCCCTGAAACCCCTACAGCCTACATCTTTTACTATCTGTGTGCAGTAGTTTAACCTAGGTCTGCCTCTTCTTCTCTTTTTTCCTATCTCTGCTTCTAATATATTCCGCACTATTCCCTCATGCCGTAGTATGTGGCCTATCATCCTATCTCTCCTATGTTTTACCGTTTTCCACATATTTCTTTCTTCCCCTACCATTTTTAGTACCTCTTTGTTCTTAACTTTGTCTGTCCATGATATCTTCATCATACGTCTGTAGCACCACATTTCAAAGGCTTCTACCTTTTTCTTGTCCGCTTCTCCTACTGTCCAGGCTTCACATCCGTACAGTGCTGTGCTCCACACATATGTTTTAAGCAATCTTTTCCTTGTTTCTATGTTTGTGGTCTTTGAGCACAGTAGTTGCTTTTTCTTGTTAAATGTAGCACGACCTTGTGTTAATCTTTGTTTTATATCTTTTGTGCTTTTCCCATCTTGCGTTATTTGGCTTCCTAGGTAGCAGAAATCCTTAACCTCTTGTAAGTTCGTGTTACATATTTGTATTCTTGTTTTTGATTTATTTTCTCCACCATTGCATACTAGAACTTTAGTATTAGTTTTGGTAATTTTCATACCGTATCTCTCTGTCAGAACCGTTTCCATTTCATTAAGAGCAGATTCTAACTCTTCTTTGCTAGACGCTAATACTGCTATATCATCTGCAAATCTAAGCATATCAATTTTTTGTCCTTGCATAGTAATTCCAAACGTCTTCCTGCATTTGACAGTATTCATTGCCTCTTCTATGTACAAGTTAAAAATCAATGGGGATAGGGCACATCCCTGTTTCACACCTTTTCTAATGTTTACTTCTCTACGTTCCTGCTCTAATTCTATTACTGCTGTTTGCTCTTTGTATAAGCTATGTACTATTCGTCTATCCCTATAACTCATTCCAATCTTTTTGAGTATTTCAAACATTTTTTTCCATTTTACATTGTCGAAAGCTTTTTCCAAATCTACAAACCCTATATACACGCTTTCCCCTTTTTCTATTGTTTTCTCCATTATCACTCTCAGAGCTAAAATAGCCTCCCGTGTTCCCCTGTTCCGCCTAAACCCAAATTGGTCTTTCCTAGTATTTCTTCCGCCCGTTTTTCCATTCGTCTTTGCACAATTCTAGTTAATATTTTTGACACGTGTGCTGTCAAACTTATTGTTCGAAAATTTTCACATCTATCCGCGCCTTTCTTTTTTGGTATAGTAACTATGATGCTACGTTTGAAATCTTTGGGTATCTCGCCTGTCTCATACATATAGCTTACAAGTTGGAAGAGACGTACTGTTACTGCTTGTCCAGCGGCTTTTAGAGTTTCTGCTTGCACCTTATCTGTACCCGGCGCCTTACCATTTTTCAGACTCTTTAATGCTAATTCAAACTCATCTGTAAGTATAGGATATCCCAAGTCCTCATTTTCAATGTCTGATTCCTGTTCTAATGCAGTTAGTTCCTCTCCTGCATATAAATTCCCTATATATTCTTGCCATCTACTCACTTTCTCTACGTTTTCTATAATGACGTTTCCTTGTGCGTCCCTTATATTTTTGCTGCACGGTTTTATATCCCTAAAATTGATTCTAATTAATTTGTATGCTTCGTCTGTCTTTCCTATTTCCATCTTCGTTTGTACCTCTTTGCACTTTTCATCAATCCACTGTTCTTTAGCTTTCCTGCATTTTCGAATAATTTCCCATTTTATGGCTTTGTATCTCTGTTTTCCAGTTTCGTCTGATTTATTTTTGTATTTTCGTCTTTCTTCTATTAAATTCAGGATATCCTTTGTTATCCATGGTTTCTTATTTTCTTTTTGTGTATAGCCCAGAATATCTCTGGCCGCCATGTCTAGGCTAGATTTAATGTTATTCCATTCTGTTTCTACCTCCTTAGTATCAGATATTTTCCCGATATCTTGGAGCAATTCATTTGACTTTTTTTCGAATCTTTCTTGAATATCTTTATCTTTTAGTTTCTCTAAGTCCAAGTGCCTTTTTCCGCTTCTTTTTTTCATATTCTTAAATTTAAGCGCGGCCTTCATAATTACGATGTTGTGGTCAGTATCTATATCTGATTCTGGGTAGCTTCTACAGTCTTTTACTTGGTTCCTAAACCGTTGTCTAACAAGAATGTAATCTATTTGATATCTTCCTATATCTCCTGGCATCTTCCACGTATATCGTCTTCTAGCATGATGTTGAAATAATGTGTTTGTGATAATTAAATTGTTCTTGTCACAAAATTCTACCAGCCTATTTCCCCTGTCGTTTCTCGTGCCTAAACCAAATAAACCTACTACCGCTCCTTCCCTACCCTCACCTACCACGGCATTAAAATCCCCCGTAATTATTAAATTTTCATGTCCTTTTACGTATCTTAATATGTCTTCGATATCTTTGTAGATGGCTTCTACCTCTTCGTCACTGTAGCTAGAGGTGGGCATGTATACTTGTATTATTACTGTGTTTACCGGTTTAGCTTCTAATCTAACCATGAGTACTCTTTCGTTCTTTTGTAAGTAATTTTCTACGCAGTATCCTATCTTTTTCCGCATAACTATCCCCACACCCAAATTTTCTTCCTCTGCTCCTGTATGAATTACCCTGAAGTCTCCACTCCAAAAATCCCCCGCCTCTGGCCACCGAACTTCGCTAATCCCTACTATGTCTAGTGATAACCTATTCATTTCGATTTTTAGGTTCTCTAGCTTACCTACTTGCTTCATACTTCTAACATTCCACGCTCCGACTCGCAGAATGTTTCCGATTCTCTTTCCGATCGCATCCTCCGAAGTAGTCCCCTCCCGGAGATCCGAATGGGGGACTATTTTAACTCCGGAATCTTTTACCCCAGAGAATGCCATCATGTTTATTACAATTTAAGTACGCTGTGTACTTGGGAGATAATGTGGTGGTTTCCCGTTGTCTTCCACATCGCGGTAGTGTGTCTTAGACTGCCATACCGACCCCTATGGTCTCTGCCAATCTAAGTACCGAAAGAGCCGCTGCCCTCTTTCGGGGACCTGTCTTAGTCTGGTTCCTCACTAACGACCCTACTACTTTGGTTGGACCTGTAGTTTGGCTTTGTAGCTCATTAGAACACGCAAGCCATTTCACCTGTTCTATTAATTTAGAACTTCGTCAAGGTGCAGGTCCATTCGAAATGGAGTAAGACCTATACTATATTTAATTTTGCCTGCTCATGATATAGATTATGCACCAATGTCCTAACACTGTTAATAAAAATTTGCGGATTTACCCGAATTTCCCCAAAAAATTTTATGTGCTGATCTAACGATTAATTATTTGTATAAAACCTCGGTTTATATCCCGTTAAAGCCGTCACATTTTGTTTAATTCCACTTATTTTTCTTTCAAATCTACCTAACTGGTCCCTGCATGAGTCGCTTACTTCCATCATTTTACTATTAATTTCTTACTCGCAAAAAACTCTCACTTCCGTTTTCAGCTGTTCGATTTCCTGTGTAATTCCAACTATATCCCTTGCATTCAGTTCTACACGCATTTCAACTTCCTCCATTTTTACCGTTACACTATTTTTAAAATCACTAAATTTCTTAATTGATTTCTGTATTTTTTCACTCAACGTTTGTCATTTTTCTTAATTTTCGGTTTGATTCCTCACTCATCTGCTCAAACTTCTTGTTTGACTCTTCACTCATTTTTTCTAGGATTCTCATAATCATTTCACTCCCTTGGTTTCCCGATTCCGTTTTTGACTGATCGATTTTACTTCCTCCTTCTGCTTTCATTTCAAGTTCTGGTTTATCAAACAAAGCACTATTACTACTTTCGATTTCAACTCTTTGACTCCTCAACCACTCTTTTTTCAACATACGTTCAAAACCCCAAACTCACATATACACAACAAAAAAAAATCCAACACAATCAACCCTTAATCTCCTGGTCGTCAGTTTCCTAAAATAAATCTATTTATCAGAATTCGTGTTTCACGTTCGGGTCGCCATTTAATTGCTGCTAGTTTCGAGCCCCACTTTGGATGCCATTTAATTGCTACGTACTCACAGTTCCATCGACTGCTTATAAACTTAAAAATCCCCACGACTTGGGCGTCATTTAATTGCTGCGAGCTTCGAGTCCCACGATTTGGGCGTCTATTAATTGCTGCGAGATCAGGATCTTACAACAAAAGTTTGCTACGGCTGCTCAGCTGCTTTCTGAAAATAAAACTAATTCCTCAAAAACAAAAACACTGCAACGGTATATGGCTTACATTTATTAACATACCTGACATAAGGTACCCGCCAAAATAAAAATTAGAGTCCTTGTTCGCAAATTATTTACATATTACATGCACATCTCAAATTCGACATTTATACCAGATAATGTATCCAATTACTGATATAATAGAAACAAGCCGTAATAATTGACTCTTTCAAATCTCTGATAAAAGCCATATACATCCCCCTCAAATTATTTCCTTAATAGTACATTTCCATATCCATAATTACCTCAAATAAAAACAAAAAAAAAAGCAATAAGACTTTGCACGATTCTGACTTTAACTCTGGTTTAATGCGAACTCAAAGTAAAACCTTACCTTTCGTGCTAATTTCTGCACATCAATAATCAAAAAGACCCTCCTATCTTATACATAAATTAAATATTACAGATGCTATGCATCACTCATAAATTTCCACATAAAATACAATAAACCTAATTCAACTTAAATTGTTCAATTAGAAACTTTTCTGTTTCGCAGCACTTTTCACTACCTACATAACGACAGAAGGGTGTGTGTATGACGTTATGTAGGTGGCGCAAAGTGCTGCCTCTTCCCTCAACCCGTACAAACGATCTACTATAATGCAAGAAAATTTGCCTGAGTACTTCAAGATGTTATGTGTTAACACTGTGTAAGAATTTATGTCTGTGTATTTCTTATGAGAGAAAAGTAAGATTTGCACGTGTATTTCTTATAGAAGGAGATTTGTTTGCCATGTTGTTTAAAAACCCCTACTTGCAGCAAGAATCTACAGTCGAAAGAATCGCTTTCAGTCGAGTAAGAGCAAAAAGAGCAGAAAAAAGTTTTTGTAGTAAAAGGGGTATGCTTTAAATTTACTTGTATTATAACTTTAAAATTACCAGGCCGTAAATCTTTGAACTATAAAGGAATATTTCACACGAAATGTCATAAGTAAATTTTTCTAAAAACCTTTACTCGTAGTAAACGTTCAGTTTTATAATTTTTGTCTAGTTTTATAAAATACAGATGTCTGTATAGTCTGTACTTCTTTTTGATACAACATAAATGTAAGTGTCTTCTGCTTGTATCTAGGTAAATATAGTTAGGTACCTACCTAGGTATGTTTTAAAAGTTTACTTTACCAGTTTTTGTATATACACAGTGTCAACTACCGTCACCAAACTACCAACTACTAAATTGTTTCCTATACGCTCTATTCCTTTTAGCTTTATTTAGAATGGGTATTTGTATGCTGTATTTGTGGGAACCATGCAGACTGATAGCTTTGTCTCTCTCTTAGAGTTATTTCGTTAAATCATTCAATAGTAGAAATATAAGTGCCGGACTAATGGAAACAAATTATGGTGGCAACAATTATCCTCATTAACCGTGATGTAAATATTTTCAATTATACGTAGTGCATTCGTGGTTTATGGGTATCTATTTACGGTGAGCATGAATTGATTTAATTATGTTGCCGACAGGTAATATTTGTCGTACTTTAAGTAATAATTAGTCTAAAGACTCAGTGTGATTGGTATTTACGGTAACAAAACTAAAGACAAACAAATCTAGTTGGTTTTGTTTCCTTAGAGGTAAAATAATTTGCCTGTATATTCAGATTTGAAAACATTTTTTTCGTCTACCGTTCTAATACAATAGTCTTATCCATTACTAATTAAGTTAATATTAAATAAAAGTTGCATAAAATTTTGAAACACGCTGTCAGTAATGCAAACCTTCTATTTTTGTCATAGTCAGTTAGAGGTTTATTCCAAAAAGATTATAACATAAGTATTATTAGATTTTTTGAAATTAGGGTATCATATCCTACTGAAATTTTACAAAAAAGATCATTCAACATTTTCTGCTTTAGTATTAGCAATATAAAGCAACACAATAAAGTTGCAAAAAATACAAGTGGCTCCATATGGCACGTGCATTCGTTGATGTATAGCACCAAATCAAGCGAGAACACGAATAACTTGCAGGTTCCAGCTTTCGGCAGCTGTTCTCCACACTAAATAGGTAACACGTTAAGTATAGCATTTATTATAGAGGAAATTTACTTCCGGTAGAATCTTATCCCTCAAGTGGTACTGAATCAACAGGCTGACAGGAAATTCCTAATACGCACCTACAGTTATTTCATAGTGCTTATTTATTTTCTCACCAACTCAAGTACATTAAGATGATGGCAAACAATTGTTGTTAGAAAATTAATTCAAAATACTTTTTCTATATAAAAATAGTTTATAATTTGCATGCACCACAAAAGTTTATGTGAATTTAAAAAGACCTCATTCGTTAAACTTTGCTGTAAAATCGTCTTACTTAATCCTGCTAAACTCTCAGCCCGCATCCAAAGGCAGCTGCTGGCGTGTGCTTTTCCACACTTCAGTAAGATGGAACAATGGAAGCTTCCACGCTTTGTGCCCGTCTCGCTTTGTAGTTACATTTTTATACAAGTATCGTTCGACAATTCTACTAGTTCAAGTCATTTGTCGGAATATCTTATTTAAGTATTTTTATAGACGAAAGCATTTCAGACAACCTGTTGTGACAATCATTATTGGACTTAACATAATAACTAAAGTCGTTCAAATGCTACACCTAAATCATGTTTACATATTAAAGATACGTTACTGTAAATTGCTAAATTTCAGAGACTAAATAAATTTCAGTGGTCGACATTAATTTAATATCATGCGGTAGATAACGGTTATGGGATATCATTATTAATACGCATGCATCTGATAAACTTTCTGAAACTATTACGCAAAGAACTACGAAAACAAAATATTCAACTAGAGGACATGATACGGATGGTAATTTCTTGCAGGAAACGTGAAGTCTATGCTGCTCCATATACATAAACCGACAATTCTAATAATCTTTATATTAAAATATAAACCAGCCAAATATCAAGATACGAGCCCGGTTTCAAAACCAAATTAGGAGCGCAGTAAAACTATAATTTTTTAAAAAACAATACTTTACAATTTATAAATTTCCTTTCTTTTATGTATTATCGAATGTAATAAAGTATAAAAAACTAGCATTCCACAACCAACGTTATTCTACTTTGAATCTATTTATTTATAAAGAATAAAATTTGCGTGGCTTGAATAATTATCAAAAATTTTTCTAAAAATAAGCATTTGGTTTATTTGTGCTCCGTTTAGCTCGGGTAGTGCCAACAATTCAGCGTTTGTGCTCATAAATTACGTAGGCCATTTAATCTAAACGTCTAAGATAAAAATGTTGTTCTCTTTCTTTGCATTTTTGTTTGTGCTAAAAAATTAGGCAGGTTAAACTAACCGTTTTTACATAAATAAAATTATGACATTATTTCAACATTTTTTAGGCATATCATATTGAAAAAAATAACACTTTTTAGTTATACCTTGTTACGTGTTGAATTGACGTTAAGTACCTGAATCAATTTTTCCCTACAAGATCGAAGTAATGTAACAGTAAACTAGTGCACTGGTTAGCTTTCAGTGGTGCGGGATGGATTTCATGAAAGCAAATGTAAAACTTTTAGGAGTATACAAATTATAGTACATTTACTAAATACTTTTAAACCTACCATTTTGAAAGGTTTTTAAACTTTATTTGTCTAATAAGTCTTTGAGCGCCTACCTACCTGAAGAAACCATAATCAAATTCGCCCTGGAAGTGTGTGTCCAGAGAGACGGTTCAACGATTCTTACTGCAGTAGAAGTTGATGGAGCTTTATGTATACGTTTCTCACCCTCTACTAATTTAAAATAGTAACTAAAATTTCAAGCCTTGTTTACTTAACATATATTGTGAAACATGTATATTAAAGTAAATAATAACAGAAAAACTAAGACCTACTCCTAATTGGTCAAGTGTGTGTGTATCTAAAAAAGTAGCATAAAATCTATCAATTATAGAGATTCAACCAATTTTATTTTTACATATAAATTATACGGATACAATTGTGAACTTTTTGATAAGAAATTGTCTCTGTTTACAATACGCTTTAAATAAGCATGCATCAACGTAAAAAGTTCTCTTAATAATAAGTTTTATACATTCTTATCATTACCATCAATCACAATTATTAAAAATTAAACAGCATGTAATGTTTAGCAGTAATTCAATATCATACATGTTTTCTTGGTTTTTACGAAGCTACAAACAAACTTTTAGCGCAGGAAAATGCTTGTAGGTAATCAGATACTCCACCTTAGCGTTAAATAAAATTTTCCAAAACGGGAAATTTACCCTATAACTTTTAATTCCACATTTTCACTCGCATTTTAAAATTTATTTACACACAATCTCGGAGTTTAATGTTACTTGAATTATCCTATAATGAACCTCATCACGCACGGCGATGGTTGCGCGTCAATCGAATTTGAAACTCTGTTCTGACCTTGAATAACTGAAGATGATAAATATGTCGCCTTTTAATAATTTTTGTAGGTTTTATAAGTTTTTCGTATCAGGATCATTGCATGTTATTTTTTGTTTTCACAAGGTAGTGTGTCTAAGTGCTTGATTTTGAGATAAATGTAGTTCTATTTATGTAACCGGTCATCTTGTTCTCCTATTTTTACATTAGTTTTCGAAAACGGTGACATTCGTTTACGTTTGCAACACATTTTTTATGGTTGTAGTTTATGAGCATATGAATATTAGTTGTAATCTACTAAAATGCATTTTATCGTCCTTTCACATTTGACATCACTTTCTTTGGACCGTTATTTTTCGGCGCTTGCCATAAAATAATGATGACAAAAAAACCCTAGTGTCCTGTTTCGATATAATACCCGGGGTTAGTAATGTTATAAAATAGTCAATGGAAATAAGAAGACCTAATTTGACAAAACCGCAAACTGACTTTCTAGATCTGCGGAGAGCATAAGTTTGGGAATGGAGATAACGATTTGTGAACAAGACAGAGTTTAAAGGGTCTTATCAATGAACTGTAAATGAAGCAATGGGCGCCACTATACCTTCTCATATGATGCGGATCTAAACAATACACTTAAAGGTGGGTATAGATACCCTTACGAACGTCTAACCTCTACGAACGACTAACCTCTATGAGCACGAAATTAATAACAAAAATTATCAAGCAACATGTATGCTTACTTATCACCTGCAAAGAGCTGCTCTACAATTGTCTCGAGTTGTTTCTCTAACATAACATTGACAATTCGTAGTACCAACTAGGCTCTGTGAAATCTGATTTGTTCAAACATGTATTAATCAAAATGCGAATAATTTACTAAACCACTCCGTTTAATTATCGATTATCATATAACGCACAACAAATTTTTTAAAAAATGCCCATAATTAACAACACCTTGAGTTTAATAATAATAATAAATAACAACTTTAAAAGCTGTAGAGATTTTTTATTAATTTAGATTTTTCTCAATTTAATGCACAGTATTTGTATTTACACTTAACAAATTAGAAATTATGAAATATTCTTTGTGTAAAATAAAGCACTACTGTCACATAAATTTTGGGAGCAGCCGAGGTAGATCTATCAAATTGTGTAACAATTAAGTGCGTTAAAGGTAACTTTAAAAAACATAAGTACTAAAGCATAATTAAAATATATCATTTCAATATTACTCTCTGTTTTAAAATGCAAGAGGTAATATTCTTAAACCATAGATTTTAAATACCATTTTAAAAAGCATTCTCAAAATCTTCATTATGATCGACTATCAAAACTTTTAGATGTTTACATATCTTGGGTCAGACGATCAACTTTAATGATTTATTATATCACTATTAACGTGATTTTTATGATAAATTTAACATAACATATGCAATAAACACCACAACATAAAATCTTAATTGCCCATTACAAAAATGTATCATACTAAAACCAAAATGTGTAATATAAAATATATGAGGGTGTGAATTATTAGCCTAGAGCTAAATTGGAGATCTTATGGTGAAGGGATCTCGACATCCTTCCGACTAAGCTAGAGATCTATTCCTCGGGTAGAACTTATGAGGAGTGGTCGTGGGTTTTACGACAAAACATTGTTTACTTACTGACTCTAATAATACTAAAATAGGGTGTGCAAAAGGGGCGCCACCAAGTCCTTAAATTTTTTAATCACGGGTTTGCCCTAAGGGAGGACTTGGAAGTCCGTAGAGAGAAAGATCGTATTTATTGGTAAAGCAGGAACTGCGGAGAAAATATTATTAATTTAACAATGAAGGACACAAGGGATGTACTCTTGCTATCTTATACTATAAAGAAAAAGAATAGCCATTTATATCAATAATTTAAACATTATTATATGAACCAATTTAGGAATTAAGCCTCTTGAAGAAGTTGTTTAGAGCTTCTTTATCAAGTCACTGTTATAGACTTTACTTTTATGAAAAAGTATTTATACCTTTTTACCTTTTTAACTCAATTACCCTATCCTTGAACTCACTTGTCCAAAATAAAACAATTATGTAATTGAATTTAATGGTTGCTCTTTAATTAAAATTTTGCTTTCTAAGTAATAAAATTTTATGTACAAAATATACATTACAAATGTGGTCTGTCTTTACTAAGAATAAAAAAATATCAATAACGTTATTTTTACAAGGCTTTCCAAATTAATTACCCAACATACACAGACGTGTTACCTTGGTTTACAAATGTGTATTAAATATTCAAAGACTATAAATATTACTTCTCGTAATTACTTAAGGTGTGATTGAATTTGAATGAAATACTTTGCTAGAATTAAATAAAGGTATTCATATTAATTTGCAATAATATCATATATTTCCCTTGATTCAAACTGTGATAAATTCTAAATAGCAAAAAAGTTCGTAATCACATGGTAAAACAAGAATCATAAATTGCTACAATGTTGTTTTAGATCATCTGCCTCGCTGTTAAGATAGGCAAACAGCTGTAGAAACAACATAGAAACAATTACGTTGTCGAAACCAGATGTGCTGGCCTGCGATCCTTTGACAAACAAATGACGTCAACGTATTGTCCACATTTTATTGCGTAATATACTGGATCTTTACTGGAACCATTTACACGAACTTGATGTGCATTTCATCTTCGCAAATTTAAACAAAATCGAACCATAAAACAGGCTATCCAAAGTACATCATTTTCCACGTTTCTTTAACTTGTGTTAAAGACAAACTATTTAACGGTAATAAAAAAATTAAATATGATATTTGAACCTGTAAGCTCGCAATCCTATCATTGCTTAATGTCCAGAATAAACATTATTACATTTACGTTAGTGAGAATAGACTTGATAATTACAAAGACCAAATTTCACCAACTATTTATGTTAATTTTTTAATAAGTTAATTGAAATTAATATTAGCAAATTTTAAAGAAACTATTATTGGAAATTCTATAAGACCATAACTAGAAAATCCACAGAGCACATTTTATAAATTCAGTAAAGTCAAATCAGAAATCCACAGAGCGGTATAATAAAATTATTTAGTCGGGCTTAACAATAATTTAATCTGCTTACCATTATTAAAATACACAGAAAATCAAGTGCATCTTGCACTTGGTCAAGCGGCAACGCCTATCGCTACACGCAGGTTGCTGGCGAGCACCCTATTCAACTGCATGGTGCTTGTGACTCCACAAGTGGCCGTGCCAGATTGAATCGTCCGTTCGATGCGCAGAACTCACATCAAAATCACCTGACATTGGAGATGCAATTCAAGCGATCAACGATTACTAATAGTAACTAAACTCATACTATAAGGTAATATTCGGCTTGTGATTGGGGTACACGGTTCTGATCTAAATATTTATTTACATCGCAAAATTTAATTGTTTGTTTAAATAGACTATGCAGTGTATTTTATAAATAATTTGAAAGGGATTTGTAGTCGTCAAAAAAAATTGTTACAAGTGATCAGTAAAATTCTTTATTATTCACTTATGTATTATGTGAATAAAATGTTAAACGAAAACTGAAAGCAATTCTAAATTTTTCTGCGCGAGCAGATATTCTTTAAAATAGCCGACTACGACAATTGAACCATTCATATATTATGGATTTCAATTTGATATAAATACAGCACACATTTCGCACTCTCGTCAAGTTTTTAAGTGGTTTATTTAATTATTTTTCTGCAACACTGAATTCAATAAAAAATTAATTTCATGATCCAAGTTCAGAAGAAAAAGCTATAAATGTGCAAGACGTTACCTTAAATTATCCATATAAGGTGATACATATAAAGAGCCTGCTTTCAAAGAAAAAGCAACGATTGATCATTGTCGAATTAGAGAACGTCAAAGTGTTTTTACCACAAAGGATCTTTGAAGTTATTGATGATGATGACATTGTCAAGTTGAATGGACAAAAAGGTTTGTGCTTGACCTGTTTAGGAGATTCTGAAGTTGATGAATATTTGATTTTTATTTTAAAAACACTCACAATCAAAGTCCATCTTTATGTTCACAACACATATACACTATTTTTGATCAAAAAATAGTGCCAATTTCAAAGAAATGAGAAGTTTTTGCATGGGCTCCAGCTTCTCCATAGCTATACTGCTTATATCAACAGAGAGCCATTTATATCAACAGTAATTTATGTCGCTTATGCACCACTACTTATTTTATACCACAACTATCAATTAGAACTGATATCAAAGATTCAATTAGAACTGCATTTTAGAACTAACCTGATATATCTATGACCGTAAATTTATATATATATATATATATATATATATATATATATTACTCATATTTAGATCAGGGTAGAAAATTAAATAATCACATCAAATAATTTTAATCACCGTGTAGAAGCTTTGGGAACAGGTACGCGTTATTAAAATGCTGCTCAACGTATAATTTAATTATTCCGAGTAAAGAAACAAATGGAAATTACGTGCAAAATTTATATTAATTGATTCAAGTTTGGGTAACAGGTATTAAACAAAATGTACAGATAATAATTGAATATTTAATTAGGATTCACTAAAAATTAAAGGGTATTATTTTAATTGGAGTTAATGGAACCATTATTAATAATATAATAAGCATATAAGCTTGTGAAAACCCAATAATAGTCAAATCGTAGAAGGGTTATTTAAAATGTTACGTTTGAACACACCTGCGTATTTTTAAAAGGCAATTTCAGTTTAATTTGTTTAGATAAACATGTCGATTCTACGGATATTGGAAACGGTCGGATGCTTTAGCACGAAATACAAAACAGGGTTTAGTTAAAAGGCTCGATTCTAATTAAAAAGGTTTCACAGCAATATATATATATATATATATATATATATATATATTCAATTGTTCTAGATAACTCTAACAACACATACCAGAGTTATGCAAATAACATTTTCGAATTGTAATCTTTAAATGCAAAGTCTTGTACCAATCAAAAGATCTCGCACCGCAAGAGCGCAAGACCAATCAATCATCTTTTGTATTCAAACGGCTCGCTTACATTTCGATGTATTTTTCTTAGAGTAAGCGGTGCCACAATATCCTGATTCTCGTCGGCGCCACATAAGACATAAGAATTGAGTAGGGATAATACATCATTCAAGTGAATAAGATCAACGTATAATAGATTTACTCAATTAATATTCTATTAAAAAACGATTTTTAGTATTGGTAATTGAATCAGATTCTAATTATTTTTATTAAGGATCTTAAGGTAAGACTAAACAACTTTAAAAAACAAAATAAAAATTAAGTATTTATTCGCTATATCAGATGATACGCATTTGAAGTTAAGCAAGATAAATTCTTTTCTAATAAATACGTATGTACTACACCGAAATTCTACGACATAAATTCTTGTAGAAGTTATTAAACTCATAACCTACCTACGCTTAAATTTATTTGCGCTACGTAAAATAAAAGTGTTCTGCTTTGTGAATCTTCGATGGAAATGAATTGTTTTGCTTGGAATGACAAATCGTTCGTCTTCTTCCCCCAACAAGCTAATTTTATTTGCAAGATGGGTATAAAGGATATGTTTTCTTATACCATAAACATACCATTGTATGGATTTAGAGATGGAGAATCATTATTATTAACAAAGTTTTTAAAATTGCCTATACAAATTTCTCTATACCTGTAATTTTCTATTTGTGAACTTTTCACGAATTAAACAATAAAATTTGGCAGAGGTCCTGATAAATTATATAGGTACAGAAAATCTTCGCCTAATTCATCCTCAAAGTTCCTGACGTCGATTTACTTACAAGAAAGTAATTAAATCTATTATTTAGACAGTAATTGGTAATATCAAGGAATTTCAAGTGTTCGTTAATGTCTCAATAAAAAAAGTAAATTTGACTTAATAAACTAATCTGAATATGGAGCGATAATTTTTTACGAAACATAGGTTTAAAAGAGTACCTAATGCTGTCACGGTAATTTTAGAAATATTATAAACTAGGCTTCTTATTGGTACGGTGACTTAAAAGTGCTCCGGCTCTGCTCAGGGGTTTTGAATAATCTCGTGGGTTCGTAGTAGTGACTGGATGATAAGAAGCCACAAATGATGCAGAACTGAACAGAATAATTAAGGGCGCCAAGGACTACTTGGAGCGAGACAAAGAACTGCGAACTTTGTCCTAACAGTTCGGTAAGGTACCAATATTAAATACAAAATATATTGAATAGGAAGCCAACAACTAACTGAATGATGCGATAAGTGAAATAGTTACTCAAGTACAGCAAACTTTATTAATAACACATAAAATATCTCTTCCGCTTCTAACACTTCATCATACAATAATAATAAGACACATTGAATAAATCCCAATTTAATAATTCATAAATAATGTGATACTTTGAGTGCTCAAGAGGGCAGATTAGGATATTGGTAAGCACTATAATTATTTTAATACATCAATAATACCTGCAGGCAATATTCTGGCCAGGATATAGTGCAGTTACAAAGTAAAGAAAAACAAGATTAATGTACACGCTATGTTACAGTTGGGACACCTTAAGAGACTTACCAAAATTACAACAAACGGGAACCCTTGCATAAAGTTGTAAGGCGAGTTGCAATTATATTAACCTAGATAAGGGATTTTGCACTGAGGGTGCACTTCAAATTTAAACCACACACAAAATAAGTTAATTTAAATAATGTAAAAGTTACTTAAATCTCAACAGATGCACAAACAATAAAGCAATCATACGACTTAAACTAGTTGTTCCTAGATCTTCAGTAGCTGAATGTAACAGCGATGCACCAGGTGCTGGGTAAATAATAAAACTTGCGGGTAGTAGTGCAGACAGGTACCAAGTTTAGCTCTTCGCCATTTCTGCTACGTACAATATAAAAGATAGAGAAGATCTTGATCTCGTACTAGTGAAGCTAGTGCTTGTGATTAATGCTAAAGGTAACACTTGTGGTGCTACTAGTTCGGTCTATAATTAGTTACTCTTCGTATACTTGATCCCTAAAGTTAGTTCCCTAAAAATTATGAATAAGCAACATAGTAAAACCTGCTATTAAAAATATAAATACCACACAGGTGGGATAACTAAATTTAGAATGTGACCTTCAACAATAATTAGGTTCAAGGTCACTAATACAAAATGTACTCCTAAAACGACACGTGAAAGAAATATTAATATAAATGTCAATGCACATACCTGTCCTTGGAAGATTCAAAATCCGTAATAAACGGTAGAGACCTCCAAACCAAACATACAAAAATAGGTAGCCTCTCGAAATAAAATCGACGCCGTTCAAATCTGCATATTGCACAATAGAAGCAACAGCGTGATCCAACACCTTCCAAGGTTCGATTAGAATAATAGCTAACAACCAGCTAGTTATCAAACAACTTAATAACAACATATTGATGAATTTTAAATACGAAAACCAGTCGAATATAACCATGTTTGTAGCGCATAAATGACATTGACTCTCGTTTCGAAATACAAATAAAATGGAATTGTAGTGTCTAAATCACAGGCGGAGGAATTAAGACCAACCAACGGGTCATATATGCCGAAAATAATAATTAACGAAAAATGGGTGTTATAATGCATATCATTCATGAAGATTTTGGAGTAATATTGAGACAACTAGACGTTTGGTTAATAACTGAAAGTTTCTTGACTGATCAACCGTGGTGCAATTGAATTTTCTGAATTTTTCGAACGTTTCGCTCGCAACTACGACGAATAATTACAATAGTGTAGAGCTTTCTGACGACTTGATCTCCCAGGCAACAATTGAAACCATTGCTGAAAACACTACTGTACTTTATATTACTTAAGAAACCAATGTTTAGGAGCTCTTGTTTAGAGTTCGGTTTGTTCATGACACAGTTCCAGCTTCGTAAATTCTAAACAAGTTCAATTGTTGCTAACGTGATTGCAGGTAATTATTTTTAGTGTTTTCCTCTATCAATATTTATGTTAACCCTTTTGGTATATAGAAGTGCACATTTCTTGAATTGCTCAAAGTTGCAATATAACTTGTCAAATCCCAAAATTAATCAAATGCACTTACAATGCTGAGATGAAGATAATTCTGATTGTAAACACAGTTTTCTATCAACTAAAAAGAATTATTTTGATATTAATAAAGGGTCGCATAGGAAAAATCGTAATGAGCCCATGAATATCAGAGAGGGGGTAAATAGTTAGCTATGACTTGAAAAAGGATGATGACGCTTTTAAAAAGCTTATCCCAAATAAAAGCAAATTTCGGTTGATTCTATACTACACAAAAACACGAAAAAGTCTGTTAAGCATAAAAGAGGACAGATTGTCCCCAATAAGAATTTAAGAAACAATTGCTGGAGCTGTTGTGCATTGCGCCTTCTATTTACAATGGAGTCAAAAGAATACCCAAATCTGTAAAAAAGGTTTGTACGCGCTCGCGTTCCCTTAGATATTAACCAAATAAAAGGATAATTATTAATTGCGATGGACAAAATAAATGTGGACGTACTTTGTATATTAAGACATTACGAAAATTTAATTTTAATTAAGTATATTATCTCAATTCTTTTGTTTGTAGATATCTAATTCAGATTATGGCATTAAATACTATAACCCCAAAGTAATGAAATTATTTTCTTTACAACAAATTATAAAGCGTAATAACAACAATGAACTATTTAGAAACTACATCCTTTGCAATACCTAAGAAAATATGATTAGAATAGACAATGCGTCACAAAATAAAATCGCAGATAAACCATACAGGAGAAACTGTAGATATGCAAATTACAAAGAATTAAACAAACAGGTTTTGAAATGCAGAATAAACGTGCAAAGATAAAATAATATGCAGATAAGTTTTTGCTACGTCCAGGCTAGAGTGACATAAACGGCGCGTGAAAATGCTAAATGTTTAACTACCCGATAATAAAACGTGACAACACAAAGAAAAATGCCACTGTGGTTGGCAATATTATGAGAAGCGAAATTTAGAAAAGTAAATAAAGAAAGAACAAAGGGAAAAAGTCGAAATGTAAGGAAGAAGGGTCATGTAGACTGTTAGGGTACTAAGCGGCAGGGGTCGACACAGCTCTTAGAACTCTCTTACGGTTACAGCAACGAGGATTTCAATCAGTTTTATTGTAGAATTAACAGTAATGTTGACGGGAAGTGAAGAATTACGGATTTAAAAGAGTGATGAAGTTAAGAGTTCACCTAAGCAAATGTTTTGGATTTTTGTGTTAAATGAGGTGGTATAACATAACAATCAGTGAGGTAGAAAGTGAACTGGAAACTAAAGTATAAGTTAAATTTGAACTTTTTGAATAAATAATAAATATATTCACCTTAATTTTTAATGTAAGCGATACATGTTCGTTTATTAGGTACTAAAAAGTTAGCGAAAAACTAACATGTTAAAAAATTATCTAATATTGACATTTTATATTGCCTGGAACTTGATATTTAGTATCAATTAACTATGGTATTACCACAAATAGACTTAAAACGTTATTTAGTTAATTTGGTATCTTGAGTAAAGGTAAAATAACATATGAGGTAGATTCGTATTATTAATGCTTTTTTTTGTTAAGGTGTAAGAACTTTATTATACTTTAGTGAATTAATGATAAAATATGTGGAACTTAAAAGGATTCCATAACAAATAAAGCTTTTACGGTCGACACCGGTCGTAGAGGTCAAAAGAAATTGTACCGTGTTAATGAGGTTATACAAATATCAAAATATTTGACAGCCTTTGACAGGAGATTGCAACCTAATTAAACCGCCAAGATGTTCTAAATTTTAAAAGTGTAACCTACACGTTCGATAACGTATCTGCCAAAAAACGCGCACACGCACACGCACCCGCACACGCACACGCACGCGCACACGCACACGCACACGCACACGCACACGCACACTCACACGCACCCACACACGCACACGCACACGCACACTCGCACGCACACGCACACGCACACGCACACGCACTCGCACGCACATACGCACACCCACACGCACACGCATACGCACACGCACTTGCACTCGCACACGCACACGTACACGCACACGCACACGCACACGCACACGCACACGCACACACGCACACACCCACACGCACACAACTACACGCACACGCACACGTACACGCATATGCATACGCATTCGCACACGCACACGCACACGCACACACACACGCACACGTACACACACGCACACGCACACGCATACGCACACGCACACGCACACGCACACGCACACGTACACGCACACGTACACGCATACGCACACGCACACGCGCACGCACATGCACACGCACGCATGCCCACACGCACACGCACACGCACACGCACACCTGCACTGCACACGCACACGCACACGCACACAGCACACGCCACGCACAGCACGCACGCACGCACGCACACGCACACGCACACGCACACGCACACGCACACGCACACGCACACACATGCATTTGCACACAAACTCGCACACGCACACGCACACATGCACATGCCATGCACATGCACATGCACATGCACGCGCACATGCACACGCATTCGCACTCGCACACGCACACGCACACGCACACGCACACGCACACGCACACGCACACGCACACGCACACGCACACGCACGCACACGTACACGCACCTCTATTTAACCGTTTGCCCTCATACAGCACTTTCAAACCAAAACTCGCTGTTGGAAACGTTCTGCCTAATACATGTTCAGAAAGGAAGTTGTTCTGCAGTCAATATATAGAGACAAACTAAAATGGTGGATCTATCGGTAGTTTCCGATAACGAAGATAAAGTGAATACACGACCCTAAATGTTACATAAAATTGTAAGTGTTCCAATGGTCTTAGCAACTTATTATCTACCATTTAGAGATCATACAAAATATTCAGATTCTCTGTAAAGGTAACATTTTTGATTCCAATTGATCGGTTAGCGAAAACTAACCACGTTCTTAAAGTTTACTTACCAGAAACATAGATCAAAAATTATAAATATTTCAGACCTAAAATAAAAAATTGCTATTGTTCTGGATACGACATAGGAAGGTAGAGTATTATAATTAGGTGCCTACGTAAAAATTTAAGTAAATATAAGTAATCAAATAGAATCAAAGGTAATGAATTGTTGGTGAGATTTAAAGAAGTAACAAATTAGACGACAAAGTTATAAAATTTTTCAATACATTAAGCATTGACTTAGAAAAATGTTGAGTGCGATGGTATGATTGCACATCTACCACGAGTGGAGCGTGTGGTGGTTTATAAAAACTCATCAAAAATAGACAGCCAATGGCAACTTACATTTACTGCGTTGCCATAGTTTATCTTGTTTCAAATAGTGGTTGCATTAAGATGTCTTTTGTAAGGAAACTTTTTGAGACATGTCAAAAAAGTTTTTTTGGACAACATTAAAAAATAGAGAAATTTGAAAATAGTACAAAACAGTAAATATTCAGTTAACTTTAAAATCATTGAGGAAACAAATAGTTTTCTAGATTCCAATCTGTCGTATCAGTTCGTTAAAATTTTACAGTAATTTTCAAAGAACTATCAAATATTTCACTTACTAGCACTAAACAAAAAGAAAGAGTGGAAGCAACGGTTGTAAAGAAACATCAAAAAGTTTGAATTTCTACTTTTGCTTGTTTTTCAATGCGAAATATTAGAACGCACAAATTTAACTTTTATAACATTGCAGTCTAAGAATATAGCTTTGAATAACGTCATGACGATGTTTTATCCAGTTTTACTTCTGTAAAAAAAATTTGGTGATGAGTTTTTAATTATAAAAAAAGAAATGGTTAATATTCTAGCTAAATGATGGAATATTACTCCATAGTCGAAGAAAAGAGAAAAA
This sequence comes from Platerodrilus igneus, assembly GCA_036346225.1. Lineage (NCBI taxonomy): Eukaryota > Metazoa > Arthropoda > Insecta > Coleoptera > Lycidae > Platerodrilus > Platerodrilus igneus. The sequence continues at coordinate 1,935,027 of JARFIW010000954.1, forward strand.
AAAAACAAGAACACTGTTTTAAGAACTTAGTATTGACAAAAGTCTGTAGGATAATAAAACATTCATGAGTAGTAGGAATATATAAAACCAGTATCAATATTATTTCAACTCAGTTAAAAAATTGTTTTGACAATATCAGTGATATACACGAGAGTTTTAAGTATATTTCTCCAAAAATGATTATAAGTACTACAAACAATATAATACACAACTGTCAGTAAGCTTGTTACGTTTATTTTGTAACATAAATTAAATACCCCTTTTTCACCTGGTTAAGTCATTACCCGTTCGAATAAATTCCATTTCTATTCTTAAATTTCCCAACAATGCTCTATATAGTGTACCTGTTCAGAATAAGTCCTCTTTAATTCAAATCCATGTTGCTTTTAAAACGAAAATTTATTCGATAAATTAAATAGTCAATACCTTGTTTTAGGTATCCGTTAATTTGTTAAACATTCCGATAATGTATAATTGCTTTCTCTTGTGTTTCCCATTTAAAGACTTGTCGAAATAATGGCTCCTACTCTTTCTTATTTGATAGCGTGTTTTCCAGTTTGCTAATCGTGCTTTGATAACGCGAGGATTGCAGTTTGAATTCGTGTTATTTGAACCAATTTTTTATTTGATTCTTCAGCTTGTGCGTTGAAATATTTTCTACATTACTTGTCTCAGTACTTCAAGAGCGATGCACTTTTCTTTGTTCGACAAGTAAGAGCTCTTAGCTGGAGGCCAAATTGGTGTATTTTTTTTTAGGCATAACTGTTTTTTGCACTAGATCAACTGCCGTTGCCCGTAGATCGCTAGTGCAGTTATGGTAACAGGGTAAATAGATCCCGACGACTGTGGCGATGCGGTGATGATTCACTCCAGATGGCGTGCAAGCTAAGTATCCCGACACATACAGGTATACAACTTGTTTTCTTTTGTGTATATCAAGGGCATATTCCTTATCAGCATTTGGTGTAGTTACGTGATAAGAAACGTGACACTGTAGAACTATTTTTTGTTGCTGCGAATCGATATTATCGCTCTACAGGTGTGATGTACAATTGTTAAAAATGTTTGAGAAGGTTCCCACACGCTTATTTTTTTTTACTGATTAGTGTATTTTACAAACCGTAATATGTATAATTTAAAAAAACGTTTGACAAAAGCTCTCACATGTTTATTTTCTACTGATTAACTTTATTTTGTGTAAAATACGAGATGCGCACTTTGTATCTAAAGTACTAAATTGTTCGTATCACATAATTGTTTGCTTTGAAATAGTATTGCTTAATTTATTTTTTTTGCTTGTTTGTACAGAATTCTTTAGTTATTCTTATTGTTAATAGATAATTGCTTTTCTTGGTATGTAAGTGAATTTCCCCACTCTCCGGCTACGTCTAGATACGTAGCATAATTTCTAACGCCCTGGAGTGGGGCCCCGATTTTGTTTCGTGTAACTTTAGACTGATTTTGTTTTAGTTAACGGTTATTTCGATTTGGTTTTCATTAATTTCTGCTTCGAGTTTGTTTTAGTTAATTTTTCTCAGATTTTTTTGTTGTTAGTGCCTAAGTTCCTACATTACCCGCATTTCTCGGCCTGATGCTACTTTTTTTTCTTCCTTTCGTTCGACCTATTGTTTATTTTTTCTTTTTCTTTCGGCTCTTTGGTGTTCCTCATATGAGGATCGGTTTTCTTTATTTCTTGTGTGGGTTCGATCTTCTTAAATTTTGATTTTGTTTTCTTCTGTGATTGCTAAATATCCTTGGTTAGCTCATGTCAGATTATTGGACTTGTGTTTTCGTCAATAATCCTAGTCCATTGAAAAAGCAGGTGCCAAAGATTTTTCCTTTTCTTCCTTCCCTCTCGGTACATTCTGTTCTCCCCGTCAAGTCTAGAGTTGATTCCTTTCTCCGATTTTTCTTTTATTCTACAGCCCTATTATAATTTCAATTTTGTTTTTTCGCTTCCATTGGTGTTCCTGAATTTTATCCGTCAGATATGTTTTAGATTGCCCCATATTCGCAATAATTTTCTTTGGACTTTTATCGAGTTACGGTTAGCCTTTATTTAGTTACTTTCTATCAATTTCTTTCTTGTTCGTATTCAAAATGACTTCTTTTTCGGCTTTCCACCAAGGTCTTCCTGTGTGGGAGTGGAAGTTGAAATTTTCTGGTAACCCAAACACTTATACCGTACAGGATTTTTTGGGACGGGTCGAAGAACTCCGACGAACTCAACATGTGTTAGAATTGCAGTTATTTGAGTTTGCAGTGGACTAGTTCGAGGCTAAAGCGTTACTTTGGTATTGTGGTTACCGGCACAGGTTTTTTTGACTGGAGGTCATTGTCTAATTTACTGATTCAACATTTTGAACCCCTGGATTTTGCTTATAAGTGTGCTATTATTGAGGAAAATACTTTTACTTCACATGACCGAATTGTTAAGATTTCTCTTACGCCTACGGGTAGATCCGATACTTCTTACGTATGCTCTACTGTTCTTCCTCTTAGCTCTACTTCTACTCGTCAGGTAGTATGCTTTAATTGCGATAAACCTGGTTATGTTTCGACACATTGTACGCGTCCTAAAGTACTCCATTTTTATGGTTGCGAACAGAAGGGAGTTTCTCGCCGCAACTGTCCACACTATCATCCTACTACTAATACGTCTTCGAATCATACTTCAAATACTGTCCTCATCTCTAGCTGCCTAATTTCTTCTGCTTCTCACTTTACGTTCTCTTCTATCCCTCATCCAGGTCATCCTGCTACTACTATCACAACCTACCCTTAGTCGGCGAATACAGCTTAGAACAAAATTTCCCCCGTCTCTAGTTCTACATCCTATTCTACACCTTCTTCTGTTCGACCTACTTATTTACTCTCACCCCAGACTGTGCCTCCACCATTGCTACCCATACTTCGAATTAGTGACTTGCAGGTAGCTTCTCAAGTGTTTGTTCCGGCTTTCTTAAACGATTCTACCCAAGAAATCCCTATCGTGTCTGCAAACACAAATGTAGCTGAAGTGACGATAACTTCTAATTCAGTCTGCGAAGTTCTTCTTGAAGTCCATGAATCTGTATCTTTAATGCCTCCTCCCGTTTTTGTCAAAGTTTTACCTGTTCCTGCTTTCTTAAATGCTTCTACTCAAGAAATTTCGGTCGTGCCGGCAATCACAGCTGTAGCTGAAGTAAGAGGCGGCTCCGTGGCGTAGTGGTATGTGTGTGACTACTACGCCCTAGGTCCCGGGTTCAAATCCCGACACGGTCCGCTTGAAAAATGTTAGGCCAGCATTTTTCGCAAAAATACACCCTCGTTCGGATGAGAGGTAAAATGGAGGTCCCGTGTGTGAGTGTTGTCACGCACGTTAAAGATCCCTACCTTGCTTGGAACAGCAAGGATTCGGCAAAATTCAAAATTTTCCAGGTAAAAAAAACTCGCTTCCTGGCCAATGTAGTACCTTCGGGTGGAGCATTGGAAAATCACATGTAATGTAGCTGAAGTAAGGCGGCTCCGTGGCGTAGTGGTATGTGTGTGACTACTACGCCCAAGGTCCCGGGTTCGAATCCCGACACGGTCCGCTTGAAAAATGTTAGGCGAGCATTTTTCGCAAAAATACACCCTCGTTCGGATGAGAGGTAAAATGGAGGTTCCGTGTGTGAGTGTTGTCACGCACGTTAAAAATCCCTACCAAGCTTGGAACAGCAAGGATTCGGCAAAATTCAAAATTTTCCAGGTAAAAAAAAAACTCGCTTCCTGGCCAATGTAGTACCTTCGGGTGGAGCATTGGATAATCACATGTAATGTAGCTGAAGTAAAGATAATTTCTAATACGAATAGATAAGGTCTTGTTAAAATTAGGGAACCCGTAGCTGTGATGCCTGTTACTGTCATAGTCAAAGTTTTACCTGATCCTCTTTCGTTGTCTACTATTGTTAAGGAATCAGTTTCTATTGTGGCTGAAGTTTTGTCTGTTCCTACTCGGTTGTCTAACAGTAATGAAGTCTTACTTGATTCTATTTCTTTATCGGACGTTGATGAAACGATACCTACTCTTACTCATTTTTCTCATGCAGACGAAATGCTACTTGCTTCTGTTCTTTTAGCTAACGTTGGTGAAGTCCCAGATGATGTCCTGTTATCTAATGTTGACGAAGGTCAACCTAATTCTGCTTTTTCATCTATTGGGGATAAAGTTCTTCCTGATACTTTTTGTTTTTGTAAGGTGGATGAAATTCTGTCTGGCGCTGCTCTTTTCTTTCATGTTGATAAACTTCATTGTACTCCTTTATCTAACATTGGCGAAGTTCTACTTGATACTGTTTGTTCTTGTAATGTTGATGAACTTCTACCTGATTCTGTTTCTTATGTAATATGGTTGAAGTATTATCGTATTCTGCTCCTTTTCCTAGGGTTGATATTCCTACAGCCAATGCTGTTATCTTTCCTAACTGTGATACTTCTAGTCCTCTATCTAACGTCGTTAAAATTTTATATACTTCTGTCCCTCTAGGTAACCTAACTGAAGTGTGCTTTGCTTGTGTTTCTTTTCGTAAGGTTGATTCTCGTACAGCTCATACTTTTTTCCTTTCTACCGTTCACTTTCTTACTACCATTTCTAAAAACAAACAACCTTCTTCCATAACGTGTTCTGAGTTCCATAAATTAGGAGAGCCACTACTATCTTCACCCTCGCCAACACTTTCTTAACCTTGTGCTACAACTCCTACACCCCCTGCTGTTTCTGTGTGGCAGAATACTACCCAACAGAGGCAGACATTATTCTATGCTCCTTCCGAACTGGAAGACGTATGTCGGCGAAGTCCTAATGTCCTTGAACTCGTTTCGTTCTCCTTCTGGCGGCGTAAACGCCTTAAGCCCAATATCTAATCCTCGCGACCCAGATTCTTATGCCGACTTTGCTCTCTTTCGGACTTGATTTTTGGACGGTACGATTTCGTTTTACTTTCCAGTTTTGGTAGGTTTTATTTCATTTTATTGCTTTTTCTGAACCCGTGTGGGCCCAGGAATAGAATAGCCTCATGGTACGACCTACCTGTCGTAAGAGGCGACTACTGCGGTCCAACATATACATACGCGCGCACTTTATACACGTTCAATCCATACCCACACATTGCATACACACACGCATACAACCACACACTTCACAAACACACAGTTCTACTTGGTTCTCCTTTCCTTCGTTTCCTCCTTGTACTCCTTAAACCCGTGTGGGTCCGGGAATAAAATAGCCCCATGGTACGACCTGCCTGTCGTAAGACGCGAATAGAGCGGGCCAACACAACACGTACAAACATGAACACTTTATACACGCGCAACACACACACACACACACACACTTCTTACACACCCACACATACACCCACACTTTATATACGCACAACACCTACACACCCACCTCTTACACACCCACATACACACACACACACACGAGTTGTCGAAGTGAACGGACGTGTTTTTCGGTGCTCGTAATTATTAGTAATTTTGAGTGGTTAAAAACCGATTTAGTTTGTTTATAGTGAAAATATAGTGTACCGAATTCGATACTGAATAATTCTGTGGAAGTATTATTTCTGATTCTAAATCGTAAGTTATTAATTCTTCGTTATAAACATTTTAAGTTGTATAAATATCCATCAAGTATTGCTATATATTATACAACTATTTGTCCAGGTGGCTAGATAGCCGCATGGTCAATGATAACAGCTGCGTCGTATCTTACCTTAATTTCTGATATGAAGTTTACTAATATTCATTTATATTATATAACTACCTACAATTTAAATTGATGGTATACCAAGGAATGGAGGCTTCTGACAACAGGGGTTTCCAAGTGAATAAATTAACAAGTGAACAAAATACCGATGAATCTAAACTACCAAAAAATTATACTTCTAAGGAAGACGCTCCTCTTAACCAAACTGCAACCAAAAAGCCAGGTCTATTTTCCGATGTTATAAAATCTACAATGTTCCCGAAAAAGGAACAAGCCTTAATATTATCTTTCATTAAAGTCATCCTGCTTAAGCAATACGTTATAGCTTTGGCTAAACTTATCCCACCAAAAAATGTGTTATTCGCTTCGCGTATTTCTAATAATAGAGTATGCATCTACACATCATCTAAAGAAATCGCAGCTTCGTTTGTGACAACTCATGGAGGAATTAATGTAGGGGATGTGTTTATATCTGCACGTAAGTTTATCTGCCCTTCAAAAAGGATAGTGCTATCCAATGTTGCACCTTGCATCCCTCATCAGGTAGTAGAAAACGCATTGAAGGCGCACAATTTGAAATTATTATCTTTAATTTCTTTTATCGGTGCCGGGATTGGATTAAATGAATTGAAACACGTTATGAGTTTCCGCAGACAAGTTTACATCGTTGACGATGAAAATCAAACAGTTCCCGACACCATTACAATATCATTCGAGGATGAAGAATACAGAATATTTCTGTCCGATGAAAAGGTTCGATGTTTCGTGTGCAAGGAGATGGGACACATCTCATCTCGCTGTACCAAACAAGCTCCTTCGGTAAACTTCACGATAGATAACTCGATAGAATTTGTTGGTACCAAGCGTTCCATGGCTTCTACCCTAAACGCAACTATAGATATACAGAGCCTCGAAACTAGCACCGTGGAATTGACGGAAACTCATACCGAAATAGAAGCCTCAGCTATGGAGAAACAACCAGATGATGTCTCCACTCGTATTGTAAGACAAAACAGCGACGATACTGACGTTTCATCAAAACAGCCACATAAACGACTAAAGGTGGATAAGAATCCCGGAAGTATTGATGATTTTACTGAGTTGGAAAGTTTGTGGAGGGACAAAGAACACGTTTTAGATTATACCCACTTCACAGATTTTCTAAGGGAAGTGAAGGGAAGTGATCGACCCTTTGAAATATCAAAAAAGTACACAGATGACACTGAACGTCTACTAGTGTTAGTAAAGGATGCATCATCAGTTGGCAAAAGTCGTGCTTTAAAAGAACGATGTAAGCGTTTGGTCTCTAGCATAAAAAGATCCACCTCCACCGAAAGAGTACACACACAGTCACCAACCACAGAGGCCGGGCAGTCTCAACCGGGTTTACGTAAAAGTAACTCATCTGACAGTTTATCGAGTAATAAAAGTTTCTTTTAAATACTCGTTACTCGGAATCAATATAGTTTGTTTTATATATATATTGTTAATATTTTACCCAAAACCATCATGGCTACACCCTCAATTAAAGTACTTACACTAAATACAAAAAGCATTCGAAGCGAATATAAACGTCACGAATTGTACGAGTTCCTTGAACAGTCACAACTAGACATTGCTCTTATACAGGAGACTAACATTGATTTCCTGCCACACATTAATCGCACAAATTGCAAATATAACGTTTTTAATAACCCCGCATCTACTGGTTATACAGGAACCGCAATTCTTGTAAAAGAAGCACTTCGTGCAAAAATAGTAAACCACAGCATTATGTATGATTCCTATGCACAATATTTAGCTGTGTCGATGGATAATTCTACGTGGCACATTATTGTAGTATACTTGCCTCAGGAACAAACAAGAGCCGTAGAAATTTTAAATATTGTGGAAACACATTTATTACGTATAAGAAACAGTCCCAATAAAGGTACCGGTAATAACGAAAAAATTATTGCACTCTAGAACCTACTATAGACCGCATAAACTCTGTAGAGAGCCATAAACATGTAGCTACAAAGCTAGGAACCATCATAGAACATTTTGATTTAATAGATTCTTGGCGCGTATTCAATAGAATGAAAGGAGGTTACACCTTCATAGCAAGAAAATCAGCATCCAGAATTGATCGCATTTACTGTTCCGAAGACCTAGTGCTCTTTCTTAGTGCAAGTTACTTAGAAAGTTCATTTTCCGATCATCTTTCTGTAACCGTAGAAATAAAATTATCCAACAAAAACATAACCGGCAATTCACCATACTGGAAATTCAACAATGCACTTTTAGAAGACCAATTCTTTGTAGAATGCATGAGACAGTTTTTAACGCAAACACTAAAAGATTTCGCTGCACGTGGTGACATACTGACCAGCTGGGAAAAACTCAAGGTCGATATAAAAGATATCACTGTCCAATACCAGAGGCAAAAAAAGCAAAGTAAGAAAGAAGAATATATAATACTAAACAAGCAATTGGAAAATGCTTTGCAAAACGCTGACTCTTACAATCTTACAGATATTCATGAAATGGTAAAAGTAATACATAATACTTATCATACAAGGTCATCGAATGAGATTACTTTGAACCAATATAGGGATCTCCATGCAGTAGACCGACCTTCAGTAGAACGGGAAGCCAGACGGACCTACACACCACTAACACAACTTCACACGAATGGAAAGGTTGTAAAGGATCCATTAGGTCTTTGTAAAGAAATAAAAAACCATTTTCAAGCACTCTACGGTGAAAGGACGACAACTTTAGATAACGAATCTGATATGTATAAGTGTTTACCAAAATTAAAAGACAGCGATCGTGACAAATTAGAACTACCATTTACAAAAGACGAATTTACCGATTCCTTATGCGCACTGAACAAAAATAAAGTCTCTGGGAAGGACGGATTCGATGGCAGAATATTACATTAAGTTTTGGGAAGAGCTTAAACAATGCTACTTCAAAGTGTTCACACAAGCATTAGAAGAAAAGCAGTTACCGAATACAACTTCGACGGCTGTGATTGGGCTAATACCAAAACATGCAGACCACCTTACTGTCATCGAAAACTGGAGACCTATATCAGTCCTTAATGTAGACTATAAAATACTCGCCAAAGCCATATCCAAAAGGATAATGGACGTAATGGAATACCTGGTTAACTCTGATCAAAGCTATTCAACACCAGGGCGTACAATATATTTGATGGACTTCATTTACACCGAGATATAATTGCATATGCTCAGAAACATGAAATTCCCTTGGCAGTTATAAATATCGACCAACAGAATGCTTTCGATAACGTCAACCATAAGTATTTGTTAAATCTGCTACGAATATTTGGTTTCGGCCCCCGCTTTATCGAAAGCATTGAAACGCTATATAAAACAGCAAAATCTCATGTACGGGTAGGGGCCTTATTAACAAACGTAATTCATCATAACAAAGGGGTACGCCAAGGTTGTCCTTTGTCAGGCCCCCTATTTACTTTATCGTTAGAACCTTTTTTATCTTTGTGCCGTTACTCACTATTGGGGTTTTCCATCCCATCAGAGCAGCAATCAAAACTGGTAACAAGTGCTTACGCGGACGATGTGTCAGTGTTTATCTCAAAAGACAGTGACTTTCAACGACTCATAAACGTGTATAGAACATACGAGGAGCAATCCGGATCAGTATTGAATATGAAAAAAAAACCGTCGGTTTGTGGGTTGGTGCATGGAAACACAGAATTGATAAACCTTTAAACTGCAGTTGGTCCAATACTAGTATTAAAGTCTTAGGAGTGCGTCTTTCCGGCAACATCATACATGACACAAATGTAGTTGTGCAGGAATTAATTCCTAAAGTGGATAAGTCACTACAAATGTGGAAGCAACGTTTTTCAAAATCATCATTATTGGGAAGAAAAATGATAATCAACCGCTACGTGGCTCCAAAATTGTGGCATTTTATGCAAGTGCTTCCGTTTACCATCATCCAATTGAGAACCATACAAAAGAAATTTGTTGACTTCATGTGGAACGGAAAACATTGGACCAAAGAACGAGATTTACACCTACCAGTAGAGCAAGGCGGAATAGGATTAGTGCATTTAATGGCTAAACAGAAAAGTTTTCACATGATTTTAGGCCATAGAATTATAAATAGCAATAAAACGAAAAATGGGCCAGTATGATGAAATACTTATTACAGTCAATCAATCTGCATAAAATATCTTGGCAAATACTCACATGCTACGGCTATAAAGACATTATAAATAGCAACAATGCAAATGCGTTTATAGAAAATCTTGTGACAACGTGGAATGGTACAGATACCATATATCCTAATTTTCCCACTTGCATGAACGATATTCAGTGCATTCCAACCACTAACTGCAGCAGATTACTTACCTCAACTACAAAACCTCCTTTGTTTAGCATGAAATGGGCTCAATGTGGGTTTTATACTATTCAAGACTTTTTCAATGGTAACAGCTGGAAGAGTGCAGTAGAAGTTGAAGAGTGTTTAAAGCTTATAACCCTCTGATTAGAAACGACCTATTAACACACTATGAAAAATTAAAACTACCGTGAAGCCCTTTGAAAGACATTGTAGCGACATACAACGAATTAGAAAGCATATAATCATATGTGTCCAATCACCAAACGGCACTATCGAGATAACGAAACCGAATAGATGCAAACTCTATAAATTTTTCATTGCCAAACACTACGGAATCACCGAAGTTCTGGCAAGCAATTGGTTAGAAGGTGAAGTGCATTGGAAGTCGTTCCTTACACAACCATCTCTGGGACAAGACTCAGTAATAGCATGGAGGTTTGTAAAGAATCGTTTAGCAGACACAATCTTTTAAACAAAATCGGTGTTCTTAACTCAACAAAGTGTCCTTTTTGTTGTGGTGTAGGGGAAGCATGGCATATAATGGTCGAGTGTCAAAGAGCAGTGCAACTATGGTGTTTTGTCATGGGCCTAATGAAGCCCCTGACAGGAAAATCTATTTTACCAATCAAAGTCAAATGTTACGGATTTGAAGGAAGGTCGGAACCAATAAAGCTAGCAAATTTTTTGATTACGCTGACAAAAAGCTCCATCTACTGCTCATTCTTGAACAGTGTTCGAAATAATGTGAGTCGTGGGGAACACACAAACGTATTTAGGGCACGTCTCATTTCAAGGGTTACAAAAGAATTTATATGGCACTTAAATAATAATTCAATGCAACGCTTTGAACAAACATGGACGATCAATAAAGCGATTTGCTGGGTAGAAAACAACACACTCCACCTGTCGAATCCGCTACGAATCAGTTAACCGTATTTGGAGTACAGTCTATAATTGATGACAACCATTAAATACATTAAATTGATGAACACTAATGTGATAAGAAAATCAGTATCTTTTCAATAATGTATCAAATGCAAAATTTATTTAATTTGATTTAATTAATTATGTATTTATGTATTTTTTATTCTTTTATTCTGATTGATGTTTTGTAAAAACAAAAGTTTTAATAAATAATAATAATAATAATAATAATAATAATAATAATAACACACACACACACACACACGTATACACACAAACGCACGCACATGCACATACCTACTCATACATATCTACACTGGGATTCTGTTTTATTTTCTTTTGTACGTTTCTTAGTTTTTTTTGGTTTTGTAGTTGGTGCTTGGTGTAATTTCTGTTGGTTTTTTTTCTCGTTCCTTTCGTTCCACATTCCTCTCCTTTTTTTGTTGCTGGTCTTCGTTGCTGTCGGTCCTTAGTCCGATTGTGTTTCGTCCATCCGCTTCTGTGGTAGGTACTTTCTAGTCCGTTTTTTTTCTTCGGAAACCACGACTTAGTCGACTTTGGGACTAGTTAGCATTTCTTTTCTTTAGTTTTTCGGTTTTGGTTACCACAGTTAGTAGTACATCGTTTCCTTTTACCAGCGCTCTCCTTCTCTTCCTCTCGTTCTCCCTTGTTGTCCCTTTGTTTACTTGAGGTTTGACCTTTGGGTCCTGTTTTGGTTTGCGCTTTTGGTTTTTTCCTCGTTTCTTTTTTTTTCTTGAGATTGATAACCTTACTGTTTCTTCTGAGAAACATTCATCCTTTGACGACTCCGCAGTGTTGAGGCCGCTTTACCTAGTCTTCCTTGATTGCTTATTACCCGTCTTCCCATCCTTTTTTTCTCTCTTTCTCTCTTTCTATTATTGGTCCTTCAAGCCGGATTTTGTTTGGTGTCTGTTTTTGTTTTCTTTTCTATCCGGAATCTGTTGTGGTCGGTCTTGTTGTTATTTTGGGGGTTTCTTTTTTCCTTTTTCTGTGTTTTTGTTGTTTCCGACGCGAATGTTCTTTTAGTTTGAAACGAATTTTCTTTCTTTTGTTTGGGGTTTTTCTTTAATCCTGCCCATTCCCAGATTTTGACTTTCCTACCCTGACCTGTTAATTTTGCAGGGAAGGAGGGATTTGTTACGTTTATTTAACATAAATTAAATACCTCTTTTTCACCTGGTTAAGTCATTACCTGCTCTATTCTTAAATTCTCCAACAATACACTATATAGTGTACCTGTTCAGAATAAGCTCACTTTAACATAATTTTAACTCAAATCTATTTTGCTTTTTAAACGAAAATTTATTCGATAAATTAAATAGTCAATTCCATCTTTTAGGTATCCGTTAATTTGTTAAACATTCCGATAACGTATAATTGCTTTCTCTTGTGTTTTCCATCTAAAGACTTGTCGAAATAATGCATCCTAATATTATTTGATAGCGTGTTTTCCAGTTTGCTAATCGCACTTTGATAATGCGAGGATTGCAGTTCGAATTCGTGTTGTTTGAACCGATTTTTAATTTGATTCTGCAACTTGTGTGTTGAAATATTTTTACATTACTCGTCCCATACTTCAAGAGCGATGCACGTTTTTTTGTTCGACATGTAGGAGCTCTTAGCTAGAGGCCAAATTGTTTTTTATGTAGGCCCAACTGTTCTTTGCCACAGATTGCCTGTAGATCGCTTATGCCGTTATGGTAACAGGGTAAATAGATCCCAACAACCGTGGCGATACGGTGCTAATTCACCCCCGATGGAGTACAAGCCTAGTATCCTGACACATACAGGTATACAACTTGATTTCTTTTGTGTATATCAAGGGCATATTCCTTATCAGCATTTGGTGTAGTTACGTGATAAGAAACGTGACTCTGTAGGATTATTGTGTGCTGCTGAGAATAGATATTATTGCTCTACAGGTGTGATGTACCATTGGTAAAAATATTTGATAAAAGTTCTCAAACGCTTATTCTTTTCTACTGATTAGTGTATTTTACAAACCGTATTATGTACAATTTAAAAAAACGTTTGACAAAAGTTCTCACATGTTTATTTTCTACTGATTAGTTTTATTTTGTGTAAAATACGAAATGCGCACTTCCTATGTAAATTTCTAAATTGTCAGTACAATATAATTGTTTGCTGTGAAATAATAACACTTAATTTATTTTCCTTTTGCTTGTTTGTTCAGAATCCTTTATTTATTCTTATTGTTAATAGATGATCGTGGGCGACGTGCTCTTTTTTGTTTTTCTTGGTATATAGGTGAATCCCCCACTCTCCGCGTCTGGTAATTAGCCTGCTATTTACGTTTCTTCCGGCTACGTCTAGGTACGTAGCAAGCATTAAAAATTTTATATTCGAAAGTTAACACCTGAATTTCCAAAACAGGTCTATTACATAGAGCATTTTTTGCTTAATGACTTAAATATGATGAAATCTTTAAGTGAATTGGTCATTTGTTAGTAAATAACTATTGTGCTAAGCGATGGCATCAGGTTCACTTGCGCATATAATACAATTTCAAAATTTTAGGCTTTACCAGTTACGGTGGCAACAGTAGAAAGTCATTTTCTAAACTTAAGTCAAAAAACAATGATTTACGTAGTACAATGTGAGAAAAAACGTAGTAATTTGTCTCTTATTAGTAGTGAGCAAGAAGAGCATGAAAAGTGGCGATGAACGAATTAATAAATGATTTTGCAGGGGAAAAAAACCCGTAAGTGCCAAACATATTTTTATAGTCAGTGGTTCACAAAAGTGATTATTTCCCCAGAACATACAAAATATGGTTTCATGCTAAGACTACTGTATATAAATAGCTTCAAGAATTGGCTGTACAATCGGACTCACACGTTATTGATGTTTGCGGGTAAGTTTGAGTTCAGTTTTATTTGGTCTTGAAAATTACGTTGTAGATGTAAACTGTAAACCTACAAAATTAATGCATGTCATTTTATATTGCATTTCGTTAAAGGTGTTGAAGTAAGATTCTCATCAAACAATATTGCGAGGGGTCTTGCGATTTTTGGTACGCCACTAGTTAAAATAATACGTATCGTTGTACATATAATAATAGAAAATATTATGCCTATCTTCTTATTACAAACAGCTCCGTTTTGAAAGGTGTCCCTAATTTAAATATGTGGGAGGTGCTTGTATTGAAACCGGTGCAATTATTACTGCAAAGATAAATTGCGATGTCTTCGATTCCTAAATCGCCTTTTTAAGGAATGTATTATTCACTTAACGCATCGTCATTATTGATCTCCACATTAATGTAAAAAGAAGCAGGTGCTGTGTTCGCGCCTACACCTGTCACCGCTCATTGCTTTGCCCGATGGCGCACACCGGTGCATGCTTCGATTCTTTACCGTAATAAATTTACACCGATTTTTGGCAGGTTATTTTATAGCTTGCATATTAATTTGAACTTGTGTTAAATAGTACATGTGCTCCTAGTATTACTGCCAATGCAAACGGGCACCTGTAAATCCGTTGTAACAATTTGTGGACAATATTAAATATATGTAAAATTATACAAAATACTTTTATGGAACATTTCTATTTGAAACTTGTTGACTCTTTCTTGTCTCTTTGTACAACATTTATTGAATATTTAGCAGGTGCTGGATATTTACGAGAACTTTTAAATCTAAAAAGGAAATAATTAAGAAGTGATTTAAGACCAATTTGGTACTACCTGATCTTAGAACTAATTAACGATATCAAACTGAAATCGTTTTTAAAAAAATGTAGCTTAAACTTAATAATACACAGACAGAGCAATAAAAAAAAATTTGTACCAATATCTTAAATTGTTAACAATTATTAATTGCTAAGTATTTAGAAAGAACCATCGACTTCTAATTTTCAATATATTTATTTGATCCTCATATAGATTTTTTATTTTATATATATATATATATATATATATATATATATATTATCGTGTCATTGGGATATATAAGGGCACAAGTGAACTCATAGGTTGAGAGCTTTTGACTAAGATAAAATAAATTTATTCAGTTAGGGCGTTGAAATATTTTTAACAATTATTTTTTTACCTTAAGAAATGTATAATAATGTAGGGTCAATTTAATTTAGCAAAGGATGAGGTAACATAATATTTGTGTAAATATAGGGTATTATAAATATTAATTAGAGTAAAATCATTCTAACGTATTTAAATTTGTAGTTAAGTGTTATATAAAAATCTAAAAGCGTGGAACAGGTGTTAAAATAACATTTATATTTTCAAACGTAAAATTAAACACGTTTAAAACAAAACAACGAGGGAAGATAATATTTCTCGGTAAGTTTGGCAACAAACAAACTTTAATGGGTTATTGGAAAAGAACAGCCGTTGGAATTAATGTAAACACGGTTTGGTGGTTATAATATTGATTTCAATCTTAAAGGTAGTATAAGAAAGAGCCAAGAAAAGACCAAGACTGAATAAAAATGTATTGAGTAGAAGAAGGATGCGTACACTTATTCCAGGAGACAGTACAGTAGGGAGACGTATATAAAATTAATAATTTTAAGGATACTTAGAAGCAAACACGCGTCTGTTAAAAAGTGGGCGAATGGAGCCAAGTAAGGTGATTGGTGTAAATTGTACAAGAAGGGCAGAGATACATCTGGTGGAGGCATATGTGTGAGATAAAACTATAGATACAAGGGAAATGAGAGATGTTTGTTCGAGTTGGAGGCGTAGACAAACGAAAATGTAGAGGCTAAATTAGAACGACGGTTGACAGTTATGTTCGTTATGAAAATTCAAAAGAATCCGAGGTTCGCTAGGGGTTTTTCGTTGGAACAACGAGCGGTTAGAAAACTTTATCAAGAATTATAGGAACGGGTGTACAAGCATACCTGCCAATTTAACATGGGGGGGGGCAAATTTTACTTATTTAATCACTGTCAAAGAGGGGCCGAGCTCTCTTTCTCTTTTGTTTTGATTTCATACATCATTGGTGATAATAGTTACTTTCAAGTGGACTACTGCAATTTAATAAAGATTTATGTAGAAGCTAATAAAGCATCTTTGTGTTAAAACGTTAAAGTGGTATGTAAGTACAAAGCTTATTATGTTGGTATTGGGATGCACGGAAATATTAGAATTTAAAATTGTTTGGATGATAAAAAAACGATGTTTGAATAATAAAAGTTAATTTTGGTGATTGTAATTTTTTGATTGGAAATTGTAAACAGAGGCATGCATGGCATATATGGTAATTGGACCAGGGAGTTAGCGATGGACTGGGTATCTACTAGACGGCAGCATCTCCAAGGAGCTAGGTGGTGGAACACATTTAGAAGATAAAAACCAGATAGGCGATATAATAGAACATTGATTGGTGAATATTTTTATGGTGATTGTGATTATTTGGATTTGAGTTTGATGTGTTTTTATTATTATTTGATATTTTATGAACAGACATTTATGAGACTTTAAAAGGAAATTAATTTTTGAAAATAATTAATGAATTTACAGATAACCAAATGTTGTAAAGACGTATAGTGGGCTTATTGATATATGGTAGTGAAGGAAATTTATATGCACAGTTGTAGAATTTTATTATGAGCTCATGCTAAGACAAAAGGGTAACGTAAGTTATGAGGAACGCCCTCTTACTTAGATAAAAAGATATGCGTTTAAAAGATTATCAATTAGCATGATTATTGTTATAAAATTATTACCTTTATGAATGTACCTAAAGGAATGGTACTTTAAAATGTATTATGGATCTAATTTAAATAGAGTGTGATATACTTGGTCAATTCAGTTATTTTTGAGTGTGTGATTGGTGTGAATTTCTATTTAAGTTTCAGCATGAGGATATTGAGATAAAGTTTTTGAATGTAACAGGTAGGTATCAATATTAATTTAGGAAATTAGGTAATAGAAATTATTGGAAGCAGCCGAGGGCAAGATTCAAGTTTAACTACAAAAGTATTATATCGACCCAACAGTGGGGCAAGATTTGAGGGTAAAGGACACAGAATTATGTCAGCCCAACAGTGGGGCATAAGTCCAGAGACGTTCCAGAGCTAAAACATCGCAGAATTATGGCTTCCCAACGGAGGGGTTCGAGTAGTTAGAGCATAAACATCACAGTATTATGGCACCCAATTTGTGTGGCACGAGTTTCACAGGTAAACCACACAGAAATATATATATATATATATTCATTGCTGTGACATACTCTTTAATTCCTTTACGATTCAAGCCTCTACGTTGGGTGTCATTTTCATTGCTGTGATATATCCTTTTATGATTGGTGTATCTATTTTTATTGGTGTGCATATCAACTCCTTTTAAAATTCTTGAATTTCTTGAATTTGTTTTTCCACGGCTAGCTCTATCTATCAAACACTGAATGCCCTACTTCACGACAATAAAGATTGTTTAACCTCTTTTTCTTTCTACTACCTAACTGTTAGAATAATTTAAATGAAGCAATCTAAAATTACACAGTATAATGATTGATAATATACACGGTTTTATGTATAGCCCCTGAATAAATTATTCACATTCACCAAATTTAATTTTTCTGAAAGCCAGCAAAAATATCTTTGTAATTACTTTTAAGTACCTTTTGAACGTTCAAAGTGCTTTCTCTAATTTTCAAATTCTCAATTGACCTTTTTTTTGACCCTTACAGATATATAATATATAGCAAATATTAAAATTGAAACAGTCTTTAACTAATGAAAAATTTAAGATCTCTAACCTGCCTCAGAGTATCTGTGGTTAGCACCCCTTGATTGCTACAGTTCGACTTGCTTCACTTGTTGGCCAGAATGATGGATTAATGGTTGCTTGTATTTTTCCCCTTGGATTTATGGATTAACTTTTAGTATCTTTACGTTTATTTCCTTGTAAGTATTTTTGAAGTATCTTTGGATTTTCATTTATAGGTACATCTAGAGATACATTTAGATCTTTAGATATACTTTTTGATCTACATTTAGATCTTCTTTTCGGAGTCCTAAATTGTTAAATATTAAAATACAATTCAATTAATAGTTTATTTTACGTTTACGCATAGAACGGCTATTCTTCGTTGCACATTGGCACTTTCAATTTTCACTTTTAATAAATTACTGACTTTTCACTAATTGTTACTGGTACGTAATTTTCTACTTTAACTCGACGTGGTTCGTGCCTTGTTAAAGATATACTGTTTATTTTCGAGTTTCCATTGATATTTATAAGCCCTACCTTTCAATGTTTTAATTGGCGTGTTCGTTGATCAAGGCTTGTACTTCGCGCCTATCTCTGTAGAACCCGGTATTTCTCAAAATTCCCTGGCTTTAATTGTTGTTCCTTCATTCAATCTGACACGTAAACGTTCAGTATATCACAGTATATTCTTAAAATTTTCAAATATTTATGGCATTCTGTCACGTATTTTATACTTGTGTCGTTTATAGCCTAAACTCTTATCATATCGCGAACCGCCTGTTATTAATTGTTTGTTATTTCAAATATGTTGGATTTTCATGTAAATATGATATTTCAGTCAGGTACTCATCTTTCTAATAATGATGTATTTGAATTCGTTTTCTTATTTATGCGTTGACATTTTTAATAAAAATTCTAAATAGCTAAAATACCAGGTTGTTTATATTTACCGATTACATGTTTATTTTGATGAAACTTGATGTATTTAAAACCTTATCTTTGTTTGTTTCTTAAACTTAAACGTATTATATGACGTACATATTATTATTTTAGCTAAATATTATCTAATTATTGCAAAATAAGCTTTTTTTGCACTAAATTAAATATAATGTATATACAGTGTGCTTGCTATTGATCTTTTGTAAAATATTCGATTTACTCCTATTTAATGGTGGAATTATTTGGGTTTCTTAACATTAATTATTTATACATTTATCTTACGACCCCCATGACTTAATCTACCCTTAAACTACCCTCTTATTATAGTAATATATTACTACTTTTAAACATAGCCGCAGTAGCGCTGCTATCATTATTTTGCACATGCGGCTGAGTATATCTGTTGCTTAGTCGCAGACGTCAATATGAAGTATTTGACCATGGGTATGTTTGTTTGTGTTTTTAAAAAGCAAGAAGTGATATTTATAGATTTTTGCCTTAGAATGACACAATACATCTCAAAACACATTGTGACACCTCAATTAAACTGCATCGTGTGAACAAAAGACGTTTCATACTCAGTAGAGGGACGGTTTTTCTGTATGACATACCCGTTCTCACCTGAAACATTGAATTCACGATCTCATCGCATCATATTACCATTAGTACAGTCGCTGTCTAGAGTTCAGTGACTACTGCTTGTTGTCCACTTCGAAATGCATCTAAATGTGATGTTGATATTGTTAAAATATTGTGTAGAGTGGTTGTCACATCAGGTGGTAGATTTCTGTAAGGATGGAATTTTGCAGCTGATTGTATTATATGGTAAGTTGCTTGATGTTTGTTGTTGGTAATTAGGTTGAAAAATAGATTCAGATGCAAAATTTCTTATAAAAATAAAATAGTTGAAAATTTACACGTACTCTTTTTATAATGTCAGAACAGTACTAATCTAAAAAAGTAAGTAGAGTATAATTGTAACTTGTCAAAATTCCATATTTAATTTCTGTATAATCAAATAAAATTTGTTAAGAAGTTTGAAAATGGTTTTTTAAAAAAGCCGCTCCCAGGCCACGAACCTTAACTTGCGTTGCAGATTTTTAATTTTATTTTAAGTTGGACCGTCAAAAAAGTGTTATACTTGGAGATTAACATTTACAAATATACTTCTTTGCAAGGTTCTCCTACATTGACCTGCCCAAATGTATCAAGGACAAGAATGCTGAAGTTAATGTCCAGAACCTTGACGAGACGTGCTTTGGATGGTTTATTTTAGCTGTGTTGACCCCCCATCGAATATTTAACTGAAGCACCATTTAGCAGTTTTGAACTTGGCAGGTATCGAATTCCCTATCAAGGTTAGCGATATCTCCAAGTTTGAGTACTTGAACACTATGAGCGCTAACTTTTTAGAGTGGAAGGTAAATCCATCGTGGGACCTCTACATAAATGATTGTGATCTTTGACTCACTCATCGTTCAGAGGTTAATTTCATACACTGCAATCATCAACCATATAGAACAGAGGTTCTATTGGCACATTGATCTTAAGGATCTCACCTAATCTTCTCGTTTCTTCTTTCATGAGTCTCATGAAGACTTGCAGAGCATAGGAAGCTTTCTAAAGATCAAAATTGTTGAAGTTGTCTCCGAAAGAGCATTTAATGTAGTATGCGAAACTGTACTGTTGATGCATCTGCACCTTGCTGGTATGTACTCTCGACTCGTCGGGTGTAACTGAGCCGAATGGTTCTAAGATCGATTCAAAGCCGTGTACATCACAAACGGTACACGCATCTGTTTGTATAAATTTGTAAATTTCAAAGTGTTGGTGAAGGTATTAGGCATTTTGGTAGATATTTAGTAGTGTTCTTCCTGGATGAACAAAAGTTTGACGTGGCGGTTCCTATTCTGTCGGGTGAAGTATTGCTGTTTCACAATGGATTTCATTTCCACACCAAAAACGTTAACGCTGACGTTGTTTAATACTTCAAACTTTGGAATATCGGTTATCTTGACAGATAGAACAATACCAGCTAAGTTGAAAATTGTGTTATAATGGGAGTACTTGGAGATCTTATCGGGATCGTTATCAACGGGGTGTAGCGCTACCAAGATAAACCACGCGAAACAAGCGGTGTCTTGGTTCTTAACATTAACCACGGCCTCTTTATCTTTCATCCGTCTTAGCAGATCGATGTAGGAGGATCCGTAGGTTGGTGTGAATTTGTTGATATTAATTTCCAAGTACCACATCTGTTTGAGATACTAACCTGAAACAAATATTATAACTCTCCGCATTTTGTATTATAGGAAATACCAGATTCTTTTCTTGAATTTTATTAGATCTTGCAACCATCGCCTTCATGAAGGATTTGTAGTTGGCCTCCAAGTCACTGGATTGCGTAATCACCTTGTTCCTAGTAACTTAATGTCGTCAACACTGTATGCCACCCATCTTACAGTAAACTCCAAACAACTCGCAGTTTACCTTAACAGCAAGATGACCCTCCTATTGTCCTTGATCAATCGCTGGAACCGATCTTTCTGCATGTGCAGAAGTTCTTGCAGTCCAGCTACACTATCTAAATTCTTCACCCGAAACGTTGCAATTCGAAACTTGAAGGCGGTGTGAATCATTTTTGCAGCTGCATCCTCATCCACTAAACTACCAATTGCAGCTTTGTGGGCATTTGTACGTAGGTGTAATGCGTACGATGAATGGTACATATCAACCGTACATTTATCACACCTAACATACACTTGAGGTTTATTTGGGGCGGGTGCTTCTGTAGGTGGTGGAGCTCAACGTATAACTCCAGTTGATAGCGATGGTTCTACTTCCAGTGAAAGTGACGTTGTACATCTAACATCAGCTCATGTAGATGATTGCAACTTGTGCACGGTGCCGCGATGACACCTTAAACTATCCTTTCTGTTAAACGCGGAACCGTAGACATCACAAAGGAACACTTCACTCCTTTGATGTTTGGTGTAGGGTTTTCCAGCTGCTGGAGAGGCAATACGTTTTACTGTCGCTGCCCGAGGAGGCATCAAACCGTGCACATTTGTACGGTGACGGTTTAGGTAATTCTTCCTGGAAAAAACACCTGAGAACACCTCACACGTAAAACTTTCACCTTTCATTTTCTTTTTCTTTCTATAACAAAAATGACTGTTAGAAATTTAAAGCAGACTTAATTAAAGTAAGAATAAATAAGAATTAATGTTCTGCTCGATTGGTAGTGTTTATATACCCTTCAGCGACTTTAATTAATTTGAGTAATTACGTAGTTTCTATTAGATCCGAGGCTACTCGTCTCCCTGTCGAGATGAAATCTCAAGAACGTATAACTTACAAGAGATTATTAATTTCCTATCTAACGCATGCGCTAAACACTTTTTTAATAATAATTTTTTTTCAAAGCTTCAACTTATAATAAACTATCGAGTTAATCAGGCACGTTAAAATGGAGTCTGCAGGTCTCAGATATTAAAGTCAGACAATAAACAACAACAAATTTGTTGATTACGATTAAGTGAATACGAACAGTATTGCTTATCATTACCAAAAAGTGGAAATCGGATTTGATCGGCGTGGCTTACGACATGTATACTGCAAATTGTATACCGTGATAGATACTGCCGTAGTCACACTATCAAATTGTGGGGTTGCAGGTTGGACCAACTTGTACGGCTTTCGTAGAGAACATACGCTCAATCGATTTGCTAAAGATGTAAAACAAGTTCGACAAAATAGTATGAAATTAGAAGATATACATTTTCAACTTGAAATTCAATTCGTTCTACGGCTGGAAGCAAATAAATGGTGCGCTAGGACCACTTTCGTCAGATATTGTTATATAGACAAAGAACGAGAATAATCGTTTGCACCGAAAATTACAAAGGGTGCTAGTGTGATCACTTTGTGTGAACGCAAACTCTGGAAACTCTTTGGCATGTGAGAGTTAATAAGATATAAACTAAATAAGATGATTAAGGAATATGACTGCACCGGAGGTAACAATGTGATGAATATTTTGAAAACCCTGCAATAGTACAACATAGTATTGTAACAAAAGTCAATTTACAAACGGATATGAGCAAGGAATTCTTTAATAGACCGTTTAAGAGATTCGTGCAAAAATATAAGATAAACTATTATCCTGTATATTTTGCAATCAAGACCAGTATGGTTGAGAGATTGATAAATGCAATCAATACCAAGTTGTATCGACGATTCCACTTGCAAGATAGCTACAAAATAGGTAAATGTTTGCAAAAAGTAATTGGAGAATACAACAACAGCAAACATCGTTTAATAAGGATGATGCACGAGCAAGGAGAAGAACGACCAGACAGAATAAAACGTGTAAACGTCAACAGCAATACTACAAATCGTAAAAAGGTTCAGGCCGTTGGAGATATAGTTTGCATATCCAAATATAAAACAGTTTTGAATAAAGCCTGCCACTATAACAAGAGTTCTGAATTATTTAAAATTACAAAAGTGCAAACAACACATCCAATTACGTGTTTACCGGAAGATTTGAAGATTTGAAGAGAAATTTATACAGAACTTATGTTACTAATATCATTACAAATTTTATTCACGAAAACTCAAAAAAAAACCAAAAATGTTAATGAAATTTATAAAATGTCAAAAATTTTTGAAAGAAAACAGTAATTTAATTATTTGTAAAGCTGATAAAGGCAATACAACAGTGTTAATGTCCAAAGAAGACTACACCAATAAATTAACAGACCTATTAAGTGATGGAATGACATATAAAGAATTAAAGAAAGATCCCACATGTTCAATTCAAAATAAATCTTTATGTATAATAAGAACATTAAAAATAAAATCTCATAACTGAAGCAGATGCCAAAAACTTAATAATTACAGCAGCACTGCACCTCGACTATATGCACTTCCAAAATTCATAAACCCGAAACCCACTAAGACCAATTGTATCATCCAACAATTCTCCAACAAAAATTTATCTAAATACCTTTCAGAAATTATAAAACCAGTTTGGAAAATAAATATAATGTCAAAGATTCATTTGATTTCTCTGAATTTATAAACAACTTTCAATTACCTGAAAATTATGTATTAATTAGTTTAGATGTAGTTTCATTATTCACAAACATACCTAAAAACTTAGTAAAACAAAATTTATCACTTATTTGGAATAAAATAGAATTAAACTGCAAGATTAGCGAAAAACTTTTTTTAGATATAATAGATAGTAGTTATTTTAGTTTTAATAATAAATTTTTTCAGCAAATATTTGGAGGCCCTATGGGTTCAAACATCAATCCGATACTTGCTGATCTAATTATGAATACTCTATTAGACAATGTCATAGCTAATTTACCTTTTCCTTTACCTTTTCTTAAAAAATTTGTCGATGACACCATAACAGCAGTTCCTGAAGATAAAATAAACGAAACTTTATACATATTTAATAATTATAATCCTCATATACAATTTACGGTTGAAAAAGAATGTAATAGAGGAGTTCCATTTCTTGACACGTTACTAATAAGAAACAATGAGAACAAAATTATTTTAGATTGGTATCAAAAATCAATACATTCAGAGAGATATTTGAATTTTTATTCCTACCATCCACTATCAACAAAAATAAATATAATATTAGGGTTAAAAGAAAGAATAAAAAAAATTTCTCATCCATCTTTGTACCCAAAAAACATAAAAATCCTTACTAATATATTAAGAACTAACAGTTATCCACTTTAATAAAAAAATTACTATCCGAACAATTTAATCCTAACACAAACAAATTAAATGACAGTATTCAAAATAATACCAATCAATTATTCACTTACAAAACAATATCATATATTCAACATTTAACATCAAAATTAATAAAAGTTTTTAAAAATGAAAAAATAAAGTTTGCTAAGCGAAACGTACTAACATTACAAAATATTTTTACTAAAACTAAAGATAAAATATCTAAAATGAACCAGAGAAATTTAATATATAAAATTAATTGTTTGAATTGCGTTCACTCGTATGTTGGGCAGACCTCTCAACTATTAAAACAAGGATAACTCAACATAAGAGTGACATAACTATCAAACCAAAAGCATGTGCATTAACTACACACGTAATAGATAAAAATCACAGTATGGATTTTGAAAATCCATACATTTTAGAAATAGAGAACAACAAATCAAAAAGAATTTTTTTGGAAATGTATCATATTTATAAAACTAAAAATACAATAAACAAGAAAACTGATATTAGTAACTTAAGTTCCATATACACATATTTATTAAATTTTGAACAAAATTAATGACAAAAATTAAACTAAACATACACACACACATACACACACACACACACACACACACACACACACACACACACACACACACGCACACCACGCACACACTGTACACTCACATCATATAATATACATGAACACTCACACATACTTATGCACTCGATACTCTATCATCAAACAAATTAGTTATCTTATATCCTATGAAGCAAAAAATTTTTTTACATCAAAATTTATGACATCAAATTGATGTATATACAAGTTTGATGTTTACAATTTATATTTAAAAACGTTTAATTTTGTTAGTTTTACAAGTTTTTCCAAGATTTTTATAATGTTTGTTATGCTAGTTTTCAATTAATCTCAAGTTTGTAAGCTTTTAATCTATGTACCACATTTATAATCTAGTGTTTAAAAAATTTTTAGATAGCCTGTGATCAAGAATTTAAAATAAATTCGAAAATTTAGGCCATAAAAAAGAGTTTTCAACTTAATCCAGAGACATCAAACCCACAAATCAATTTTGAATTACAAATATTTAGGTCGTAATTATTTTCACTTTATATATATATATATATATATATATATATATATATATCAAAATTCGACAGTTTGCGTTGATTTCTCTGAGTACAAGACGTTACTTTTATATATGCATCAAGCATAATTTTTAACTTGTGCATGAAGCTGCTTTTGGTTTCAGCTATGTTAAAGGATATTGGTAATTGAAAGAATGCTTTGAATTATAAGAAATGCTTGATTGAAAAATGAAATATCCGTTAAGCCGTATAAAAATTATTTTTCTAGGCCAGATAGGCTTTGGGCCTTCTGGAGCGGCTTTTTAAAAAGGCTTTTCCAAAAAACTTCTATCAAATTAATTTTATACTGAATTAGAATTAATTTTTATTTACAAGTGGATATCGAAATAATTCTAAGTTAAAATTCACTTTGATTAACTTAACTAAAATTACGGTGAGTAGCTGAACTACCAACAATGTTAAAGTTGCGAATTTCTAGACTGACTGGCCTTCTTGTGTTCTCGAGTTCATTTGTGCTGTCCCTGCGCCTCACATTGCTTGTGGGAATTGCAGAGCTCATGTCTGCTTATTTCTGTATTTAATACAATGTAACAATCCTAATTCTAATAATTACCGTCTTACAACCTACTGTGACCTGCACCTGCAGTATCACGTTACATCTGGAATACAATGTCTGTTTCCGTTCTCACTGTCTGGCTCGTCAACTTTTATTAACTTTTCTATTATGTCCTTCAATTTATACAATGTAACATATAACTTAAGTTTTAATAATTTAATTTGTTTACATATATATATATCCTAATTTGGGGGATATGTATCTCCTCCCGACGTAGATGAAAATTAAGGGGTTTTGCTTAATTTTTAAAACTCATTGTCCCTATGGGTTCATTTACTATTTCTTTAACTCCTTTTGTTTCTTGTTTCTTATTACTAAATTTGTTTCTTTGTTCCTATATCTAAAATACATTTTGTACAATACATGCGTAGTTAATAAATTATACAATGATTAATAAAATTGTCCAAACACTGATATTGTCATAATGTACTTTTGGCACTTTTAATTCACTTGCATGTTCTTTGTAATTGTTCATTATCTTTACGGCTTGGTTGAGATTGTCTAGGTTTAGGTGCTTTAGTTGCATTGGTTTCTTGCTGATTTCGTCGTCTTCCGGTTGTGTAATCTTGAATTGTGTTTCTGGTAAATTTGCGAATTTCTTTGTTACTGTTGGGTTTCGAATAATTTCATTTTAAATAGCAATCTCTTTTTATGGTGATTACTTAATTCCCAGTTAATGCTAAATTATTTTCGTCTTGGTTGTAATGGGCGGTTGCTATTATTTCTTGTGGAAATACAGCAATCCATTTGTTGTTCGTAACTTTTGGAATTTCCATATTTGTAATTTGTACTGATTTTGGATCACAATTCTCATAGTGATTAGAGAAACTTAACAATTGTATTTCGCAGGGGCTATCTGCTTGAATAGCTGTTGTCGTTAATGATTGGCATAAGTATTGACTTGGTGCTACTTCTTTGCATTTTTCATTCGTGAAGACATACCTAAGTTCATTCAGGGAAAGTAAGTTGGTTTTAGGAATAATAACTTGATACTTGCTAGTAACTTTCATGGGGATAGCAAATAAATGATAATAATTATGTGTTACTTTCTACTACAGAGATTTTTTATTAAAAACGTAATTTCATGATTTTTTACATTACCTTTCACTATGGCTATTTTTTCAAATATGAGTATATTGGATTCTGTTACTTCAAAAGGTAATTTGCTATTAGTTATAAGTGATCTGATTCTTAATAATTTATTTTATAAATCAATTGGTTTTATTATACTAGCGTGTAATGTGTTTAGTTTAGCAAATGTTGCAGCGTTTTCTAATGTGGCTAAAATTTGTTGAATTACAGTAAGGGTTGGTATCATTTGGTAAATATCGTGTTAAATCTGATTATATCTTGCATTCCTAGCATTGTGGTTTGCATATTACTTTCAAGGGTTAGTATTCTATTGGTTATACTGTCTTGGTTTTTTACTAGCTTTCTTAGTGTATCATTAAATTTTATTATGGTTGACGGAGTTAAAGATATTTGATTTTTAACAATGGTTTATATGTCCTTTTAATTTTTAATTAAGTGTTGTATGGCGTTGTCATATCGTTCTGCATCTTGGTTGTCTAAGTTGCCTGTGATAGCTTTTATGATATTACCTAATCCGTTAATAAGTCCTCTCTTTCGTCTTGTAATTTGATCTGTTGATATTAATCTATTACATTTATCGTCTGTGTTCTTTAAGGTATTTTCCATTATACTATCGCGTATTCTTTTTCGAATTTGGCTGTGTCCATTGATTAATTCGTGGTTGCTCCATGGTGAGTTTGAATGTTGGATGATATCTTGCTTCAATAGATTTGCTACCTGTCTATCTGCTTCTTCTTGACTTGCCTTTGGCGAAAATTCATTTATCATCTGTTAATTCAATGTCATGTTTCACTGTGTTGGTGAAAGTTAAGGGTATTCCTTTGCAATGGAATATATCTCGGTATTCGAAACATAAGTCTTTAATTGCTCTCTCCTCTACGTGATTAATATCGTTATTAAAACGAATGTTAATTAGATTTTCTCTTAACATCCTGTCGTGTTCTGTAGGGTTGGAATCGTTTTCATATTCTTCGTCTATTTCGATCTCGCTAAAGTTTACTTCCTCTACGTCTATTGGGTTTGTCGACGATAGTTCTACAAAATCTAAACAATGTTTTTTACGGTTCGGGGGCTAATTAAAGTTTTTGAAGATCCGGTGTCGATTAGTAATTTGAATTCTGCGTGAGGTATTTCTATGTAAGGTAAAATTTGTTGATTGGTGTTATTTAAATTAATTACGTTTGGTCGTATTTGAATCGGTCTAACTGAAAATTTGAGCACGCGTTTTCTTCGTCGTCCTCTTCGTAATTTTCATAGGGGTTGTGGCATTTGTAGTTTTATTAATGATTTGTTTCATCATCTTTATTGGAATTTGCATAATTATCCGTGTCATGATTATTAAAATCTTCCATATCTTGGTGGAATAGTTCCTCGGAAGTGAAGTTTGGTTTTTGGTTATAGTTTGGTTGGATTTGCGATATTTTTGTGTTTTATCTAGTGTTACCAGATGAAGTGTCCATAAGAGTTGGTTTGTAATAACCGTTAGGGTTGTTATTCGTCAATCACAACAAATTAACCCATTTGTGAGCAGTTTGTTATAAAATATGGAAATGTACTGTTTTATTTAGAATAAGATTAATGAGTCTACATGCAAAATTACTTACGCTATATTACATTTTTCTATTATAATAATATACTTTAAATTAGTTGTACATGTTTATAAATTGTAAAAAAAGATGAAAAATTTAGTGTTAGAGTTTAACATTTCATAAGTGTTTTAAGTGAATTATTTCACTGTGCGTCAAGAACTGAAACAATGTCATTCAGAAAAAGTGAGCCGTGAAAGTGCATCTCAATTTAATCATTGAATTTGTAGCTATAAGAAATTTATTACTATCATAATTAAAATGGAAGTATTAAAAAATGCACGTAAACATGCAAAAACAACAATTACACGAATTTGTAATTGGGTAAACAAACACTAATGTCGAGATGGAAATTAACATTTTTGTGTTTGAAAGTAGGAAGTTAAATTTAAAGCAAAGTTATGAAAAGTATTCCAATGTACAAGACCAAATTGAGGACTTAGATATTGATCTCGCCGACAATGAAAATCGGAAATTAATAGAAAATTGATTTTACGAAACTGTAGCAAAAATTCAAAGAAACGTCCAGTCTCTAAACGCTTCTCAAGCTTCTCCTCGAAGTAGTAGTTCTACAAATTTAAGTAGTCAAAATGGTGGCGTAAAGCTTCCTCAAATTTCCATTCTGCCGTTTTACGGGGACTACCAAAAATAGATTCCATTTTATCAATTATATTTTTCGTTAATAAAAGAAAATGATCAGTTGACTGATATTCAGAAATTAATTTACCTCAAGTCGTATTTACGATCCGAACCTTTGACTTTAATAGATTCCTTAGAACTCAGCAATGATAATTTTAAGATAGCTATTGAAATTTTAGAAAAAAGGTATGATAATTATCTAGCAATTATAAATTCGCATTTAAATGCGATAATTGATATTCCAAATATGTCAAAAAGTTCAGCTAAAACCTTAAGAGAATTTAAAATAAACGTAAAAAAAAATTTAGAATCTGTGAAAAATTTAAAATGCCCGATAGAACAGTGAGATTGAATTCTATGAAATATTTTGTTGCGAAAATTTGATTTCAACTCCAAAAAGTAATATCAGTCACAGCGGAAAACTTTAAGAAAGCCCACCCTAAATGAGCTTTTTGACATTCTTGACTCTTATTCGAGTATTTTAGAATCCTTAAATACTAACCCTGTTCAAAAGGAATGGAACTAGCCTTTATGTACAAGGATTTAATGAAAGAAAATGTTGGCATTGCAAAACTCCCAATCACGATTTGTATTCTTGTGCAAATTTCTCTAGAATATTACTGGATGATAAAAACAAATTTTTAAAGTCTGAATAGTTATGTTTTAACTAAATGGGGGCTAAGCATATGCTCGCGGATTGTAAGTCCAGAAGCTGCTCAGTGTGTGGCAAAAACATCACACAATGCTTCACAATAATAATTTATCAGAGTGTAATACCACTCCGTCTGGATCTCAAGGGCAGATGCGATCTCCTACAATAAAATCTAATATATCAGATGCGTAGAAACGTGGTGCAATACTCAAGACTCACTACAAAATTAAGTTAAGATCATTCATATCAAGACACGGTTTCGGGTAGCAGTGTTCTTCCTTGTTCCCAAGATACAGGACAAAATGGTAAAACGCAAGGTCGTCCAATTCCTACGTTAAATGCAAATAAATTAATTTCCTCAAATAATTATCATCAAGATGCTCATACAGGAGATCAAGGGAGTCTCAAGAGATCGTAGTGGCATCATCATTTTCCACGCGCACAAAAATATCAATGTGCTGCTAGTCACAGCTGTGGTTACACTACATTCCAAAAATGGAACACGTATTGATGCAAGAGCTGACCTCGATGGAGGAAGTCAAACCTCTTTCATAACTAAAAACTTGTCTCCAAATTAAATTTAAAAACGTATCCAATGTCCATAAAAGGGTTCGGAGTTCAAGACATATGGTTTCTTTACTCATGTCTGAATAATACGGACCAGTTTGTTCTTTTTATCAAGCATTCGGCGTTACTAAGCTAATCTGTAGCAGTTTGCGACATTTCGAATGCAGAATTTCAGATATTTTCAGTAGTAAATAGAAACTTTTACGATCTGTCGTACTCTGTGAGTAGTAAAAAAGCAATTTATATGCCTTTTCCAATTCTTCGTACTTTTTCCATATTACACTATGCATACTTATGAATTTAATGATCAGGTCTTGGGTACCTTTGAATAAGAAGCTAAAATGTCTTTTCAATTCTGTGTCAATATAATATTTACTTCCTGCATCTGACTTTTCAACAGGAGAACTAAGCTGTTTGATACATTGATTTCTTGGATTTTAAACTGCACTCATACACGAATATCTTCCGTATCTTGTAGGTAGTGGGAAAATGTAGGGTGTACGTGCTGTGTTACATATTTTTCATTTGTGCAACCATAGTCTTCTGCAGGACCGAAATGTCACCCAGCCTTTTTATGCTGAAACTAATTTTTTCCTCTCCAGGTTTGAATACAATGGTGCTTTTTTGATTAACTATGTCTTTGTCATTTTTTTTTTGTTCGGACACATTGACAAGCCGTTTCTGTTACATATCATACCCTTCATCATCTGCGGTTATTACAAAATCACGTCCAGAAGAACCTCGCCGAACAGATATCAAGCGCTTACGCTCAGAAAGTCTAAAGCGCTTCATAGACATGTTACAATATCCTCCTCCCTTAATTCTTCTATTATAGAGACCACTTCATTTATGCTTTTCTCGCTGGTATTTTCAGCCTATTTAGATGCGTTCAATAATTTTAGCTGGTCAATTAATTCGCAAATATTGTTCCAATATAAGTACCCAACAGCATATACAATCAATTTTTTATAAGACCGATTAAGAGCCCTCAAACCAGTTTCCTTGTTCCTTGAACTTTCCCAAAATTCGGTAGCATGTTTAAGCACATATTTCTCGAACCATTTGTTGTTTGTTAGAAATCCCGTTAAACCTTACTCCGTATATGGACTGAACCTTTTTTTAAATATCGAAGCAGCGTTGACTCGCGCTAAGTAATTTGGCAAATCATAGTGTTGATTGAAATCGCCGTCTTCAAGACTGGAATCTTTAAAAGTTGGCAGATTGCATAAACCTATTATGCTGGGGTATATTATATTCTTTAAAATAATGTCGCTGTTTTCCGGATTAATTTCTAACACACTTTTCCCCAAACTCTATTCATCGGTTTCGGACTTGTATTTTATTCCATAAATCGATTTGTCGATACTTTCGTCTTCATCTCTAGACATCACATCTGCATAATAAATATGAAACAGTACCTCGAGGGTAGGTTGTTTAATTTCTTTCAAAGGTGTATACTTGTTTTCAACTTTCTGTTTTACAGACAGTTTCTCTGTAAAATCTTGTAAATGATATGCATTAATTTGCTGAGGTTCGATCAATTGTTTACGTTCCTCTTTGAATTCATACTGCGCAATAATTAAAGTTTCGTTTATTTATAATAAAGTTTTTGACGTCTGCCGTCATCAAACTCTGAATCATAACTAACTATTTGTACCATCTCCAATACTTATATATTTATCAAAATTATTCCTAAAACGGCCTTTATCAGTATCAAAGTCTTTGACAATGGTTATATAATTATGTATTCAATCATCCTCTTTTCAACATTGTAAACATATTTCCTTAAATTTTGGACATGATGTATCGCCATTCATATGGTTTGAAAATATTTACTGTAGATTGGCATCATCTTGCTTCCATCATGCAATTACATTTGTATTGTCTCTAAGTCCTTGTTTTAATACACTGGCGTAGGTAGGTATAGCACAGGTAGAATAAGTCTATGCTTTTATGCCTACCAAAAAAGAAAAACTGGATGATTTTACTTTGCTCGTTTACAGGAATATCGTCAAACATTATAATCGATTTTTTTTTGCATCATCAGGTTCAATTACGTTGTCGCAGTTTCTAAACTCGCGTATCCAATTTTAACTTATAAAGATTCAAATACATTTCTTCACAGTTCATATTTCGGTTAATATAGCTCGTATTTTCCAGTGTCCACTTTTAAAACTAATCTCCTTATTCTTCTTCATACCTATGCTTAATTTTCTGGTGGTTTTTATGGTGTTTGTGACGAATCAGTTGCAGCCTTTTCACCAAACTTTGCGTTTTTTGACATTACTCTTTCGCAAGCTCTTTTCTCTAAAATTTTATCTGCTCGGTGTCTAGCTGGGAGATCATTGGGATATTTGGAGTACACAGTATCGTAGTTTTACACAAATGGTCTAGCTCGTTGATTTATAGCTCTTCCAACCTAGTCCCAAGTCCACAGTAACAATATTTTGCGATATGAAGCTCGAATGGGAAGTTATTTATAACTTTGTTCACGAAACCTTTACAAGAATGCACATGTGCGTATATCAACAACTAAATAAGCAAAATAAAACAAAGCATCTTTATTTATACCTTTTACAGTTTACAATATATACAATGGGTAACGGTAGGTGCAAAATATTTCATAAATAGCAGATCTTTCTTATCACCTTCTTGCAAGACCTCTACAAGTAATCTGTGATAACGCATAGGATTAATTAAAAATTTTTGTTAGACCTTTATGTGCTGGAACAGACGTCATCACCGGAATTATCTGAAACTCTTCATCGTTTATATATTAGCCGAAGCGATCGTACAAGCAGCACATTCTTTACATACCGGACAGGATAGCATGTAATTATTTCTAGGGCTGTTAAATAATTATGGTTATACCCGTCGCTAAATAGAAAATTACGCGCTTGAATATCAATTTCCATCAAAATTTTAGCTTATTCCTTCTAGCAAGTTACACGTTCTTAAAATTTTACCTCGACAGGAAAACGAATAACCCAGGAGCTAATAGAAATTACAACACCCTCAAATTAAATAGACTCGCTGAAGGGTATCTGAACACTACCCTTCGAGCAGAACGTTAGTACTTAATTATTCTTACTCCAATCGAGTCTGCTTTAAAGTTTTAACAGTCACCTTTGTTATAGAAAGAAAAAAAATGGAAGCTAAAAGTTTTACATGCGAGGTGTTCTCAGGTGTGTTTTCCAGGAAGAATAACCTAAACCGTCATCGTAAAAGCGTGCAAGGTTTGACATCTCGTCCGGCGGTAACTGTGAAACGTGTTACCTTGCCAGCAGCTTGAAAATCCTACACCAAACGTCAAAGGAATGGAGTGTTTCTTTGTATTGTCTGCCGCTCCACATTTAGCAGAAAGCATAGTTTGTGGCGTTGTCGTAGGACCGTGTACAGGTTCCAATCATTTACATTGGTTGGTGTTAGATTTACAACGTCGCTCCACTGGACGTACACCATCGAAGGCAATTGGAGTTTAACGTGGACTTCCAACGACCGCAGACGCATCCACCCCGAAGAAACCTCGAGTGGATGTTAGATGTGATTCGTGTATGGTTGGCATGCCCAAATTATCGTACGTTTCACTCCTACGTGCAATTGCCCACAAAGCCGCGGTTGGTAGTTTAATGGATCGGGATGCTGCTGTAGAAGTGAATCACACGGCCTTCAAGTCTCGAATTGCAACGTCTTGGATGAAGAACGTATATGATATTGCTGGACATACAGATAGATCAGTAACAACGATTTATCAGGGAGACATTGGAAACCCATCTTGCTATTTAAGTGAACTGCCAGTTGTTTGGGCTTTACTGTAAGATAGATGGTGTTGACGACATTAAGTCATTTAACACTAGGACCAAGGTGATTACGCAATCCAGTGACTTGGAGGTCATCTGCAAATCCTTCATGGAAGCAATGATTGCAAAGCCTGGTGGGTTTCAAGAGAAGAAATCTGATATGTCTTCTAATACAAAATGCAAAACGTTATAAAATTTATTTTAGGTTGCTCAAACAAGTACTGCACTTGGAAATTAATATCAACAAGTACACACCTACCCGTGAATCTTCCTACATTGATTTGTCAAGATGGATCAAGGATGAGAACTTCGCTTGTTTTGGAAGTGTTGCTCCTCGTTCATCATAAACCCGAAAGGATCTCCAAGTACCCCCACTACGACATTATTCTTAGCTTGGGGGTATATATCTACCAGGCGGCTCCGTGATGTAGTTGGTTTGCGTGTGACTACTATGCCCAAGGTCCCGGGTTCAAATCCCGACACGATCCGCTTAAAAAATGTTAGGCGAGCATTTTTCACAAAAATACGCTTGTTCGGATAAGAGGTAAAATGGAGGTTTTGTGTATGAGTGTTGTCACGCACGTTAAAGATCCCTACATTGCTTTGAACAGCAAGGGTTTGGCAAAATTCCAAATTTTCAGGTAAAAAAATTTCACTTCCTGGCCAATGTAGTACCTTCGGATGGAGCATTGGAAATCAAATGTAGGGTATATATCTATTTGTCAAGATCATCGATATCCCCAAGTTCAGTGTATTAAAGAATATCAACGTTAACGTTTTCGGGGTGGAGGGTAGATTCATCGTGAAACCGCTACATTTCATCGGACAAAAGAGGAACCGCTACGTCAACCTTTTATTCATCTAGGATAGTGAGAAAAGCACAACTGTAGATTGGTTGGAAGACAGTTGTCTGAGGAACGTCAACATAAATGGCTTTGCAATGGATGTTTGTTATATCTTTGATTAGAGGAGGTGTTAACCAACCATGATTGTAACCACGTGGTTATCAAAAGGCCTAGCACCAGCTCTCTGGAATTTGCAAATATATACAAACAGATACGTGTACCGTTTCTGGTGTTCGCGATTTTGAATCCATTTTCAAACAGATCAGCTAAGTTACGCCCAACGAATACAAATCACATACCAGCAGTGTGCAGATGCATGAACCATACAGTTTTGCATACTACATTAAATGCTTTTTTGACGACAACATGAACAAGTTCGATTTTTACAGAGGTACAGATAATGCGCAAAGCTTCGCGTGACTCAGAAAAATGGAAGCGAGAAGATTGCCAGATTGGGATAAATCCTTAAGACCAATGTACCTATGGAACTGCTGAAACGTCGAACGAACTTCTTTTCTACATGGTTAATGATTGTGGTATATGTATTAAACCTCTGGGAAATGTTAGCACGAGGGAGCGTAATCATTTAAATGAGAAACTCCGCTTTGTTGTACAGCCTAAATGTAACTTCAAATACAAGATGCCCAACTTCATCCCTGCATTGTTCCGCAATTTAAGGGGGTGCATAAGCGGTTTAACGTTAGCGGTGGTGCTTTGACTTTCAGCGGGAGTTTTCAAATACATAAAGAAAGTAAGTGCAAACAAAAGTACTTACCAAATCAGCGTAACTTCTAATGGATGAACAGAAATTCACACAGCTGCTAGATTCAAAATAGCTATTGGTGGCGGGAGATGTGCTTTACGAGATGGATGCTGATCTTTGGAACGGCTACAGTAAACTTTTATTTTATGCTATTGAAAACACAACCTTCACATTTAAGAACAATAACGTAACTAACTAATATAAATCGGATAGATTGAACCTAGTAGACAATTGTTCAATATTGCTTCTACACGTGTGATAACAGTAGCAATTTTCTTTGAAGTAAGAACTAGAGGCTCTAAAATTCTGTGCAAATGATGTTTGATGGATTTGACGCCCGACTCCCATAAGCGTCCAATAGGAGGAGACGCTGGTGGGTTAAAATTCCATTTAATTCTGATATTTGGAAAATGATCAGCAATAGCGGTATTAGAATCTTTTAACATTTTATAAACATCTGTGAAATAATTAGATGCGCCTTTAAAATTGGTGCCGCAAATACAAAAAATTTTTCTTGGCACAAACCTCTGCGTGCAACAAATCTATCTAAGGAAGCGAGAAATGCAAAGGCTGACAAACCCGATACAAATTCTAGATGTACCACCTTAGTCGCTAAACAAACAAATATTGCCAAATAACCCTTAGATCGCCGTACATTTCTGCTGTGACATTCTATGATAATTCAAAGTCTTGCAAAATCGATCCCTGTATTCTAGAACGGACGCGATTGCTGAAATGAAGCGTTTGGCAAATTCGCCATTTGGGATTCAAATGCTGGAGCCTTTGATATACAACAGCAGATGTATTTATAAATACGGTGACGTATTAATTAACGAATTCCTGGAATCCAATATTGACGTTAAATGAGCAATTGCATTAGACACGGACCTTCGTGTAATGTTATTTTAAGCATAGAATTACATATCAAGGTCCACCCTGAAAAAACTCCAATCATCTAAAACGGAGTCAATTTCTGTAAAAAACGAAAACATGACATTGGTTTTCACTTGGTGAATTTCTTTGAAGCAATAAAATGTCTGTACTTCTCTTACACATGGATATTTGGAATTTTTAAGTTCAATTGGTAAGAGCAGACCAATCCATAGTGGAATTTGTAACATCTTGTATCGAGAATTAGAACATAATCTCAGAACAAAAGCAATAATTCTTTGTAATATACTAAAACTTGAACATTTATTTATTGATTCTAATAACGGGAAAATTTCAGCGATGATAGAAATAAGCGTTTCTGACTTTAATTCAGGAACCACATTATCTAGCAGAAGATTGCGTGAAATAAAGTTCTAAGTGCTGAAGGGCATATACAAAAAGCGAGGGCCGTTCCACCAGAGAGTAAGTTGAGATAACAATTTGGATTGGAACGTGATACTACTGGGTAGGTGGAGTAGTTTCTAAAATTTCAACAATCTATTAGACACGAAAGTCTTTAAGGTATGAGGCGGTGTATGTAACCAAGCAAGTACAACTGACGAGTCTGGAAATAAATAAAAGGAAATTGGTTCGATATGTTTTATAAAACATTCGACGGATTTTAATAGACGACTTAAAATACAAGTTTAAGCTGAGGCGCCATGCTCAAATAGACTGGTATCAAATTGGAGTGGCCCACCGATGTCGACATGCACCATTTTGTGAAGGCTGGGATCAGAGGTGGACTGGCCTAGTGCAGTGGTAACATGCCTGTGCCAACAATAAGTTCATCGACGACTACGATCCTACCGCTCCTTCAAGATGATTGTCTTCCTCGATGGCAATAACTTGTACCGGGTTGGCGATAAATCAGTACCTCTCCATGGGGGGGTTTAAATGGCTAACTGCTTTCAGAATTGCTCACCTCGAAAACAAGATTTTGAACGTTTCGGCTACCTGCGACAAAGAATACTTCTCGAAGTGGATTTCATTTATTCTGAAGAGCACCACAAAAAGCATAACGATTTATCTTTTTACCCTGAAATAAAGACCTTATCGTACCATAGATCTAGGACCCCGAAACTACTCACCACGCTGGAAGATAAAAGTACTACAAGATTTACTACCTCAACATTTAGCAGTGTTTATGGAATGGACTAGTGTT
This sequence comes from Platerodrilus igneus, assembly GCA_036346225.1. Classification (NCBI taxonomy): domain Eukaryota; kingdom Metazoa; phylum Arthropoda; class Insecta; order Coleoptera; family Lycidae; genus Platerodrilus; species Platerodrilus igneus. The sequence continues at coordinate 1,973,232 of JARFIW010000954.1, forward strand.
AACGGCCGTCCACCGAGTTCTCGAATTTGACCAGTCTCTATCGTTGATACCCTATACAGACTTGAACACCAGAATAACAACTTGTGCGGTGAATTTATTCGAGAAAGACTTTTATAAACTCATGAAAAATTCTATATTCGACAAAACCACGGAGAATTTCGATAAACGCGTAGACGTAAAAATCGTGACTTGGTGGAAACCCGAAAGCCGTAGGTTGTGTGCGAGGTACAACAGTGTAAACGATGTTTAATAGTTGTACGGTACTAAGTAAAAATTATACAGATTATACGGATGAACTAGGTTAAAATAACTTATAATAAATCAATTTATGCAGGTTTTCAATTTTAGATTTGTCAAAAACTCTTACGTATGGGTTTCACTACGTAAAATAAAACTCCTGTATCATTCTAAACTTTTGCCTCTTTACACGGATACAGATTCGTTAATGATAGTGTGGAAATTGACGATTTCAATAGTGATATCAGTGTAAACATTGTATATAATGGTTCTAACATTTGAATATATTAATTGTAAATTTTTTTCCTCTGCTTTTCTCAATCCTAATTTCAAGTTTATTTTATCAAAGTGGACTTGTGTTACCTCCGGGTGGTGTCTGCTGGGTAGCTACAATACTCCTCTACGTTAACAAAACAAAACTAAACACTGTTTTTCGTGTTAATTATGATTTCGCATTTTGTTTTCTTATATTTCTGCCTACTTTTAAAGCTTTTTCTATTTTCAATTCCACAACGGAAGTTGGATTGCTTTGAATATGGTTGGATTATATTCTGACAATGACAAATTTTCTTAAATTTTATAATGCCAATGCTATATAAAATAATGTAACGTTCAAATTTATACGGGGTTAAATTTTCCTCGGGGAGTTAAAGCTTCTTCAAACTTACTCCTTGATAATTCTAATCCCGGCGCGTTTTTATCTAAGGGAGTGTATGTAAGTCCTGTGTTTAGTGGATGTAGCTTGTCTATTGAAACTCTCCAAGATAGATTAATGTTCTTACGCAAACTGCTAGGCGCAGCTGCACTTTAAGGCTTGAGAAACGATGTATTTGGCGGTTTCCCAAACCACAGATCATAAATCAATATCCGGAATTACGTGAGGACCAAATCTTCGTGTGGTTTCATGTAACGCTTATACTAATGCTAATAATAATAAAGGTTTCCCCATGTGGGGTTCAAAAATCTCCTGAACCTATATAATACAATACAAAGGTGAAGCTTTTTAAAAAAGGCTCAACATTTTATAATTTTGTAAATCAATAATAAATATGTAAAAAACTTTTTGGATTATAATATATAAATAAATATATTAAATCGCATTGCGTATAGAAATTATCCTTTAAGCGTGTAAAAGATATTACGTGGCTCCCCATTTTGCAAACTAAAAAGCGTTCACAAGAATATAATTAAATTTCGCACCCTGCCAATTTAAAAGTGGCCGGTGTAGTTCTATGTTGTTTGAAATGAAATCGCAGAGGAATATTTTACGTATTTTTCTCATAAAATTTGGTTTTTAATAATACTTTAGACGTTTAGAGAATCTTTATAAATAAATAAACGGAAATTGGACTTGTGGGGTTGTACAAGAAATAGTCATTAATTAAAAAGTAATGGCAAATTCGTACTCCCTGAAAAACACCAGATAGATCTCATCAGTTACACGTTTAGAAAATCTATATAAATAAGAAACGCATAAAAATTTACGTTAAGGTGCCTTTAAGTTAATCTCTAAATTAAAATTAAATTTGTAAGATGTTTCTTAATTATCCCAAAAGCTTCTCATATTTAAACTGAAGGTGATACGCACTCCTAAGTTAATCTTGATTATAAACTATAAATGGAATCTGTAAATTCAGCAATACTAAGGGATGTACAAGTACTTATATTGATTGGCTCGGTGGTCTAGTTGTTAAGATACCTGCATTGCATGCGGACAGGTAGGGTTCTAATCCCGTTTGAGTCAATTCTTTTCCTATAAAACATGTGTGACGTATACGCCTAATTGGAAAAATTGTGATGTTAAGAAAAAAATGGTGGTTGTGACGGTAAAAAATGGCGGTTGTAGAGTTGGAAAGAAAAATGACGGATTGTCAAAGTGGGGCGGCTCCGTGGCTTAGTTGGTTCGAGTGTAACTACTAAGTCCAAGATTCCACGTTCTATTTCCGACACGGACCGTTTTAAAAACGTTAGACGAGCATTTATCACAAAATACGCCCTCGTTCTGATGAGAGGCAAAATACTGTTTCCGTTTGTGAGTATTGTCACGCACGTTAAATATCACTACACTTTGCTTGGAACAGCAAGGGTTCGGCAAAATTCAAAATTTCTAGATAAAAAAACTCACTTCCTGGTTAATGTAGTACCTTTGGGTGGATCATTAGAAGATCAAATGTATGAACATATGACCGCTGCAAAATGGCGCATTGTCAAATTGACGACTGTCAAGATGGCGTAAGAAAAAATGTGTAAGGATAATTGTTAAAAAAAATAGGCCGATGTTACGTTAGTTAGTGATGTAATCGGAGAGTTTGGTAATCATTTTTTAAAAAACTTATCAACCTTAAACAATTACTTCATTTTACTTCTATTCCATCAGATAATATGTATTTCTAAAGAATAAGATATCCTCTGCATACCACAATTTGAAAATCCAACTTTTTTTAAGCAAACATTCGGTATATTATTTGACTTTCAGGTTCCTTAAGTTCTAATAACATTAGGTACCAATTTTCAATCGCTTGAGACATTAACCGATGAAGTTTGGTACCGTTTATACTATAACCTATAAACAATTTATTTAATTTCTAGCATTCAGTAATTCACCAAAAGTGTTAAATTTTGAACTTTGGTACGATTTGTCAGTCGGTCAAATAAAAATTTAAAAGAAATAGAACAAAGACAGTCAAATTATAGATCAAAGTTCAATTCCAAAAGTTTCAGTTTCTCAAAGTAAAAAAAGGCTATAAAAATCCGTTTGTAACAATTTCATAAACATTAAAAATTGCTAAACATTTTGTACTTTTGTTACATATTTCTAGGATTTTTCAAAGAATCAAAAATCAAATGAAATACTACGGTATGTTCCACAAGTATCTTGATTGTAACTCAAAATCATTATACTCTTAAATCAAACAAAAGAATGATAGTTACTTATTGAACACAACTGAAAAAAATATCTTATTCGCTGAATGAAAGTCGGGCCGGCCCGGCCCGGCCCGCCGTGCCGGGCCGCCTGTTTTTATTTCGGTTCGGGCCTCGGGCCGGGCCGGTCACTTTTCTGCGTCGGGCCGGGCCGGGCTTATTAAAGCCCGGCCCGGCCCGGCACGAGTCCATCCCTATTGAATATCCATCATATACTGAACATCCATCCGTGTTTCTATATGGAGCAACAACAATAATGCGTTTTATAAGAACACAAAATATCACACTTTTTACAAAATTCTTAGTATTAAATACAGACGAATTATGTAATAATCCTAAACAGAATCTAATAACTTAGGTTATGAATGTGAAGCAGAAGATTAATATCAATTATAGAAACTTAAAATGTCGACCAATTAAAATAATAAATATGAAAAATGCATCATCACGCTTGTTAAAACAATATAAATAAGGATTATTTGTGTCATAATATTGCAAGAAAATAGTTTGGACATCCTTTCAATAAATACTATAAAATGGTCTTCTGTTCTTACCTGTGTTAATAAATAATATAAGGTAGTAGAATAATAATAATGTCTGAATATAAATTAAACAACATAAACTAAACAAAATTGTTTATAAAATTATTTAATATTATAAATTATATCCGCATAACCCGTATAATAAACAACAAATTCGGTGCACTAATAACGGATTAGGGAACTAACCAATAGAAAATCGTGACACTCTATGACTACAGTCTTACTATATATATATATATATATATATATATATATATATATATATATATATATATATGCATTCTAGTCTGAATGGGTATATGTATCTACTTGAATCACACTCAACTATTGAATCCTATTAGATTTCTTAGTAAGTCTGTTTTATTTGAAAAACTAAAACCTATGCAACCATTTTGCTGTCTAAAGCGAATTTTTAAACGAATACATCTTTGAAATTTTATTAAAAAAAAAGAATTTTATCATCATTTTTAATAATTATTCCTTCATAGCGTTACAATTTTTCAAATATTCCTTTAAGAAAACTTAATACGTTTGTTTTGTCCAGTTTCTGCCTCAGTAGTGCAACTTCCTATTAGGTTCCATAAATTATGTTAAAATTTAGATGACATGCCTACTTGTCAGCATCCTTTGTTCAGATTCACGCCAATACCGTGTTGAGGGTGGTCATTGAACATCGACGACACCCTTCAGTGGGCGGCACTTTTTTCCTGGAACAAATTCCTAAGATATACAGCTTTGTTTATAAAATATTTTTAACAAGATGTTTAAAGGTCAGTATGCCTTATATGTAAAAGCTAGTGATTTACAATGGAAGTACGAACCTTTTCATAAAGGGATTAAGATGTTATTTTTGTTGGGATAGGTTACAGGCAGCTAACTATTTTATATTATCCCTTAGCGTTGACCGTTGACGTTTAAAGCATTGAAAGAATTCAATAGGTGTTCATTGAATTATAAAATTAGTTGGATCAGTGTCATATTTGTTGTTTTATGGATATTTCTGCAAAAGGTGTTTGATGTTTATGTACTTGTTGTCACAGGAAACAAAAGGAGGGTAGAACTGGAACCGAATAAACCTTAAACCAAGAATTATACTATGTACTTTTACAAATAGGTTATAAAGTGTTTTTGCTTGAAAATTTTCTTTAAAATTCCTACATTTATAAATCAATCCTATATGACGTGATAATACAATCCACAAGTTTCTCACAACATATAATATAGTTTGCAGAAGTCGAATAAGCAGAGTTTTTTAATACCAAAGATTCCGAATTGTGGCCTCTAAACGTTATTAATAGTGAAAAATGGTAAAAATATAGCCGCGACAGATTTTAAAGCTTAATTTTCCAACAAAATTACAAGAAAGGTCTTCAGAGAAAATATTACGAAGGTAGAATGAGAAATGGTGAACACGTTCACAGAATATGGTTATTGTATTCTAAAACAAAAATAGTACCTTCGGCTTTCCCTGCAAAATATTTGGAAATAGTAACTCCCCTATAGGTGACAGTAATGGTTTTAGTAGCTTGCTTACATCCATCGCAACATGAATCTATAAGAAAAATAAAATAAACACTTTAAACCTTTTAAAAGGTTAATAAGATTTCAAAGAACACTAAAATGCTGCTGCACAGTTGATTCAGTCTCTAAGCGTATTATAAATAAGAGAAAGCACTGCTGAGTTGTCCTATATCAGATATTCTTTTAATGTAATATTTAGCCAGGCAACATTTAACGCTAGTGCAATGTACTATAACTTATTGAAATAGTTGGCAAGTTTGATTTCATCATGAGAGACCCCTTTAAAAAATAAAGATGCAAGGAAAAAAGCGAGTCACATTATTTAGGTGAAAAAATCCAAAATGAATTTATTCCTTTCTTTAAGGAAAAAGATTAAACAAAAATTATTATTTACTCGGAGAGACCAAAATATTATGTTATTACATTAGGCTGCACCTCCGATACTTGCTATCAAGAACAATTAACTATTATTGTACTATTTGTTAATTTTTATAGCAAAAATTGAAAGCTTGAAATTCATGAACATTTTTTAGGGATTTTCCTTATTGCAGACACATCTGATATAGGTTAACGACATTTATGGCAGAGTTTTTAAAAATGAAAATATTAACATTCATAACATAAGAGGAGAAATATTATAACGGCGCTAACATGCAGCGCAAGCATAATAGAGTACCAAGAAGGATATATTAGACAATTCATGCTAGAACGTTTCTTGGCACTTGTTTTGCGCACATCTTAAATTTTGATTGTTAATGACATTGCAACTATGCCAAAAAAGAAAGGCACGGATAGATGTGAAAATTTTAGAACAATAAGCACACGTGTCAAAAATATTAACTAGAATTGTGCAAAGACGAATGGAAAAACGAGCTGAAGAAATACTAGGAGAAGACCAATTTGGGTTTAGGCGAAACAGGGGAACACGGGAGGCTATTTTAGCTCTGAGAGTGATAATGGAGAAAACAATAGAAAAAGGGGAAAGCATGTATATAGGGTTTGTAGATCTGGAAAAAGCATTCGACAATGTAAATTGGAAAAAAATGTTTGAAATACTCAAAAATATTGGAATGAGTTATAGGGATAGACGAATAGTACATAGCTTATACAAAGAGCAAACAGCAGTAATAGAATTAGAGCAGGAACGTAGAGAAGTAAACATTAGGAAAGGGGTGAGACAGGGATGTCCTCTATCCCCATTGATTTTTAACTCGTACATGGAAGAGGCAATGAATACTGTCAAATGCAGGAAGACATTTGGAATTACTATGCAGGGACAAAAAATTGATATGCTTAAATTTGCAGATGATATAGCGGTATTAGCGTCTAGCAAGGAAGAGTTAGAAGCTGCTCTTAATGAAATGGAAACGGTTCTAACAGAGAGATACGGTATGAAAATTAACAAAACTAAAACTAAGGTTCTAGTTTGCAAAGGTGGGGAAAATAAATCAAAAACAAAAATACAAGTATTTAACACGAACTTACAAGAGGTTAAGGATTTCTGCTACCTAGGAAGCCAAATAACGCAAGATGGAAAAGCACAAAGATATAAAACAAAGATTAGCACAAGGTCGTGCTACATTTAACAAGAAAAAGCAACTACTGTGCTCAAAGACCACAAACATAGAAACAAGGAAAAGATTGCTTAAAACATATGCGTGGAGCACAGCACTGTACGGCTGTGAAGCTTGGACAGTAGGAGAAGCGGACAAGAAAAAGGTAGAAAGCCTTTGAAATGTGGTGTTACAGGCGTATGATGAAAATATCATAGACAGACAAAGTTAATAACGAAGAGGTACTAAAAATGGTAGGGGAAGAAAGAAATATGTGGAAAACGGTAAAAAATAGGAGAGATAGGATGATAGGCCACATACTACGGCATGAGGGAATAGTGCAGAATATATTAGAAGCAGAGATAGGAAAAAAGAGAAGAAGATGCAGACCTAGATTAGACAACTGCACACAGATAGTAAAAGAGGTAGGCTGTAGAAGTTTCAGGGAGATGTGTAGGCTAGCCCAGAATAGAAATCAATGGAGGTACGCATCCAACCAATCCCAAGATGGATAAAGTAATGACGAAAAGATAACTGTGCTTAAACATGATGATTATTATAAGTAACTACAAGAATTGGTTGGGCAATATTCTCGAATAATGTTAAGTGTGTGAAAGGATTTACTGGAAAACCATTACTTCGGCAAATGTCTAAGTGTTGGGGGATCTTGGTAGCCACAGGTTGCTTAACCTCCTTCACTGAATCTCGGTAAAATAGGGTATAAAATTAGAAAACAATAGAAAGGGAACGAGCGAATACACATACTCCCTGAAAAGAAGAAAACCACTAAAAACGCAAAATCAAAGTAGCTGCTTATATAACCCTACATAAAAATAACTGAGTTGCAAACGAATCCGTGACTTTCAGTAAACAATGGATTCCATTACTAAAAGAAATAGCAAAAGAAATAACAAATGAAAATCAAATGCCCACAATATTGCAAGTTTTTCCTGGGTTTTCCTTGCAATATTAACATGAAATACATCCTACATACATGGTTTCTATTTATACATAAAATAACTAATTACATAAAAATAAGCATATTAACAATCTTTGTAAAACACCATGGTATCTGACAAGTATAAATCCACAATAAGGTTACCTCAAAACCATATACAATCTCCATTCAACAGTATTGCTATCTGACAAGTGTAAACCCGCCATAGGGTCGCCTCAGATCCATATACAATCTTCATAGAACAACATTAGTATCTGACAAGTGTAAACCCGCCATAGAGTTGCCTCAGAACCATGTTAAAATGTACCAAAGAGGTAACTTAAATCATAAGGAATTTTTCCCCTCAAAATAAATATAAAAAAACGACTACTTAAGCCTTTCAATAATGCAATCGCACACTTCTTTAATAACCATCCTCTCAATTGTATAAATAGAAACATGTTAAAAAATGTTTTCCAATTCCAAGTTATTGAATTTATATGAAATTCACAAATAAAAATTAATCAGCTGATTTCACGTTAAGCATATTGGCTACCTAAAGAAAGCCGATCCCAGGTCGCAACACAAATTGAAGGTAATCATTCTGTTAAACTTTAAAAATTTTTGATTAGTATACTCAAACCAAATATTTCAAACATCAATAAATCAAAGTCACCTTCAATTTATGTCATAAATGTCAAACTTGAAGTTTTTATTATTATTTTGACAACGCTCCTAGGTCATGGATCGAAACGTAAATAAAGTTGATTTTAAAAACTATGAGTGGTTTAATTCCCAAAGAAGATTAACCTGAATACACATGCTGTGTGAGAATTTCAGGGAACTATGTAGGCTAGCTCAGAATATAAATAAGTGCAGGTACGTGTCCAACCAGTTTTGAGACGGAAAACCTAATGGCTGCGAAATACCTGCAACTAATGTTGACTGTGCGAAAAGATAAATTGCAAAATATATTAGATCGCCAAATGGTTAAGTGTTGGGGGAACTTGGCAGCCACAGACTGCTTACCTCCCTTCACAACCATTGAAGGTCGGAGAAATAGGGCATATAACTGTAAAACAATAGAAAGTGATCGAACTGCATCTAACAAGAAAGAACATCGCCTATGAGGAAAGACAACAAACATAGAATAAGAAGAAAATTGTTGAAAGCATATGTGAGGAGCACAGAACAGTATGCCTATGAAATACGGGAAGTCTGAAACGCAGACAGAAAAACGGTAGCAGCCTTTTGAAATGATGTGCTTCAGATGTATGAGGACGATAGCATGGACAGACAAAGATAATAACAAATAAGTTACAGAAATAGTAGGGGAACAAGAATATCTGAGGAAAAAGAGAAATAGTAGGGCGGAATACGTTCTAAGGCATTTTTGGGGAATAGTATGTGATATATTACAAGCAGAGATAGGAAAAAAGAGGTAGATGTAGACCTAGATCATACAGTTATAGATGCAAACGGTGCATATTTCAGGGAAATCTGTAGGTTAGTTCAGAATAGAGAACAATGATGGTACGCGTCTAACCAGTTCTAGGACTGAAGACCTAATGATGATGATGAATGACATTGCACAGGTTTTGCATGTGGAACGATTATTTTTTTCTTAGAAAAATACAATAATTCTACTATTTTCTTCAGCTTCAACTAATAGGTAGAAAGCTTCAAAGAAAAATGTATTGCAATTAACTTTTAAATCTTTTTTAGACGTTTAATGGAAAGCGTAATTAGATCCCTCAAACCCCTCTGACGTTATCTTCCCAAAATTCAAGAATCGCTTTTATAAATAATGGACAGTGAAGATGTCAACACCTTAACAATCATGCAGTTAATTGCATTAAAGACGAAATCTTATAAATTTATATCCTCCACGATAGCAAAATTTATGAACGCTTATAAATTAAATTAAGAGATATTTGTACTGTTGACTTTAAATATGAGATTTGAACCTAAAACTTTTTAACTGCTGAAAAATATCCATTTCAAATATTAGAATTTATTTACAAAAATAATCTAAGCAATAGATACTCTTCCATATCTAGCAACTTCTATTCGTATTCTATTAAAAATATTTGTATTCGTTGCTAAAGGCGTATATTACCGAAAATAGTCGAATATGTCGGACACCGCCATATCGCTTACATTCTCTGGTTTAGGAACTGTTTTGTTATCCGACCTAGGTCGGCAGGGATGCGCATCGACATATGTTCGGATATATGTAGAATGTTAGGTTAGGGTGAATGTGCCCCATTGGGTGAAATTGCCTCCGACCTAGGTTGGATGTGGACTTGTCAGGAGTTAGGTAAGCTAGTGTTGTCCGAAGTTAGGTTAGGTTAGTTGGACTTGTGTCGACTTAGGTTAGATAAAAGGAAAAATTGATAGGTTAGGTCAGCACCGCCGCGCTGACCTAACCTATCAATTTTTCCTTTTGTAAACAATTTTTAGTCCTTTTACACTTCCTTCCTTTTTATTCTTCTACTACTTCCAAGACCATTCCGCCTTTTTTCTCTGCTCAATTGAGGTAGTATCAAGCTAGCTCCCATATATTGCACTCATACGCTATTTTATTATTCACGTTAATACGAAAAAAAAGAAAAGGACCGGTAATTTATATGTATATCGCTTCTAGTACTATATATTCCTTTTACACTGTTTTCTTTAAGTTGCTTTCATATCCGTTTGTTTGTTTTCTCTCTTAGTTAAATTTTGTGACTGACGTTTGAGCAATTTCTCACGAACCGATTCTGCTCAAATTCTGCACATATGTCCGTCATCGATGACAATATATCCAGATTAACTTTTCCAAACCAAAAAGTAATAAATATAAATTAGGTTAATAAAAATTAACCAATAGTATACCAGTTTACTCAAATGTTGTACATGATCTCTGCATTGTGTATTGTAAACGCATAAACTTTAATCACGGTTGACAGGGCTTATTACTATTCATCAGTTAAATCATGAAATCGATCGAATTTTATAAATTCTATGAGGTGTATTTTTACATAGTTTTATTTAACATGCTTTTATATCTATTTCTTAAGACATACAAAGTTCGGAAACAAAAAGAAAAAATAAATTATATTAATAAAATAATAAGTGTATGTATCACTGTTATATTTTGCAATGCACTCAATACTTAAATATAAATCTTTCTTGTATCTGTGGTACTGTTCACACTCACGATATTGTAAAGATAAAAGCAGTGAGCCGCTAATTAAAGAAAAATAACTAAATTAAATGTATCAGCGGTGCACTATTTGTATTGTAACGCCGATCGACCTGCCTGTGATCAGAATAATAACATTAGAACGTAAATGAGGCATTTGTTTACAAAGGATGATTGCGACGGTACACTTTTTCGATAAATTTGAATGGCGGGGACAAGGGTTTGGCATTTAAGAGTTGTTTAGAGTACAATAGCAAATCTTGAGAATGTTATTTGCATAATTCCAATATGTTCCGACAGAAGCACTGACTATAATAATGTTTCGATTGAAGTTTTGATTACGATACCAGTTTTAATTCAAAGCTTTGAAAGTCGTCATGTGATATAGATTACTGTTAGATTCCCCATCTGATATATATTACTGTAGTGATCATATAAATAAATAACTAGTACCTGAATAGTTAATTATAGTGCTTTGTTTGATAGTAATTTAGAAACTAGCAAGCAGAGTTAAGAAGATAATACTTGTACTGCTAGCGATTAGCTGGAAATAAATTGTTGGGAGAGCGTTTAGGAAATTCCATTGTAACTGCGAGTTGTTAAAAAGGCTTGTATAATCAGTGTGAAAATAAAAACTGTTGTCGTGCAAATAAAGTTTTCGTTCCAGTATTTTTACAAAAGTACTGTAAAAAGCGCTACATACAGAGAAAAAGCTTGATTTTTAGTTTTCAGTACATTTTAAAATACAATAGTGTTACTTAATTCTTTTAATTATAATTTATTATTTATTAATTACGTAGTCAATACTAAACCACTGGGATCTTATGAATAACGTTTATTTCATACGCAACACGTTTTGATTATAGTGCAAAAATCTTTCGGTACCTAAATAACGAAATCACAAACTCTGCAGCCTTCAGGTATGTTACTAGTGGAACCGTTAGTCAAAATAAGGTTTAACAATATCATCTGAATAGGTTATTGCGTAACATCAACATCGGTTACAGGTTGTTTATGTTTATATCTTGTAGCTCCATTTCCTTGCCCCCCACCACCATATCAAATTTTTGAGATCGGAGTATTTTATAGTTTTGTGCCGTGCTAGTGCTATTTTGTGCTAGTAACGCTAAGTTTTGTGCTGCTTCCTAGGCAGAGATATTGTAGCAGAGGCTGAGAAAACGGGAGCCCCGCCCACTTACAATCCTGAACAGAAACTTTTTCAGAACTTTGTGCCACGTTAGTGCTGTTTGTGCGGGTAACCTTAAGTTTTGTGCTGCTTCCCAAGCAGACATATTGTGGAAGAAGCTGAAGAAACGGGAGCTCCGCCTACTTAAAATTCTGGACAGACAGAAATATTGTGAAAGAGGCTGAGGAAATGCGAAAACGACCCAGTTAAATTTTGAACTAAAACTTTGCCATAATTTTGTGCTACGCTAGATCTGTTTTGTGCTGATAACTTCAAGTTTTGTGCTGTTTCCCAGGCAGAAATATTGTGGGAGGGGCTAAGAAAATACGAGACCCATCCAGTTACATTTTGTACTAAAACTTTGCCAGCATTTTGTGCTACGTTGGTGCTGTTTTGTGACGGTAATCCCGAAGTTTCGTGCTGCTCCTCAAGCACAGATATTGTGGGAGAGGCTGAGGAAACGGGAACCCGCCCACTTACAATCCTAAACAGAAACTTAATTTTGTGCTACGTTAGTGCTATTTTGTACCGGTAACGTCGAGTTTTGTGCTGCTTTCCAGACAGAAATAGTGTGGGAGGGACTGAACAAATACGAGATCTATCCAGTTACATTTTGGACTAAAACTTTGCCAAAATTTTGTGCTACGTTAGTGCTGTTTTGTGCCGGTTACGTTGGATTTTGTGCTGCGTTCTAAACATAGATATTGTTGGAAGAGCATAGGCAATGGAAAATATTGCAAAGAAAGTTTGATTTATCATTTATTATTGTTATTATTTTGAATAGCAATCTTTGAGAAAAAGTTTTAGTTCAGTTCAAAAACTGAGCATAACAGGGTTAAAGCACAGTAACAATCATACCTTATCATAGACCCAATGTACTAGAAAATTGTTTGTTCGTATTTTTTTATACGTTGTTGTATCTTTAAAACGATATAAACACGTATGTAAATAAAGCGATTCTAGAAACACTTTAACATCAAACTATGTAATACGCAATTTTAAGAATTCCTATAATGCTATACAATTGCACGGCGATATTACCTAAAAATTAAATAATACATCAGTGTTGACAAAAGAAATCCAACGGTTATTATTATTATTATTATTATTATTATTATTATTATTATTATTATTATTATTATTATTATTATTATTATTATTATTATTATTATTATTATTATTATTATTATTATTATTATTATTATTATTATTATTATTACTATTTTACTTAAATTGATTAATAAAATTAACTGTATATCAATAAAGTGGTTTAAATAACGTTCGCTGTAGATTTTGATTTGATTTTTGCCCAATACTTAAGAAAATAATATGCTTATTGTTATTTTTTATATAATTAGCGTCGATTTTGTATGTGATTTTTAGATACAGGTTAAGGTTAAAGTCTTCATAGTTTTTATACTGATAAAAAGTTCGATGTATGAAAATAAATAGTTGTAATAACCAATGCACGAAAATATATTTGAAATACAAAGAATAAAGTCAAATTCGTTATCAAATCAGAAAAATGAAAGCATTGAATTTATATAGTAAGATAAAATTATTAAGTAATGATTGAAAATGTAAGATAAATTACAGGATACACAATAACAATTGATAATTTTCTGTTACTATTGTGTTTCCTACATTTTTTGCTTTTGTAAGTAAATCATCCTTGCACTTTGTTTCAGACCGCTGTAAGTGTGCCTTCAGACGTTTACTTTTAAATAAACCTTTTCATTGTATCCCAAAAGTACCAGGCCAACCTGTAGCTATGAATTACTATTTACAATAATATATATATATATATATATATTGCTGTGATAAAGGGTTGTTTAGTGGTGTATTAAGTAGCAAGGGTCCTGTAGTAACCATAAATTGCAATAGGAATCAGAAAACTGCACTTTTTTTAGCAAAAAATTAAGTAATTTGGATATTATGTAAATAGTAAGCATTTAACACCCTGTATATAGACCATAATTAGCTTTAAGCGATGCAAGTGAGCATATCTTACAACAATAGAACGCTTATTTAACAGAAAATTAAGTAATTCATACATTATGTAAATAGCAACATTTAACACTCTGTATATAGACCTTTATTAGTTTTAAGTAATGCAAGTGAGAATATATTTCAGTAAAAGTACGCGTATTCAAGAGAAAGGATAGTACATGTAATTAAACACGCGTAGAGAAATGTTCTAATTAGTTATAAAACAAATACGAAGATAAAAGATAAAACCTAACAAAGCTTTGTGCAAGTACGCTGAAATAATAAACATTTTTGATAAGAAAACGCAGTTCAAACACGCATAAAATAAACAAAATTAGAATTAAAGTTACATCATTTATTTTTGTACAATATGGAAAAGGCGATATCTACACGAACAACGTATGGTCAAGATAACGATGTATCAATAAGAAATAGATATTACACGAAAACCAAGTAAATTACATCAGAAAATGCAGGGAATATTAAAGATCTGGCTGCTTGAGATATCTACAAGACTTGTTGAAAACCCAGTCCACATGTAAGTGGGAACAGCCTATATTAACACCGAGCAATGATAAGACGGGTGAGTTTAAACTCAGGCAGGGCGAAGCTGCGTCACTGTGAATCAAAAAGTCACGCGTAATTTTAAATATTTAATAAAATATCAAGTGATAATGGGGCTACAATTATGAAGACTTTTTTGCCGTTTAACGTGAGTAGAATTTGGGGTAATTTATTTAAACTAAATATTAATAATAATAGGGCTCTGAATGTGATGATAATATTTTGAGGGGATAGATATAATAAATCGAATGATGGTACATTTCATAATTATTCAAATTGGTGGTGTATTTCTGAATAATTCAAGTATGCGTCGACAACAAAAAATTCAAATCTGGGTCAATATAATATTACAATTCAAATCAGCGTCGACAATTATATTTTGGTACAATTCTGGTACAATTTAGAGTTGCGAGATCCAATGCAAATAAAATAAAGAAGCAAGAAGTAATTTATGGAAAACGAGGGGTTCAACGAAGCAGAGCAGTGATAGACGAATGAGGACAACAAAGGGGTGTTGATCCACAATCCAAAGAACAAGCCGTAGCAGGTCAGATTTAATTAATTTTAAGATATTTTTCTATTTGAATTTCAAAACTGAATTTACTCAATTTATATAAAAAGTGTAACGAAGTCATCAACAAACATTGCATACGTTAAACTTGCGTTATATATTATAAAGGGGTGTAGAACGTTCCAGGTTTCTTGAATAAAAAGGTTAGTTTTTGGTGACTTTAGATTGAATTCATATGAATTTTGGGATAAATGATACATATGATATTGATTGATTGAAAGGTGTATTTTAATATTTTTCAAAACTTGCAAATAATATTTCCTTTCATTATATGAAATTAATTGACTTCGTTTTATAAATTCAGACAAATAAGTAATCAAAAAGGGGTGGAGAAGAAAAAAATTGATCGTCGTAACGTTGTGCACTCTGTGTAGATTAAATAGGGCTAGCCGTGGCATAATAATAAAATTAGTAAGATTACATTTGGTTTGAGAACACAGAGCGGTGGAGTTAAGTAAAAACGTTATTACACCGAGTACGGCGTTATCATATCAATATATATATATATATATATATATATATATATATATATATGGTTTCCTGCCCCACGTTTGGGTCAACATAAAATTGCTGTGTTTTACTGTAGAAAAACTCTTTTCTTCTTGCCCCACGAATTGGGCACCATAAAATTTGCAGTGAAAGTCTGGATTATCCTCGTGTCCCACCGTTGGGCTGTCCTAAAATCTTTTCCTGAAAATAAAAAAGATATTCCAATCTCTGGAACGCTCTCTTTAGTTTTCCATACCATGGCTAGCTCTAAAATCTGCTTCTTCATAAATACAGTATTGCCCGAAATAAACAGTACTGAAACTAAGTTGGCGGTGTTTTTATGCGTGCGCTGTCACACTCAAGTTAGCTAGTATAGACCTGTCAAGTAAACCTCAAACAAGTAATTAGTAGGGCCTAATTGTTAAAAATGGTGTTAAGTACAGAGGAGAAAGTGTTTCTGGTAGAGCATTATTTTCGTTCATACGGAATCGGCCGACGTAATGGTGCAAGTTTGCTATACGTGTCTGATCAATTCACACAAAGGTTTAATAAACGTTCTCCAAGTAATGCTGTAATTTTGAAGGTTATTGAAAAGTTTAGAAATACAGGTAGTGTATTGTGCCAACGAAAAGGAAACTCAGGGCGTCCCAGG
This sequence comes from Platerodrilus igneus, assembly GCA_036346225.1. Taxonomy (NCBI): domain Eukaryota; kingdom Metazoa; phylum Arthropoda; class Insecta; order Coleoptera; family Lycidae; genus Platerodrilus; species Platerodrilus igneus. Next base: position 1,989,582 of record JARFIW010000954.1, read on the forward strand.
ACAGTTAACAACAACAATAACCATGAACGTGTTTTTGAGCAAATCTTAGAAAATCCGAAAGTCAGCCAGGCAAGGACAGCGTTACAACTTGATTTAAAAGAACTTCCTTTCAAAGAATCCTGAAGGAGCTGGGTACATTTTCGTATGTGATTCAGGTACATCAACAACTACATTCTCGGATTATCGCAGTAGAGTGGAATATTGCGCCAGAATTCTCGCGTTACAGTATGAAAATCCTGAATTTTTGAAAATGTTTGGTTTTCAGACGAAGCACATTTTCACTTGTCAGGCTATGTGAATCGTCGCACAAATCGATTTCTGGGCTTTGCCAGACCCGATGAGGTTCAAAAGGTTCCTTTACATAGTGAAAAAGTGAGTGTCTGGTGTGCTGTTTCCGGACACGGAATCATTGGTCCGTACTTTATCGAAGAGAATGGTAGGCAAGTCACACTTAATCAACAGAGGTACAGACAAATTTTAACACGATTTATCCCTGATCTACGTCAATTCTGTCGTGCACGTAACTTGGCATTTCGAAACCAATTTTTTCAGCAGGACGGGGCAACTTGCCATACTGCTGCCGCAATTCGTCAATTTCTTCAAGCGCATTTTCCAAGCAAATTCATATCACGATTTACTGACTTCCTTAATCCTTCACATTCTCCAGACCTCACACCTCCAGACGCATACATTTGGGGCATGGCTAAAAATGCCGTTTTCAAACGGGCACCACAAAACATCGATAAATTAAAGGATGCCGTTAGAGTCTTCTTCGCAGCCCTGAGACAACCCTTATTCAATAACATGACCAGAAACTTAGAACATCGTTATGAAGTCTGTCTCGAACGAGGAGGTGCACATTTAGAACATATAATAAAGTGTCAATAATATGTATTTTTTAAATATACAAAACAATTACAATTTCAGTACTGTTTATTTCGGGCAATACTGTACTTGTCATCCCAAGTTTGCCCTTTCTCACATATACTGCCAAATAAAATTACCAACCAAATAATGCATACAAATTAAAATTTTCCATTACCAACTAAATATTTAAACATTCGGATATACAGCTTCATAAAATATTACAATCACAATCATTAAATCCTTTTAAAATTTCATGCCTTTAATTTATTTCGACAGTTGTTGTTTTATATGAGTAGATGGGCCCGTCTCGACACCCTATATTGACTTTTACTCTGGTCTATGGTGAGCTCAGTATAAACTCAGTTACTCTAAATGTCTAAATACATCGCATCTTTGTTTTTAACAACCCTAAAGACCCGTTTACTCTTTACATTGAATTTACACCTTTAAATAATAAATACAAATTGTCCTTTACATATACCCTTCAAATTAGTTTTTGTGTTTATAAAATACACACCCAAGGTGACAAATCACTCTAGCATAAAATAACAGCACAGAATGTTCAAAAAATAGCAATAGAAATTAATTTCGTTACCTGGAGTAAGCTTTTTCCAACGTCACCTCTGAAGATGTTGTCCAACAAACTTCGTCGTTGCTTCCATACACCTCTCTGCTAGACGTAGATCAAACCATTTCCAATCGCTATTCAAGTCTTTGCAGACGCTTTCAATGTTTCTACCCAGATAATTGTCGAAATCAAGCAAATCACCTTCCGCATCTACCAAACACAGCTTCCTCGTTCTAAAAATTTCTCAGCACGCTTACCATAGTAATAACCCTCTGTTAATTCTTTGAATGTAGCTACAGCACCGTCTACAATATAGCACCCACTTGTGCAATTCACACTTTTATTTAGCCTTCGACGGACTGTACTAACACCGTTTTTATAAAAATTTACATGTGGATGTTACCGTAAAAGCTAAGCAAAGTCAAAGAAATAAGCAAAGTAAGAGAGAGCTTTACTGCGTCTCCTCGTGTATTTATATCCGTCGATTCACACCTCCTGCCCCTATTTTAGTCGAAAAGCTTTCTTACTGTAATTGATTCTAAAAATTTTATACGTAACGAACTTGTAAAACTGAGAATTCCCACTCCATCGTCGTTTTAGTCCAAAAACTGGTCAACAAAATACAACGGTCGCAAGCTTCTTTGAAATTCTTTAGCACTCGGCCAATCACACACGTATCTCCCGTTTTTATGTCCAGCCCTCACTATCTTACCCTCGTCTAACACATTTGTTATCTCTTTTATAATCCCACTCAAGTAACAGAAAATCGATATTGTAGTTGACCTCCAAATTTATCGCGTACTTTATACAAGTGTTTTATCCAACGTCTATTATATGTGATCTTTGTCTGCTTTACGCTGTCGATATTCCGTCTCACTTTGCGTTTAAACCATCTGTTGTTTTGTAGCTCTTGTATTGACCGTTAACTAAATTTCTACACAATTATATTCCAACGTTCATTTAGATTCTTTGAACTTGTTTATTTATCTGTCAGGCTTTTCTATGAAGCAACTGTCCGTTTGAAATTGCATTTTCCAAGTTATAGAATTTTTAGGATTTGTTTGTAACGAACGATTTGTTTAGTTAAATGGAAAATATGCGTTTACATTATTAATTTTATATACCCCAAAGCTCTCATTATTATTTGATGTACTTGATTTACAACTTTTAAAATACTAAAGCTAGTTACATTCGTATCCTTGAAATTTCACGTACTACAAAGCTTCCATACTTATGCAAATTTAACATTCCGATTTATAAATACAAAAGTATGCTATTATCCGTCCGTTTTAATGTTAAAACTAATTAATTTGGCGCGTAAATAAATAATCCCAATTTCCTATATACACGGTCGTTACAAATTTATTTTCTTGACTTATCTATGCCTCTTAACCTATATTCTACACGACAATATATATATATATATATATATATATATATATATAATATATTTCACGTGATAAAAGGCCACAAGAAGTCATTGAAACCCAAATTCAACAAATAAAGCACAATAAAACATAATAGAATCCGGAAAATGGAAATTTTCATAAATTTATGGTTATGCCCTGTATAATACAAGCGTTTTTATTCATTGATGTACACAACACTCTTCTAGTGACGCTCCAACGTGCGGCGTTGTCGCAGCACTCTTTCAACGGCGCCACAACGAGTGGCGTTGTCACAGCAATATGGTGGAATTTATTTACACAATTGGAATTTTAATGACTTCTCGTGACTTCGTTATCACAGCAATATATACATATATATTTATTTATATAAATATATATATATATATATATATATTATATATATATATATATATATATATTAAATATGCAATAAATGCACGGTAAATTGTTTTGCCACATCAAATCGACTTCTGAAAATGCTTGCTTCTGAATCTTAGTAGCTATTTTAATATTGCCCATAATAAAGTTCAAGAACTTGTTAGATTTTTTAATGAGTTTGCTAGTATAGTTACTATACATACAGTAACCATTCTAGTAGCAAATACAAATCAAGTTGCATGCGCCGATTGAGTAAAAATATATGTATTACTATAATAATGGCTCGCGTTGGAGCGCCCCTAAATGAGTGCTGTGATACAGGTACAAAAATGGAAATTTTGAGATTACTGACTTAGCTTCCTTTCTAACTTTTCTTTTCCTGGCTAGCTCAATGGAAGTAATGAAATTTACAAAATGAAATGAAACATAGCAGTATCAAAAAGCATCTATACAGTCAAATATATTTTCTTTTATCCAAAAGAATGCAGAACATATACAACATGGTTTCTTTCAAACATAAAACTATTCCTAACAAGTACCTATTTACTTAATTATCATTATGTTTCCCTTCTAATCTCGCTTAAAATTTACAGACCCCAGATCTCTCTCTTGTGGATAGTTTACTTGACTTTAATTTCCACGCTTGTAAGACTTATTTGGCCAAAAAATCCTTGACAGATACTCTATTTATAAGTCACAGTGTTTCGAACTCTGACCACAAACTTTCTGGTAAATATGCTTACAAAAAGATATTATATGATTAGGCTTATTTTATCTTGAATTTAAATTACAAATTACAAAGAAAAGATTCAAAAGCAATACTTGCAAAATCCAATCTTGTTATTAACGAAATTAATAAAATAAAACTAATTCCACTCTATATATATATATATTACTCATATTTAGACCAGGGTAGAAAATTAAATAATCACATCAAATAATTTTAATCACCGTGTATAAGAATTTCATTAAATAATACGCGTTATTAAAACCATGAAGCATAAATAAACTCGGTTGTTTCAGTAAAAATAAGAAATTTAAATTATTTATAAGACGCTTTATATCAAAAGGAGCAGTATTGAAAAGCTCTGCGTGTAATGTAATTATTTCTAAACAAAGAGAAATTACGTGCAAAATTTATCTTAATTAACTCTATTTAAGTAACCGGTAGTAAAACAAAGTGTACCTATAATAATTAATATTTAAGTTGTATTCGCTAAAAATGAAAAGGATAGAAATCAATTTTAATTGGAGTTAATTAAACCGTTAATAACATATAATACCTATAGAAACCCAAGATTAAAGTACCACGGATTAAAGCTCTGAGAATTAATATTATTTTGAACACCTGCGTAGTTTAAATGTCACATTCGGCGTAAAGTTTGCAGATAATTAATGTTTCAAAGAATCTTGGGAAAACGTCGCATAATAGTTACGAGAATTGCTAAAGCTGGGTTATTTCACACTCCATGTGGACTAAAATAATCAATAATGAAGAGTGTCAATTTGCACCAATAAGAACACGGTAGAGAAGGAAAGAGAAATGCGTCAAGCAAAGACACATATTGTAAAAGGCGGGATTTAAGCAACGTCACGGGGTCACAATTGGTTAAAAATAGGATGCAAATATCAGAGGTAGAACAACAATTTCTGTACAAAATCAATTAGTTTTTCTCGGACATGCTTGCGTGCCGTGTGGAAATTTTCTGAGATTTAAATGGGGCGAGTGAAAATTCGTAAAAATCGACGCGTGAGCGGCAGACTGGGAACATGGCATGAGAAATTCTTAGAATTACCCGTTTTGGGGAACCGACCGACAGACAGGCTTTTGCTATATATACCGAGATGAAGATAAACAAGCTCTCTGAGACTTTTGACGATTCGATGCGTTAAAAGCTCGTACATACGCGACTTGATTGAAAATGTTAAACCGTGCATTTTAGTTTGATTAAATAATTTAAAGTTTGCTAGTATATTTTAGTGATTCAAAATAGCTTGTTATTTACGTGTTAACATGAATGTACTTCAGTGCACTTAGATACAAGGTAATAAAATTTAGTTTCACTGTACCAATTAGCAAAATTTACAACGACGAATGTATACACAAAAGTAGGCAGTTTTGGCGTATATTGGTGACAGAAGCATGAAGTTATTTGCTATTTTCGGGGTGTTAATAATTAAATGGTTCAAATACGTGTCTGGATCCACGAAACAAGGGTCAGATATACATAGATGAGTTCCGGAAAAGCCCAGAAACAACTGGTGATGGAGAAAATTTTAAAAGCGTAGAGAATCAGAAGCCGTAATTATAATCCTGTTGAATGGTGTGATTAACTAAAGAAACGATACCTTGAAACGACGAGGACAGTAACCTTCAGGTAAATTATACTATTTTGTTTGACATTTTGTGTGTATTGAATGACTTTATAATTGATTTACTTTAAATGGACATTAGTGAAATTGTTCTAACCATAAAAGTTTAATTTTAAGATGAAATTTGCTTGTTTAAGTAAAAGGGTATTTTGTTTTGATGTTCGGGAATATGATGAAACTTTGGGTATGTCTTTGAGCTCAATTAGACAAACCTGGTTAATTAACGTAAAGGGTGGTAGATGCTCCTTTGTACTCAGACTCCGGTCTGTTTATATTGTTATATTAATTAGTAGGCATCCAACAAGGACTTGAATTCTGGATGCACGTTAAAGTGATAATAAAATTAATTTTGAAATTCCTTTTAAAAACTGAATTTTATGCTGAAATTTAATTTGAAAATTTAATGTATTCTGAATATTGATGTAAATAGAGTTAACGTTGATGTTTGTGGTAGGAATGTGTTTAATTTTTATGAATGAGGAGATTTATAAAATTAGGTGAGCAGCCGAGGCGAAAAGCGTAGTTCACGGATTTTGGAGGTTTCACAGCATAATTTGGCGACCCAAAAGTGAGGCTCGAGTTCCAAATAAAATTTTTGTGATTTTATTCCAGGAAACTGGCGATCTGAGAGAGAGAGTTTTTGTGTGTGTATAAATTTAAGAGTATTTTAGAGTGTGTGTGAGTGATTAGAACGTATGCAGAGAAAAGAGTGGTTAAGGAGTCAAGGAGTGGAAATTGGAAGTGACGATAGTGCATTGTGTGAGAAAATTTCTAAAATGGAAGATGCTGGAGGCAGTAGAGATCAGTCGAGGACGGAATCAGGGGATCAAGGAAACGAGATGATATTGAGAATGTTAGAGAGGATGAGTGAAGAATCTAATAGAGCTAGGGAAGAATCGAATAGAGCGATGGAGGAGTCCAATAGAAAATTAGAACAGCTAAGCGATGAATCTAATAGAGCTAGGGAAGAATCGAGCAGGAAGTTAGAAGAGATTAGAGAAATGAGTGAGGAATCGAATCGTAAGTTTGAACAAATTAGTCAGAAAATAGATAAGACGAATCAAGAAGTTTCAGAATTTAAAATAGTCTTACCGTAAAGATGGGGAAGTTGAAAATAGGGTTGAAAAAATGAACGTGATATTACAGGTCTTCGACAGGAAATGGGACATTTAAGGTCCGAAGTACGCATTTTCTGTGAAGAAGAAATAAACGTAAAATGACTGAAGTAACGGACTCATGTAGGGATCAGTTAGGCAGGGTAGAACGTGAAGTTAGTAGTATTAAATACAACATGTCAAATTTAACGGGGATGGTCCCAGATTTTATACAGGTGGAGTATCATTGGACCAACACATGAAGATTTATGGCGATAACAGGGTAAATCCACAAATTTTTATAAATAGTGTAAGAAATCTAGTGGGAAATTTATTTGACGAACAGACCAAACTAAATACGATAAAGGCTTTATTAAAGGACAACGCGGAAGCATGGTACAATTTGGTAGGACAGGACATAGACACGTATCACGACTTTGAAGACAAATTTTACAACATTACTGGAGTGATCACAAACAGGATCAGATTAGGGACGACTTGATTACAGAAAATTTAAGGAGAGTTTGCAGGTTCTAGGAGCAATATGCCATCCGCAAGTACAGTGTGGCCAAACAACTGAATCCACCATTGACGGACAGACAGATTATTAAGTACCTATCACGACATTTTGAACTGGAAATTAGACAACACGTGGCCTTACAAAACATCACAGAAGGGGAGACATTTTAGAGTATTTGCAGAGATATGACGATGTATGTGTAGGACGGACAAGAGAGATACGAGAACGAAACGTTAACACAGTTAGGTTTGACAACAGGACACCGAATTATCCGAGACGGCCTGACTACAGCAGAAATTTTCGACCGAATTGGGAACGACGAGGACAGGAATACAGGAGCAATAGTGCGACTAGGGGACCGACGCCAAGACCTAGTTACACGCGACAGAACAGTTTACCGGAAGTAAACAGGACTGTGACCAGCACGCCGAATAGAGACAGGGACACGGATAGTAACACGAGGAGGACGTACGCACAGGTTGTAGAAGGACAACCAGGACCAAGCACGGAAAACAGGATGAGACAGGATTTTTAGAACGTGACAGACCACTAGATTTCTGTGTAAATGTATACGAACATCCACGTGAATTTTTCAAAATTGAGGAGGAAGTAGAGCCAGAAACTGTAGAAAAATTATATTTGCCAATTATTAATTTAGAAATTTTGAGAATAATGTAGAAGTATTACTTGATACAGGGGCAGAGGCGAGTTTAATATCGGAGGAATTCGTCAGCAAAATTAGGGATAAGGTTTGTGATAGAATTATGCCTATAAAACGTAGCCATTTAGTAGCTCCAAATAAAAAGAAGTTTGCTGTAGTAAATAGTGTTGTGGTGCTTAGGATAGATATTGGAGATTTAAGCTGTGAACAGGAGTTTGTAATTGTACCTGGACTGAAGTTTCAGAGCATTTTAGGTGTTGACTGTATGATGAAGTTAGGGTTTTGATAGATATGGAAAGGAAGGTAGTAAGGTTTAAAGATAGGGTAGTGCCATGGAAGGGCAGTTATGAAGTCACAGAGGATGACACGGGGTTAAGTATTAATGTAGTAGAGGTAGAGGATGATGAGGTTAAACAGATCAACACAATAAGATGTCCAGAGGATAGGAGAGTAGAGGTTCAAGCTTTATTACAAAACATGCAGAATTAGTGGGGTAGAAGCAAGCACAGCGTTAGGCTATGAGCACAGATTGGAAGTGGATAATTCAGAACCGTTCAACGCAAAGGTTTATCCAATTCCAGCAGCATATCGGGAGCAGGTGAAGGCAGAATTAAATAAAATGTTGGAAGATGGCATAATAGAGGTATCAAACACTCATTTCATAAATCCGTTGGTGGTAGTAAAGAAAAGGATGATAGCATTCGTTTATGTTTAGATGCACGAAAAATTAACCAACGGACCAAACCGCAATTCCATTGTCCACCATCCATGGACACACTTTTGACGAGATTAAGTGGCAAATTTATTTTTAGTAAATTAGATTTAAGGAATTCATTCTGGCTGATTCCATTACACAAAGATTCTAGAAGGTACACAGGATTTTCCGTAGAGGAAAAATCTATAATTTTAAGGTAGTACCGTATGGTTTGTCAACGTCAAGTGCAGCATTAATTAAGGCAATGCAAGCAATTTTAGGAGCATATGAGCAATTCTGCATACACTATGTGGATGATATTTTAATTTTAGTGAAACTGAGGAACAACATTACTCTCATTTAGAACGGATATTATTAGAGCATAAGTTAGCAGGATTGAGGCTGAATATAGAAAATGTGAATTTTTTCAAAACCGTTAAATTTCTGGGGTATGTGGTGAACACTCAAGGTATGTGTATCGATAAAGAAAGATTGTCCGAACTTTTGACATATCCGAGACCTAAAAACATTAGGAAATTAAGAGCTTTTTGGGGTCCTTAACTTTTATAAAAGTTTGTACCGGGATTTGCTGAAAAGCGGGTCCATTGTTTAAACTTCTGAAGAAGGGAGTACGATGGAGTTGGACGGAAAGTCAAGAGGCAGCATATTTAACACTGTTGGAACAATTTCACGACCAACTAATTTTGAGGCATCCCAGATTTGATGTAGGTTTCGTACTGAGGACGGATGCATCGGATAGTGCATTAGCAGCAGAGTTGTACCAAGTACAAGAGGGGGAAGAGGTGCCAATATCTTTTGTTTCACGCACACTGAAGGCGCATGAAGTAAATTACACGATTAGTGAAAAGGAGATGGCTGCAGTGGTGTTTGGTGTTACGAAGTTAAAATTTTTTTTGATAGGAAGACATTTTGTAATCGAAACGGATCATTCGGCGTTGTGTGCGTTGATGAATACGAGATTTTCTAACAATCGAGTATATCGATGGGGTTGTTACTACAGGAGTTTGACTTTGAGATTAGATATATTAAGGAGAAAATAATTTTATAGCAGACGCGTTTAGTAGAAACAGGGACATGGATAACAAAAGACCGTGTGACATCATGATTGCCATGAACAGTCTACTACAAAATGATTCAGTATATGGAGAAGAGGAGATCTTGAGGAACCAGAGGCAGAGTGAGGAGCTACAGATTGTTAGAACGAAGTTAGAAAGCGAACCGGGATTTAAGAACTTCCATATGATAAACGGCTTTTGTGTAAAAATTCAAGAATTGGAAGTGTATGTGGTGGATAGGGTACAAGCAAAATTAATTATCAAAGATCTGCACTTAAGATATGGTCACATAGGAATCCGAAAGACATGGTTAATTTTAGGGAAACGTTTTTTCAACTAAAGACTTAGGGTTAGTAAAGTCTGTCATCAACACTTGTCACTTATGTACTTTAGGAAAGTACAAAATAGTACGAGTCAGGATGTGGTACAAAGTATACACGTACAAAATCCTCTGGACTTAGTTGCTATTGATTATTTGAGCAATCTAGTCCGAAGTACAAAAGGACACAAACATGTGCTGATTGTGACGGATGTGTTTTCGAAATTTACCAAATTATATCCCACTCGGGATTGTAACACAGTCGGAACAAACAAGAAATTGGAACAATTTTGTAGGAAGTAGGAACTTTTAAACGGGTATTAGCAGACAATGCTACTTATTTTAATAATCAAAGATTTAGAGATTATTGGGAGAGGCAAAACGTTAAAGTGGTGTTTTGTAGCATAAGGCATCCTCAAGCGAATCCAGCTGAGCGATATATTCAAGAGACGGTTAAGTTTTGCGTTTAGCTTCACATAGGAATCATCGTTTATGGGAGGACAATTTGTCTAAGGTTGAATCTTTCATCAATGAAACCCTAGTACCGTGACAGAAACCAGTCCCATCATGCTGATCAAGCAACAGTATCCCGAAAGACCATGGCAAATTGTGCCTAGGGACGATGAATTCCAACAACTTTTGGTAGATGTGAGGAGAGGTTAAGGAAGAGAGCTGAAAAATATACAAGGAAGATGAACGCAAGAATTAGAAAGAGGGTAAAATTTAAAGTGGGAGACCAGGTAGTAGTAAAAGCTTGAGAGTAGGGAAGAGAGATAGGATGACATGTGCTAAACTACACTTGCCATATGAGGGACCTTTTGAGATAGGGGAAGTAGTAGGAGTGCACATATTTATTAAGGGAAGTAGGTACGGGAAATGAGAGGGACGGTTTCACGTCAACCTACTATTCCTTATACCGGAGAACCAGCACCACAGGAGAAATAGGTGTAGAAGAGAGTTAGATTTAAATAGGATAAGAATAGAGATAGGTGTATATAGAAAAGTAGAAGTAAGTGTTTATAGAAAATAAAGCTAGGTATAGGATAAATATGGGAGATAATTAGGAATAGGTTTAGGATGAGAATAAAGAGTAAATGTAGGAAGAAAATAAGATAGGTTAAGTGTAGATAATTCATATAAGATTAGTGGAGAGTTAGGAATAGAGTAAAAGTAGGATAGGCATATAGGATTAGGTAGGGGGAAGTAAAGTATAGTAAAGATTAGTTAAAAGTTAGGAATAGGATAGGTATATAGGATGTATATAGGATTAGATGGATGAGTAGGATGAAGTTAGGGATAATTTCAGTTTATAGAATTAGGTGAAAGTTAGGAATAGGATAGGGATATAGGATAGCTGTGAATATTTTTTTTTGGATTGGAGACAAAGTAGGTAAGTTAGATAGATAAGGGTAGAGAGAGATAGGCAATTTTTTTTTGTACTGTTTTGTCTAAATGCTTTATATTTGCATTCAAATAAGTGGGATTATTTGTATTCAAATAGGGGGAAAATACTCATATTTAGACCAGGGTAGAAAATTAAATAATCACATCAAATAATTTTAATCACCGTGTATAAGGAATTTCATTAAATAATACGCGTTATTAAAACCATGAAGCATAAATAAACTCGGTTGTTTCAGTAAAAATAAGAAATTTAAATTATTTATAAGACGCTTTATATCAAAAGAAGCAGTATTGAAAAGCTCTGCGTGTAATGTAATTATTTCTAAACAAAGAGAAATTACGTGCAAAATTTATCTTAATTAACTCTATTTAAGTAACCGGTAGTAAAACAAAGTGTACCTATAATAATTAATATTTAAGTTGTATTCGCTAAAATGAAAAGGATAGAAATCAATTTTAATTGGAGTTAATTAAACCGTTAATAACATATAATACCTATAGAAACTTGTAAAAACCCAAGATTAAAATACCACGGATTAAAGCTCTGAGAATTAATATTATTTTGAACACCTGCGTAGTTTAAATGTCACATTCGGCGTAAAGTTTGCAGATAATTAATGTTTCAAAGAATCTTGGAGAAAACGTCGCATAATAGTTACGAGAATTGCTAAAGCTGGGTTATTTCACACTCCATGTGGACTAAAATAATCGATAATGAAGAATGTCAATTTGCACCAATAAGAACACGGTAGAGAAGGAAAGAGAAAATGCGTCAAGCAAAGACACATATTGTAAAAGGCGGGATTTAAGCAACGTCACGGGGGTCACAATTAGTTAAAAATAGGATGCAAATATCAAAGGTAGAACAACAATTTCTGTACAAAATCAATTAGTTTTTCTCGGACATGCTTGTGTGCCGTGTGGAAATTTTCTGAGATTTAAATGGGGCGAGTGAAAATTCGTAAAAATCGACGCGTGAGCGGCAGACTGGGAACATGGCATGAGAAATTCCTTAGAATTACCCGTTTTGGGGAACCGACCGACAGACAGGCTTTTTGCTATATATACCGAGATGAAGATAAACAAGCTCTCTGAGACTTTTGACGATTCGATGCGTTAAAAGCTCGTACATACGCGACTTGATTGAAAATGTTAAACCGTGCATTTTAGTTTGATTAAATAATTTAAAGTTTGCTAGTATATTTTAGTGATTCAAAATAGCTTGTTATTTACGTGTTAACATGAATGTACTTCAGTGCACTTAGATACAAGGTAATAAAATTTAGTTTCACTGTACCAATTAGCAAAATTTACAACGACGAATGTATACACAAAAGTAGGCAGTTTTGGCGTATATTGGTGACAGAAGCATGAAGTTATTTGCTATTTTTCGGGGTGTTAATAATTAAATGGTTCAAATACGTGTCTGGATCCACGAAACAAGGGTCAGATATACATAGATGAGTTCCGGAAAAGCCCAGAAACAACTGGTGATGGAGAAAATTTTAAAAGCGTAGAGAATCAGAAGCCGTAATTATAATCCTGTTGAATGGTGTGATTAACTAAAGAAACGATACCTTGAAACGACGAGGACAGTAACCTTCAGGTAAATTATACTATTTTGTTTGACATTTTGTGTGTATTGAATGACTTTATAATTGATTTACTTTAAATGGACATTAGTGAAATTGTTCTAACCATAAAAGTTTAATTTTAAGATGAAATTTGCTTGTTTAAGTAAAAGGGTATTTTGTTTTGATGTTCGGGAATATGATGAAACTTTGGGTATGTCTTTGAGCTCAATTAGACAAACCTGGTTAATTAACGTAAAGGGGTGGTAGATGCTCCCTTTGTACTCAGACTCCGGTCTGTTTATATTGTTATTGTAATTAGTAGGCATCCAACAAGGACTTGAATTCTGGATGCACGTTAAAGTGATAATAAAATTAATTTTGAAATTCCTTTTAAAAACTGAATTTTATGCTGAAATTTAATTTGAAAATTTAATGTATTCTGAATATTGATGTAAATAGAGTTAACGTTGATGTTTGTGGTAGGAATGTGTTTAATTTTTATGAATGAGGAGATTTATAAAATTAGGTGAGCAGCCGAGGCGAAAAGCGTAGTTCACGGATTTTGGAGGTTTCACAGCAATATATATATATATATATATATATATATATATATTGCCGTGGATCTGGGATTAAAAATCGTACCCCTCTAATTATCAATTTTATAACAACTCGAAATTTTTATTAATTTACCAAAATCAAAAATAAATTTCACACAATAGTAAAATTTTCAAAAAACATTAATTTCTTACCCAGATTCCTCTCTTCTTAATTCGCTTCCTCGGTTGAATTGCTTTCTTCAACTGCTTCCGGCTAGCTCAGATGGACCTCCTCTTGGATACCTAGATTCACTCTCATACTTTCTATCATTCACGCACACTCTCAATAAAACCACAAAATAATACCACAATCATACAATATCTATTTTCCACTATTTACAAATAAAACTTTAAAATTATTTACATCTCAGTGGTCAAGTTACACCTCAATAAATTTTATTTTGTAAAGTCAATAATTTTTAACTAGCAATATCAAACACATTAAATGTAACCTTAGTAAATGGGCCCTGAATAATACCTTATCTTTCTTTCTTTATTTATAATTAATTTCAATTAGGAAACTCTGGAGTATGGTGAGCTCATGATAACCCAGTTAATTATGATTAATGTATGCTCTTTACTTGGCATATTCTTATTACAAACACAACAAAAACCCATGTACTCATAACAAAAAAATATTTAAATTCCTGAGGAATGTTAATCAGCTTTATATACACCTTTATATTTCTATTTAAATACCACAATAAAAGTTAGTTATACGTATTACTTTCAGTACGCCAAATAATGTAAAATACCATCATAGTTCACTCTCACCCATCACAATAACCTGCATAGTTTATTAACAAGAACAAATTCTAAAGCGTTACTTGTAATTTCTTGAAGATCCCTGCTCCTTTGATGATGATGCCATTAAGTTGTTTTCGTGGTACTGCTCTGCTCCCGCCTCCAGATATTAGTTGTTGAACGCCCTCTAAGTAATGCTGCAATGCTGTTCATACACGATACATCCAACTCCAAATCCAATTATTACTCTTCTTTTATTTTAATTTAGATTAATTCACGTTACATAACGTCACTACACGAGCTTGTTAAAAAAATATAAGTTGTACCTCAATAAAATTTAGACTCGGCACTATCCGCGTACAAATTATGAGGCTAACACCGTACTATTTAATTTAAAATAATTTTCAATACTTACAAGCTCGTGGTAACTTTTGTACGTAGTCCGAAGCGATCAAAATACTAAGGGGTTTTATTATATTTTCAAAAAGTATTTATACAATTTACGCTGCCACCTCTCGGCCGCATTTCATGCGAAGTCCTTCATTTACAATAATATTTCTTAAAATTTTGGGTTCAACCGTTTTCTAAATCCTTGAAATTCAGCGCGTCGTTACGATATTTTGTGAAAAATTAACATTCAATATTCCCGTGTTTGTCTGGTGTACAACTAACGATATCGACCAATAGTATATGCATTGAAGTCTTAAAAATTTCGCCTATATTAACGCTATCCCTTGCTTATGCATATTATATGTTTCCTTCAAACCTTGTTTGAGTGGTAGAGAATCAATATTACTGTCCGCGTTCTACAACTCCATGTGGACCAAATTACGTGCTTTAGCGACTGTTGTTTACCAATATTCTTTGAAACTTGTTTGTTATTTATAAAAATAAGGGGAACTTGACATTTACAAAACCTGCAGGTGTTCAATTTTAACGAACGTTTTAAATAACATTTTTCGAGTTGGCTTTTCTACGTATTTTATATCCAACGGCTGTTTATGTGTTAGCAACGCGTTTCACCTTGGTATTATTGATTTTTCATGATTTTATGCATATTATACGTAAATAACCGTTCAATTAAACTCAATTAAATTAATAAATTAATTGCATTGGCTTCTACAAATTATTTTCTTTGCAAACCTAACTAAATTTTATTCATTAATTGTAAATTTTTGTTAATACTTGTTACATTAAACTGAACTAATAAAATAAATTTCGCACGTAATTTCTGGTTGCTTCCTTTATACAGGGTGTTTTGAAATTGCCTTGTTTATATTTACCTTTAACCCTTTAAAACCACTACAATATATATATATATATATATATATATATATATATATACTGCCGTGTTACTAAGGTTATTTAGGGGTAGTTAGGACCAATAGTGTAGCGCGCTTCATATAAAATACACAAGGGCTCAGAAAACAACACAGTTTTCTGAAGAAAACAAGAAATACGATAATTAGACTAAAAAGTAAATGACAACGCACTGTATATAAACTATAATCATAATTAATTCAGTTAATGAAAAATATTTTGAAGATTTATTTAAATAAACAAATTTATTAGTCGTTAAACAACATAAGTGCAAGCTGAAACGCGACACGCATAGATAACGCAACATTATTACGACAAGGATCCTAATTAAAACAAGCAGGTATAAAAATGCGTAAGATAGCAAACGCATATAATTTAAGACTGGAAAATTAAAATCGACACTTGATTAATTGGAAACAAGCAAGGCATGGTAATTAAAATCAAAGTCCACCAAATTTATTTAACCAAACAATGGTTTACTTATCTAGAAGTATGAAAATCCAAGCGAATCGATGCTATTAGATAGACGGCGTATTTAAATATGACCGGATTTGTAAACAAATGAATTCGCCATAAAGTAAGGCATAGGTCACGTCTTTTAAAACACAGAGATTCACATAAAGTGAGGAATTGTGAAGTGAAATAATATTATTGTAATTCTGGAAAATTCAAGAGTTTGTCGTTTTATTTTTTAAAAGGCGACTTTAAATGATTACTGAGGAACAAATCTAAATGACTACTGGGGAACAAATTTAAATAAAAACTGGTAACAAGTTTAAATAAATACTGGAGGCGATTATAAGTAGTTAATGGAACAAATGAGAAAATGCAACAAGCATTTACTTCAACGATAAATGGTCAAGGAGTTTAATGGAGGACGCTAGTGTGATTAAGGCTATGCTAAAAGGGATGCAGACAATACCGAAAACAGTTGGACTAGAAATTGATTAGAGCTGAAAACAACAGGTTAGCCAATCTGAATGTTTTATTATTTTATTTGTGAATATTTCGTTGTACATTGCTAAACTAAATAATTTTAAAAATTAACATTGCATTGAATATTTTTTATTTAAATACTGTAAAAAATTGCTTTCATAATAATTTATGTGAGGGGTCGACAAGGTTTGTTTTTTTGAGTATACGTTGTAAATTACGTAAACATTTAATGAGGTTGAATGAACGTTCATAAGGCTTCAGTTAATGATAATAATAATAGTGATTTTGCTAGCTTTTTGATCATCTTTGGGAATGATAATTATTAAATTTTTTATTTAGTTATTAGAAGAAAATTCTAGTTAAAGAATTCTTAAGCTTTGCATACGCTGTAAATATTTTTGAGAGCATTATAATAATTTGTGCTTAATGGTGTTTTGGTTTAAAGACTAAAACAGGAAGGGAGGTAGAAGGTAGATTTAAATTCATTGTTTGTCGTATTGTCGCAAGCTCCGTGCGTAATTCAAAAACTGAGCTAGCTGACGCAATTAAAATTATACATTAAAAATTAAAAATTGACAGATTAAAATTTTTACTTTTTTAATTCACAAAGAGGGCACGGCGCATAGGGGCATTGCTACAGTATCACAACCAAGTTATATGTCGCAACAACGTGGTGCTGAACTCAAATATCTCATCACAAAGATATATGGAAACCTGAACGTGGGACTGAACTAAAACAGTCTCATCAAAAAGTGATAATTGTCGAGATAACGTAGGACTGAACTAAAAATAAAATAGCGCATCAACGTGAGGTTAGAGCAAAATAAATTAAGTAAAAATTAAAGGCAACGAAATCAAGGGTTTTATTTTAAATTTAAAAATAATTGTAGAACAGTAATAAAAATGGATAAAAGAATGAAGGAAATGAGACAGACATTAAGGAATCTAGTAGTAGAAATAGGTTCACAGGAAAGTGTGATTTTACTGGACACATCAATTGAAGCTGCAAGAAGAATGTCGGAAAAGAGTCAGGGTGAAGAACATCGGTCCACCCAAGATTCAAGAATAATAGAAATGTTAATGGCACTAAATGACAGTATGAAGAAGAATGAACAGGCCATAATGAACACAACATAAAAGAATCAACAGGTAATGATTAATATGACAGAGAAGAACCAACAGATCATAAAAAATATGCTAGAATTTGGGAAAAATTTAGATAAATTGGGGGAAGATTTAAGTTCCCGAATAGAGAAATTAAGTGACGATCTTAGGGAGACAAATCAGCGAATGGAAGAAATGCGTTTCCAAACACAAAATAAAGTAATAAATCTTATGGACGATATTGACTGCGTAAGAGATGAAGTTATCAAGGTACGATCCGTACAAGAGGCTAATGAAAGATAAACAAATGGAAAAATATGAATTTAGGGGAAAGTACAGAATATTGAAAGAAGTTATGGAACGGAAATTAGCAGAGTAAATAAAGAAATTAAGGATATAAAAATTAATGTAATGAATTTTGGCAGGAATAGGATAACATTGGATCAGTATACAAAATTTACAGAAGATAACAAACCTAATCCAAAATTATTCTTAAAGAACATCAAAACACTAACGCAGGGCATAACGTATGAGCAGTATAAATTGAATTTAGTAAAAGGTATGATAAAAGGTAATGCATGGTTTGATCTGATCAAGGATGAATTAATAATATTTCAAGATTTTGAAAACAAATTTTTGAGACAATTCTGAGGGGATACTCAACAATATAAGGTGAGAGATGATTTGATTATGGGGATATACAATAAAAATTTAGGTCTGACCAGGGAACAATACGCAATTAAAAAATTTAGTATAGCTAAACAGTTGGATCCTCTGTTGGAAGAGAAACAAATTATTAAATATCTGGCAGCACATTTTGAAGTATAGGTGAGGCAGTACATCGCTCTACAGAACATCATGGATCGTGACATATTCCTAGAATACTTGCAGCGATACGATGATATGGGAATGAATTGCAGAGAAGAAGGTCGAACGATTACTCAACAGAGAAAACCAGAGAGAAGACAGAGAAGGATGCCAAGCAACAGGATACAATATGAAAGGACATATCATAATTACAGATGAAATCTTAGAAACAACTCCAACGGTAATATGGGAAATAGTTGGAATGTCAGAAATCGACCATGGCAAGAATCAAATAGGAGAGACCCAACTAGGAATGATAACCGAAGCCAAAATAACCAAGGACATGAGGAAAGCTTAACGGAATCAAGAAGTATTAATGGTACCTATGCTGAGGTCACGAATCGACCAGGCCCATCTAATACAAACACATATTTTTAATAGAAGACAAACCAAATAAACCCTTCGAAATAAACAAATATGAACATCAGCGGGAATTCATAAAACTAAAAATGAAAAATGATTTTAGTAGAAATTTATTGCCTATAATTAGTTTAAAAGTAGAGGATAAAGTAAGTAGGATACTCATAGATACCGGAGCAGAGAGATATCACTCGTCTTAAAAAATTTTATTAAAAGAAGAAAATTAATGAAGAAAATAATGCCGATGAAGAAGTGTAATTTAATAGCACCAAACAATAGAAAGTTTGCATATAAGTAATATAGTGATTTTGAAGTGTGAGATAGGAGAAGAGAAATTTGAAGATGAATACGTAATTGTACCTAGATTAAAAATGGACGCTATATGGGGGATGAATATTATAGATAAGTTGGGAATAAAAATAAATGCGGAAAGCAAGGAGGCATTATGCAAAGGGAAATGCATCGAATGGGATGAAGTATTAAAAATAAATGGTGCATGTGTGAAGATAAATAATGTGAGGGGAAATTAGATGATGAAGAAAGAGAAAGAGAAGTGAATGTGTGAAAACAAATAAATTTGAGCGGAAGTTAGATGATGAAGAAAATAAAAAAGGTAAAGGTACTAAGTGTCCAGGTGATAGAAAAAATAAAGTTAGGGCATTATTGAAGAGAAGATTGAGAATTATAGGTAAAGAAAAATTATGATAGGTACATAAAGTCAGAATACATATTGATAGGTGAGAATTTGAGATAGGGTGAATTTCAAGGGGCTTATTGGAAATATTAGATGACAAAATGCATGGGATGAGTTAATGAAAATGGAATAGATAAGTAAATAAAAACTTATTGTAAATATTAGAAAACAATAAAGCATAGGATAGGTTAATAATAATTAGGATAGGTTTAGAAAAAGTAGGAGTAGTATAGGTTGACGGAAATAGGAAGAAATATGTAAATAGAAACTAGTTTAATAGAAATATTTGAAGAAAATAATATTTAGTATAGGTTGATGTAAGTAAGAAAAAGTATAGGTAAATAAGAAAGAGTATAGATAAATAGAGATAGATAAATGGTTTATTAGAAATATGAAAAGATGATGATACGTTGTATGAATTTATGAAAAATAGGAAAAGTATATGTAAATGGAAAGAGTATAAATAAATAGGGATAGATAAACATTAGAAATATAAAGAGATGATAATATCTAGTATAAATTTAGGAAAAATGGGAAAGTATGGATAAATAGGGAGTGAAATAATAGTAGATTACAAATGTAGTGTATATTTAGGAAAAATAGGAAAAGTATAGATAAATAGGGAATGAAATATTAGCGGATTATAATAGGTAGTGTAAGTTTAGAATAATGGGAAAAGTAAAGACAAATAGAGATTGAAATATTAGTAGATTATAATATGTAGTGTAAATTTATGACAAATAGGAAAAGTATAGATAGATAGGAATTAGGAAAATAAAATGTTTAGTATAGATTTACAGAACCTTGTGTAAATATTAGGTATTCAGAAAATATCGTAAAATATTCGGAATGAATAGGTGTATAGATATAGAATAGGTTAGATTAAAATAGGAATAGTGGTGTAAAAATAATTTAGGAGTTGTGTATATAGTAGAAAATAAAAACAAAATAATTTTGGACCAATGTGAATTCTGTCTTCACGTTGGGCGCCAAAAATAACATTTTTTGAAAAATTTTTGTTTTAATTTGGGGGGAAAATGCTGTGTTAATATGGTCATTTAGGGGTAGTTAGGACCAATAATATAGCGCACTTCATATAAAATACATACAGAAAACGACACAGTTTTCTAAAGAAAACAAGAAATACAATAATTACACTGGAAGGTAAATGACAACGCCTTGTATATAAACCATAATCATAATTAATCCAGTTAATGAAAAATATTTTGAAGATTTAATTGAATAAACAAATCTGCAAGTTGTTAAACAACATAAGTGCAAGCTGAAATGCAACACTCATGGATAACGCAAAATTATTACGACAAAGATCCTAATTAAAACAAGCAGGTTTAATAATGCGTAAGATAACAAACGCATATAATTTAAAACATACTTTGTATTAAGTTTACGTGACTAAAAAATTAAAATTGACACCTGATTTATTGGAAACAAGCAAGGCATGGTAATTAAAATCAAAGTTTACCAAATTTATTTGAACAAACAATGGTTTACTTATCTAGAAGTATGAAAATCCAAGCGAATCAATGCTATTAGCTCGACATGGTACGTGATAAAAGTAACGCGTTGATGTTAATATACAATAATAATACCATGAAATATCCAAAAACCTGGTGTGAAAGTTTAATACACAACAACGAACTTTACGCTTGTCAACAGATAGACAGTGCATTTAAATATGACCGGATTTGTAAACAAATGAATTTGGCATAGTTCACGTTTTTTAAAACACAGAGATTTACGTAAAGTGATGAATTGTGAAGTGAAATAATACCATTGTAATTCTAAAAAATTCAAGAGTTTGTCTTTTTATCCTTTAAAAAGCGACTCTAATTGATTACTGAGGAACAAATCTAAATGACTACTGGGGAACAAATTTAAATAAAAACTGGTAACAAGTTTAAATAAATACTGGAGGCGATTATAAGTAGTTAATGGAACAAATGAGAAAATGCAACAAGCATTTACTTCAACGATAAATGGTCAAGGAGTTTAATGGAGGACGCTAGTGTGATTAAGGCTATGCTAAGAGGAATGCAGACAATACCGAAAACAATTGGACCAGAGATTGATTAGAGCTGAAAACAACAATAGATAGACGGTGCATTTAAATATGACCAGATTTGTAAACAAATGAGTTCATCATGAAGTAAAGTATAGTTTACGTCTCTGAAAACGAAAATATTTACGTAAAGTGAGTAATTATGAAGTGTAAAATAATACCGCTGAATATGGAAAATTGATGGATTTGTCGTTTTCTCCTTAAATAGAAAAACGTAAGTAACTAAAAGTTGCTTTAATTTAAATTTTAATATTAATCTTAGTAAAAGGACCTTAAAGAATCACTGGAGACAAGTCTAAGTGATTACGGGAGACAGCTCTAAATAATTACGGGAGACAAATTTGAATAATTACTGGAGTCCAGTCTACATAAATACGGAAACAAGTTTAAATAAATGCTGAAGTGATTATTACTGGAATAAATGAGGAAATGCAACAAGCATTTACTTCAACGATTAATGGTTTAATGGAGTATGCCAGTGTTGCTACCACCCTGGGAGGGGTGTTAGTATATTTCCAAAATTAAGACTGTTATGACCTTAGAACAAGTAATATAAACCACTTTAAATATCTTAAGTACTTCGATCAACAGTATAATTACAATTTCTAATATTACCACCTGTTGCTTACTTAAGTTGAAGCAGAATAAGTACCTCTACTTACCACCACGATAAATAATCTTGTTCACTACCTACTGCTTTAATATATTGTTAAATTACCGGCTAACTTTACTCTGAGCCCAAGTCCCATATACCTCAGCGGATCCATCGGCCCTATAAAAGTACACAAAAAATATAAAGTAAATAAAGATTTGGATTGGCCGGTAGTATCTTTTACTCTTTTCCAATAATCACTATAAACATTTAACTTATAAATTTCATAAATAAAATATCAAAGGCCAAGTGCATGCATTTGGGGAACATTAATCTAATATATATTATACGATACCAAACATGATTTAATTCGGTGAAACACCTTAATGTAAGTACATAATCCCCGGCTCAGGATCAACTTAACAGATAAGCTATGCAATTCCACGAACCTCAAAACTGGTGTCGTGTACTTCTTCTGCTCCTGGTTATAGGAATGAGGATAATTGGGATCTCCCCATATGTAGCACTTTCCCAAGAAGATAACTTCATAACTAGCTTCTAAACATAACTCCCAAAATCGAACTGAAATATCGAACCAACGATGACCCAATAAATTCTTAATATCAAACTCCAACTTTAGACAATAAATTTCAACGGGTAAGGAAATTAATAACTTCAATACTTTTCGAGGTAACGGAAAGTAAATGTAGTTAATTCATCAACCAGAATTTCGTATATAACATTATTACCGATTTTATCTATTGCGCAATAACGTCAACTACAAATTTAAAACAAAATGGCATTGATGCATCTAAACAGACGTAACCCTACAAAATTGTAAACATGAATCGTAACTGAAATTTAATTTAAACTATTCGTATAGTCTACAGAAACTACTTTGGAAATTCATTGTAAATTATATACCTTTTTTAAATAAACAAATAATTACCATCACCCCCTTGTACAGTTATTAAACATAAAATATATTTACAAAACCATGTACAGAACGATTGCTAAATTGGGCTGTAACAGTGTGTCTAAGGCGATCCTATGAGGGATGCACACAATGGTTGAACCATGGACTGATTTAAGCTGAAAAACAACAGGTTAGCCAATCTGAATGTTTATTATTTTATTATTTTATTTGTGGATATTTCATTGCACTTTTCCAAACTGAATAACTTAAGATTTAACATTTAATTAAATATTACTAATTTAAGCACTTTAAAAATTGCTTTCATGATAATTTATGTTAGGGGTCGGCAAGATTTAATTTTTGAGTATACGTTGTAAAAATTACGTAGATAGTAAAAGAGGTTAAATGAACGTTCATCACGCTTAAGTTAATAATTAATAATAATGGTGATGTTGCTAACTTTTTTGATCATCTTTGGAATGATAATTATTAAAATTTTTATTCAATTAATAGAAGAAAATTCTAGTTAAAGGATCTTAACCTTTTTCATACGTTGTAAATATTTTTGAGAACATTATAATAGTTTGAGCTTAATAGTGTTTTGGTTTAAAGATTAAAACAGTTAGGAAAGGTAGATGGTAGGTTTAAAGGCTTTGTTTGTCGTATTGTCGCAAGCTCCGTGCGTAATTCAGAAACTGAGCTAGCCGACGCAATTAAAATTATACATTAGAAATAAAAAAATTGAGAGATTAAAAATGTTTACCTTTTTAATTCACAAAAAGTACTCATGGGGATATTGCTACAGTATCACGCAATATATATATATATATATATATATATATATATATATAAATGAAAAATAATTGCTTATAGGAAATTTTAATAAATAAAACAGAATATACGATGTATAAATAAACACAAACTTTACGAAGAATCGAAAGAAAGTTATTAATTATACAAAGCAAGCTAGTAAAGCTTCGTAAAGTTTGTGTTTATTTATACATCGTATATACTGTATATATATATATATATATATATATATATATATATACAGTTGTATATATGTTTTAATCGAAACGACTAGGAAATTATAATAGTTTCAACTAACATAGTAATTAGAATTAAAAGTCATTTTAATATATTCTAGTGGAACGAAAACTTTAAAATTTGATATACGTATCTATACAGATGCTGTGTATAACATTGATGGTTAGTGCTATTTTTGGTGGTTTCGTTTCAAGTTAATGTACTGGCGTTTATTGATCAATTAAAAAAGGCTGAAACGTACGACCAAAACGTTTGGAAATTGTGGAATTGTTATACGAAAAATAAAGATGATATAGATTTTATTGTTCGTATTCTTAATTGAGTTAAATGACCTTAAAACCCAAGAAAACTATACATTTTAATATTTATATATTATATATTGATATGATAACGCCGTACTCGGTGTAATAAACTTTCTCCTTAACGCCACCGCTCTGTGTTTTCCCAATTTAATCTTTTAATTTTATTATTATGCCACGGCTAGCCCTTTTTAATCTACATGATGATCAATTTTCTTTTCTCTTTTTATGATTACCTGTTTGAATTGATAAACGAAGTCAATCAACATTTATATAATGAAAGGAAATAATACTTACAATTTTTGAAATTCTTTAAATACACCCTTCAATCTTTTAATATCATATGGATTATTTATGCCAATATTTATATACCTTTAATTTAAAATAAAGTCACCAAGGACTACCTCTTTACAAAAAAATCTGGAACGTTCGAGACTTCTTTATGATTTATTACGTAAGTTTAACGTATGCAATGTTTTTTGTTGACTTCTTTACAAGTTTTGGATAAATTGAATAAATTCAGTATTAAAACTTAAATTGTAAAATATCTTAAAATTAAGTAGATCTGACCTGTGATCTGCTGATATGTTGTTTCGTGTTGTGAATCAACACCTCCTTGTTGTCTTCAATCGAATACCAATGCTCTGCTTAGTTGAACCAATATTTAAGTACAGTTAGCACTTGTTTTCCAAAAATCACCTCGTTCTTCTTTATTCTATATTTCTCTGCGTATGCTTTGAATCTCTTCTCTTAAATACTTCCGACGCAGATTAGAATTGTACCGGAATTGCACCAGAAGCCAATTCGAATTTGAATAGAAGTCAATCAGAATTTGATTAGAATCCAATTAGAGTTGTACCAGAATCCGATTAGAAGCCGTTTTCTGAGAAAAACGGCAAAAACTTTTCATATATTCTTAACACAATTTTTTTTATGTAGCATTATTTTCACTATAACATAGGTTTGATATATTTTAAACATTATTTATTTAACGCGTAGATTTCTGGTCAAAGGTGTCGTGGCTTCGACGTGCATCAAGTGTTGACTGACTTGTCTTAGCACAGGTGGGTGTTAAATAGTTTTTTCCACTACCTTTGGGTTGGGTTTCTAAGCAGTTTTGCAGATTGTCGCGACCAACCACGTTTTGTCTTTAATATTTCCTGTATTTTTAAGCTATTGTCTGATGGAATTCCTTCAAATTTCCGTGTCATGGTGTTTATTTGCGATTATTTGTACTTTATTATTTGTTATCGTGGCTAGAATTTCAACTTACGTCTGTTGTTTTGTATAGATTATGCTTTTAGATAATTGTACAACAATAAATGATGTCACTTTAGTGCTGTTTTCGTTTATGTATTTATTTATTTGAAAGTGCGTTTTGTTATCAAAGAGCTCATGGTTACAGCGTAATTGCATGAAGATTTGTTATTTTTGTCTTATCTTCAGCGTATTTTATTTTATAAACTTATAAAATACTCCTCAACGTCGTTTAATTACATGTACGGTTATTTCTTTGCCGAATACGCGTTCTATTGTTAAAAGATATGCTCACTTGCATTGTTTAAAGTTAATTGCGGTATATATACAGGGCGTTAAATGCTTGCTATTTACATAATGTACGAATTACTTATTTTTCTGCTAAATAACTGCAGTTTTCTGATTCCTATTGCTATTTACAGTTACTGCACGACCCTTACTACTCAATACACCTCTAAACAACCCCTTATCACAGCAATATATATATATATATATATATATATATATGGTAAATAGTAATACTTACCTACTACTTGGCTAGGTACTTTTGGGATACAACGGAAAGTTTTATTTATAAGTAAAGGTCTGACCCCACATTTACAGTGGTCTGATACAAACTGCAAGGATGATTTCTTTACAAAAGCAAGAAATGTAGGAGACACAATAGTAACAGAAAATTGTCATTTGTTATTGTGTACCCGGTAATTTATCTGATATTTTTTATCAATGGTTTCTTTTCTCTGTCTTGATAACAAATTTGACTGTATTCTTTGTATTTCAAATATATTCTCGTACATTGGCTATTTGTTTTCAAACATTTAACTTTTTACCGATATAAAAACTATTAAGACTTTAATTTTAACCTGTATCTAAAAATCACATACAATAATCGACGCTAATCATATAAGAAATAACAACAAGCATATTATTTTCTTAAGTATTATGCAAAAAATGAATCAAAATCTACAGCATACGTTATTTGAACCACTTTATTGATGTATAGTTGATTTTATTAATAAATTTAAGTAAAATAATATTAATAATAAAACGTCAGCACCGTTGTATTTTTTTCCAACATTGCCGCATTTCTTACGTTCTAGGTAATATCGCTGTGCACAGTGGCGTAACTCTAAACTGATGGGTTTCTCCAGAAATATTGAATTAAATTCTGAAGCTGTTTAGTGGGGGGTTAAGTTACATCTGCAGTTCTCGCAAGGCCCTCCTGCAGTTGTCGCAAGGGCTCTTTTGTGGACTGGGTTTCTACGCACCGCGGGGGCTGCGGGAATGTACGATACGCCACTGGCCGTGCATTTCTGTAGCGTAATGGAAATTATTAAAATTGCGTATATTATTGTTTGAAATTAAAATGCTTCTAGAATCGCTATATTTACTTATGTGTTTATACCATTTTAAAAATACAACAAATGTCTTTAGACCTGTTTTTTTTTCTTTCAAATTAATCACTATACACCCAACACAGCCTGACACCAGTGTAGCGGGCTACCGCTAATGCGTTTTACCAATTTAGAACAAGTAATAACAAATGCTTTATTACTCACTGTTCATAAGTCTAATTAACAGTATATGTCTTATTTATAGATGTTTTCAGTCCAATTAGCAATGAAGCACTATCACTCTAATGCTATTTACAAGCACTAATATCTTCTTAAACTAAATTCTTAACCATGTCTTCTTAACAATACTAACACTACTATAATTTATTTATTACACTTTTGTCTATTTATG
Organism: Platerodrilus igneus; assembly: GCA_036346225.1. Classification (NCBI taxonomy): domain Eukaryota; kingdom Metazoa; phylum Arthropoda; class Insecta; order Coleoptera; family Lycidae; genus Platerodrilus; species Platerodrilus igneus. The sequence continues at coordinate 2,017,077 of JARFIW010000954.1, forward strand.
TACAAGCTGGCGGTTCAATATGCACGTTCACATAACACAAATTTACATTTACTATAGGACTTTCAAAACATAACTAACTTACTTTACACGATATGGTTTATATACGACATTTGGATATAGACTAACTTATGTACCTTCATCACCGATCTTATATATACCTTATAATTAAATAGATGATTCATAGTCTGGTGTTTGCTGGAAGGTTCGAGACTTCTGTAGAATACACTTCGGTTATGCAGCTTGCGTGTTTGACGGGTTACCTAATAGATCGTAACAGTATTTTTAAGCAGGTTTTGTAGTTGTTCAGCTAGGTTTGACAAATTGTGTATGGAAATGTAATTTATGGTTTGTTTGTTATTAATTATTGTTTGGTTATTATTGTAGTTTTTACTTATTTGTTTTTAAAAATAGCATTGATTAGACGTTGTGAGTAGTTGTTACTTATGAGTGCTCGTTTGGCTTTATTGATTGCCTCTTTTCTGAACTCTGAGTCAATTAGCTTTATAGCTATGTCTGCTAATACCATGATAACTGACTCCTTTAGGTGCAGGAGTGTTGTGAGAAATAATTGACGTAGTTTTCAGACAATGTTGGTTTAGTATATCATTTTGCTTTTGTCTTTGGTGCGGTGTAGTGTCACGTCTGGAAAATTTATTTTTTGTGTTTCTTAATTTTTATAGTAAATTCTATGTTAGAATAGTAACTATTGCACACATTTACCTTGTGTAATTAACTACCTAAAATATTTTTATATATGTATACATATACATGAATAAAAAGGCAACTAGTATCGAATTTCGTTTACTGTTTTTTTTTCTATTGCTTTTAATACCAACTGGGTTAGTACCACTTGACAGTACCATTCCCATTGTGCACCAAATTGTTTGGTGGTAAAACTAATTTTTGAACATAAAATATATAAACGTGAGAATTTTTTTACCTGCATTTATATATTCATTTTGCGGTATATCTGTATATGGTTTAATTTTATTCCACTTATTTTTTAAAATGTCCAGTGCTAGGTCTGTCGGTAAGTTTGTGTAAAGAGATACCACGTCTAATGAAATTAAAGTATAACTGATGCTTCTTCTAATGCTCTTCTTGAAATGCCAAGAACCTCTAATGTAATGTTTGTTTTTATATAGTATAATTTTAAGTATGTTTTTAAGCGTACTTGAAAGTTTAATGTATGGAGATTGAATAGTAGCGAATATTGGTCTCATCGGAACTTCCGGGTTGTGTAATTTTGGTAGTTCATATAACTTGGTTGAGAGAGTATTATTTACCGTTGTGATATTAATTTTACCGTTGTACTGGTTTAAGCCGTTACAATTTTAACTAAAGATAATCTCCATGTGAAACACACTTGCTATGTGGCCAAAACGTCTAGATGCACGTCAAGCAAGTGTAATTTTATTATAAAATTTGAATATTCAAAAACAACTGAATTTATTAATTATTTAATAGAAGATCAAGAATGAAACCATATATATATATATATATATATATATATATATATATATATATATATATATATATATATATATTACTACGACTCGGCTGCCTATATGTTGGGAGCTTCGAAAGTTGATGTGAATCGGGTACCGCCGCCCTGTAATAATAGGGATTAAATAGAAAATATGAATTTTTATCTTACCGCGCCCTTTTCCTTTTCTGGCTAGTTCAGCGAAAAGTATACATGGATTTTACGAAAATGAAATAAAACATCGAAATTTTAAGAAACTTCTATGAACAATCGTCTATGCATTCAAAAGCATCTTTCTTTAATACACATTATCTAAAAAATCTCTTACATACAAAATAAATTACCAAATATGAATGATTTATAAATTACTCGAAACTTACATGTTCGATGTCGAAGAAATCAACGACCTCTCCTCGATCACTTCCGTTTTATATACTAAAATTCTAAATGCGTCAGAGGTCTAGATTTTTGGTGCTACAATTTTGAAGTATTAGTCACTCATCTAATGCAATAATTACCTCGATTTCGCTTCGTTATCTGTTTAATGAGCTGTCAGTTTTTATTTATGGCTATCATGAAATTTCTCGCATCCTTCTTTAGTGCACGAAATCAATGATAACCTATTTCTTTCTTGTGATATAATTAGAACTTGCTAAAACGAATCCTATTATCAGTTTTATGGCTTTCCGACAGTAGCGCTTCTTTCAACCGGGTTATTTATTCATACAAGTTAATTAATTTATTGATTTAAGTGCTTAGTTGAACTCTCCCCAAAAAAATGATTTGATCTTTTATAAAATAAAGTAAATAGAATTTGTACTAGAATTGTTTCGATATGTCCTTCTTTAAAATTAAGCTATTCTTTTTTTAAAAACTTATAAAAATTATTTTATGCAATTTATCTTTCAGTAACCTACGAATTGAAATGTGCTCATTACTTTAAAAGAGCCTGCGGCTTATTTTCAGTTTACAATAAATGCCTATACACGGATTTTCATACTAATCTAACAAATAAATGCTAATTTTACAATTGGACTTTGTTTTTATGCTTTATTTTTTTACACACGGCTGAAATGATTTAACATAATCAAGTAATTTTAAATTAGCCTTAATTTTTAACTGGCATGTGTCTTTAAAGCGTGTTTTTTTACACGAGAATCTTATTTTATGCGCTAATGGAATACGTTTATGTTTATACAGTGTTAAAAATCAAATATAGGGAAATTTTACTTTTGTCCGTTTTACTGCTTTTTAAATGATCTTATATTCACAGAATTTAGTATTTAATGACCTATCGTGACTCATTTTCACATCATTTTCCCCCAAATTAAAATATAACATTGAAAAATCAATCCTGCTGGGTTTATGTTGTGTCATATTTTTTCACTTGTGGGTAATATTATTATTTTTATTTCTAGCTACATATTATATACAACTATTTCTATATAACTTGCGCACACACACACACACACACATAATCTTTCTCTTACGGTGGCCTCTTTTTAATTATGTTTTCAAAAACATCCCTCACTCTCTCCTTTCATCACCTGATTTCTCTTATTGTCCTCCTCTACTTCTAATTCAGTTCTATTTACACACAGTCTTATTAATTTAAGAAGAAAACCTTCCCACTTACATAAAATACTATGAAAAACTTTTCTATAGAATATCACTATGTCATAAAAAGTGTAGCCTAGAATTTTCGGATATTGGCCTAGAATCTCCTCATCTACACTACTTACGTTATTTTGCCCATAGTCAAACCAAAAGAAAGGGGCTGCTTTCAATTTACAAATGCTCCCATCTACCGACAGTTCTTTATATCTTCTCTCCAAAAATGAATTCTTTAAATCAAATCTTCGAAAACACCTTCTTATTACCAAATCTTGCAAAAATACTATCAACCGAAGTTGGAAAATTCAACTTTTTGTTATAACGCTGTCTTATATTTGAATTTAGTTTCTAATAAACATCGCTCCTTTATAACAATTACGTGATTTACAAAATACGTACTAGCTTTCTCATATAGATACCCTCAAATATTCTCTCTTCTTTATTCAAATTTTTAGCACTGATATCCTTATAAAATTTTTCACAAACACATTCAAATCTTTCTCACCATCATTCAACTCATATTTAACCTTATCTACCTCAAATTATTTCACCTTAATTTTGTAACTTGCAGAAATATTCAGATCTTCATTTTTCAATTGACTATTTTCAAAATATTCAAACAACACTGACGCTACTTTATATTGTACTTTACCTGGATCCTCAACACTCATTAACTGTTGTTCATTTATTTCTCCATGTATCTTCTTTACTTCTTCTTCTATTTCATTAACTTCTCGGTTAACTTCACTTACTTGTATATCTCCCTCGTTAACTTCTTCACATACTTCACATAAATTCAAACAAGTACAGTCTGTCTCGATTTCTATATGTACTTCATCATCCCATTTAAAATATTCTCCACAACATATAATTCTCTTTTTCTTTGCATCTATTACCATTTTTAACCTATTTATCAGATCCATTACCAAAATCGCCCCCATTCTTAATACAAGTCCAATTATGAGTTCTTGTTGAAATTTTATCTTACCTAATTCACATCTTAGGATTGCCATGCTATATATGCTTGCAAACTTTGTGTTGTTTAGTGCTACTAAGTTACTTCTTTTAATAGGTATAAATTTCTGCATTAATTCCTCTAAATTTTCTTTTATAAAACCTTCACTTACTAGAGTTGCTTCATCTCCAGTGTCTAAAGGTAATTTAATTTATTTTCCTTCTGCTTGTAGTTTCATTATAAGCAGTAAACCATTTTTTCCCGTTAACTTTTAAATTATTTTTAAAAATCAAGTTTTATAAATTCGCGCGTATGTTCATATTTATTAATTTTTATATTTCTAAATATCTTGCCTACTTGACGTTCCAGGTTGACTCACTATATCCGCGTATGTCCTACTATTATCATTGTTATTGTTCATGCCATCTCTTTCTTGGGTTGCGGTTCTGTTCTCAATGGTACAGGATTCATTGTTCTCTCTTCCCCAGTCTATCGGGATGGAATTTCTTTGACTCCAATTACTTCTCTGGATATTTCCCCTTTCTAATGTTCTGCCCGAATATCGTTCCGGTCCAGTATTTCTTGAGTATCTAAAAAATTGATGAGCTGGTTTCCTTTTCTGGTCTCCATCCTCCGTGGTTGACCCATCTCATCATATCGTTGAAGATACTCCAAAAATACATCTCTATCTACAATATTTTGTAAGACAGCACATTGTCTTACCTCTGTTTCGAAGTGTCTTGCTAAATATTTGATAATTTGCTTGTTCTCTAAAAAAGGATCAAGTTGTTTGGCAACACTAAATTTCTTTATCGCATACAGCTACCTTGTTATGCTTGAATCATTACTATAGTTGCCCATAAGTAAATTATCTCTAATCTTAAATTGCTGGTTACTATTCACAAACCTTGAAAACTCTAATTTCGACAAGATTATTTGGTTTTGATGATGTGAAATTTGGAATTCGTGTATAAACAAGACGCAGATGGTCGTGCTTAGATGAAGGACACTTCCATTTCGTGATGAAATTTTCGAACTAGGGTAATTACTTAAAATGAAAAACTTTAACATTTGACCCTATCTACGGTAAGTGTTGATAATTATTTTAAAATTTCGTAATAAGATTATTAGTCTTCATTGATGTGCAAAAGTTTGGACATTTTATAAATGATGTTTTAAAAGTATGAGCAGATAAGGTGTTTACAACACGCTTAATGAAGTTTAAGAACCTGTAATCTTTTGTTTTCAAAATTAATTCTTTAGTAGAACATTTGTAAAAATTTTAACTTTGACTTAGTTTTTTTCTAACGTAATATTAGTTTGTTTGGCAGTTTATCTATATGACCTTACCTTGTTTGTGCTTTAAAAATACGAAAGAACTTAGAACGTTTGTGAAATAATTTGTTAAATTTTGATATTTGAAATCTTCATACTTTTTTTTAAGAAACATGTGTAATCTTTCAACAGATCTGAGAAAGAGAACAAAAACAATTAATTGTAAATTTTGCTCCTCTTTAAAATGAGTTATTGATCAGTATTATTTTACTGGATTTAATTATTAAATATTTATCAAAAATTTTTGAGATATCGAATTTAATTTCTTGTATATTAATGCAACATATTAAACTAAGGAAACTAAATTTTGGTTAATACATGAAATTTAAGTTAACATCTGAGTTATTTTCTTTGATTTCACCTAAGTTATTTTGTGCGTATTTGTGTTTAGGTGGAGAACCATAAACGGTGATCTTGTTTTTGATTAATAATGAACTCTTTTTTACAGCTTTGAATTAGAAAATGACTAACGAATCATTTAATTTTTATTATGAAATTAAGCTTTTTGAAACATACTGGTTTCTGCGTTTTCCTGTATCTTTTAGTATTAGAGATTCAAACGTCGTGGCGCCCTTAAGTTTTGTTTTGTTTGTAGTGAAACAAAATCGGCTCACGACCCCTTCTCATGCAAGAACGTTGGATTAAGTTCCACAGTTAGCCGTATTACCTTACAGGGAGTTTTCTTTTTACGATTAGCCGTTTGTCAACCAACTTTACCCTAGGCTATTTTCACATTCAGAAAACCCCGGTGTATTATAGGGACGTTAAGTCGGCTCTGGCAAAGGCTAATTAGAGTTTAGTTCCATCTCCCCTGATACACTTTTGGTTACTTGGTCACCCTGGTAACACATTTACATCACAATCTTAAGGTTAAATTTATTATGCCCATAAAATTTCGTATGTTGTTCTAACGGTACACTAGTTGGATTCCATCTCATAGGTATTTCTAATTCAAGCTTCTAGATTTTCAAAACTTATTGTCCAAGTCTGTTTTATGATATCTCAAATTATTTCTAAATTATTTAAAATTCGCTTGGCAACATTTTTCTATTTCGTTTACCTTTTGATCTAATTTTTTAATTTTCCACTAGTTTTCCTCTCATGTGCATCCTGATTCGCTTTTATTTGAACAATGTCCTATTTAACGCCATCCATATCGTTTAAAATCTGTACTACTTTTCCTCTAATTTTAAATTTCATTTCCTCTATGGTTTTATGAGCACCTTTTAAGCACAAACTTAGTTTTTCATTGATTTTTTAAATTTCTTTTCATTCTTGTCACTTTCTAATCTCAAACGTTCCTCAATTTTGCTATATTCTCACCGAATTCCGCTCGTAACTCCTGAGTATTAAATTTGTCATTCATTTCTTCCATATTCTCATTCGTTTCTTTGATAAATTTCTGATTTATTCCCTTTATGCTTTCTCTCATCTGCTTTTGTTCCTGTCTATATTGATTCAAATTTAATAAAAGGTCATTATTTTTGATTCCGAGTCTCTCCTACACTGTTTTTTTTACCACAGTATATTCTTTTTTCGGATTTTCTACATAAACACTTTTCTGAGAACCAATTTCTACTCCTTCAGCTGTTAACTCTCACGAACTTCTTGCAGTCTATAAGTCATACTAGAAACTATGCAGATATATCACAAACAGAAATCTTCTACAAAATCTTATGAAACAAGATATTCTAATTTTCAGACGATTTAATAGAGTCTCCAAGTTGGGAACCACAAAAGTTGCTGTAAATCGGGTACAACCGAATTGTATTAACGAGGATGCAACAGAAAATATAAAATTTTAAGTTGTGGCGCCCTTTTGATTGCCTAGCTAACTCAGCGGAAAATAGGTTGAGGATTCTATCAAAACGAAATAAAACACATAAATTTCCAGAAACACTTATGAACAATTTTCTATGCATTCAAAACTATCTTTCTTGTATAAGCTTTATCTGAAAAATCTTTTACATACACAAATATAAATAATGTTTATAAAACAATTTACAGCTTAAGCTTAGAAAGAAAATTTACCTTATGACTACTTATATATTGAAATAATCTTCATCTAATCCTTTTTAACAAATACAGAACCCAAACATCTTATATGTTAGTTACAAAAACTCTCTTTAAAATTCTCGGAAAGATTTACCTACCTTTGTATTACTCCGATGTCAGTGTAGTTGGCCAACGACACTGGGCAAAATTTTTTGTAAAGGTCAAAATTGCCTCAAAATTGCTGGAATAAATTATCTCTCGACAAATAATTTTTATAAAAATATAGCTTTTTCTAGCTTAATTTACTAAAAGATACTTAAATATTCTATCAGGTTACAAAAACAAAATTATACTTGCAGTTGATATGTCAAATAGCGCTTATAAAAATATTATTTTCATTGTAATTAGCGGCATTGAGTACTTTCTGGTTCCACTTCGAATCTTTATTTATAATCAATCTAGACGTAGAAATATTAGTTTGCAAAGCGCATTTATTTATAATCAATTAAAATCAGCAGTTTTAATCTTGTAACAAGATTATGAATGACATAAAGCTTCGTTATACCGTTTCAAATAAATATGTTTAATAACTTCTATGTTGCTTGTGGAGCGCGGACAGAGTAGACTTCCAATCTTGAATGAATTACAAATCACTCAAAACTTACATTTTGCTTGTCGTAAAACAAATAAATCGCTCCCTAATTACTTCTTCCTTATATAATAAAGCCAACTCAATACATCGGAGGTCTAGATTGTTCTACGTCCTACTTCGAAGCATTAGTCACTCGCATGATGCAATATTTTAACGCGGTTTTACGATATCTATGTATAATTAGCTGTCAGTATAATTTTTAGCTGTTGTAAAATTTCACGCATTCTTCTTTAGCGCTCGGACTCAATGGTCGCTACCTTTTTTTGTGATATAATTAAAGCTAATTAAAACATGTCCTCTTATTTATTTTTATTACCTTCCGATAGTAACGGTTTTTTGAATTGGGGCATTTATCTATTAATTTGTTGATGTAATAGGTTTTAGAACAATTCTCGAAATTTTATTAAATAACGTAAACATGAGTTATTCTAGAGCTAATTCGAAGTTAACATCTTTCAAAGAAAACTATTCCTTATTGAAAGCTTATAAAATGGTATTTTTAACGAGAATGAAAACATTATGCAATTCACCTTTCAGAAACGTACGAATTAAAATATGTTCAATACTTTAAAAGTGTATGCGACTTATTTTTAGTGTGCGATAAATGTCTATACACGGATTTTCATATTAATAAAATGAATGAATGTAAATTTTACACTTGAGCATCATTTTAATACTTTATTTAACATGAAAACTTGTTTTGGGGTATCTTTCAGAAGTAATTATTTAAACACGACTAAAATGAACTAACATAATCCGTGAATTTAAAATTGGGCTTCGTCCTTAAGTTGTATGTGTCCTAAAAGTGCGTTAGTTTACATGGGAATCTTATTTTATATGCTAATGCAATACGTTTATGTTGATATAGGATAAAAAGTAAGTATTAATAAATTTTTCTTTTTCGCTCTGGTGACCTCATCATCACATCAATATATATATATATATATATATATATTGCTGTGATAAGGCGTTGTTTAAGGGTGTATTTTATAGCAAGGGTCGTGCAGGAATTAGAAATCATAATAGGAAGCAGAAAACTGCATTTATTTAATAGAAAATTGAGTAATTGGGATAGTTGGTAAATAGTAAGCAGTCAACATCCTGTATATAAAGTATAAGTAGTTTTAAGCGACGCAAATAGACACATTTTAGGACAAGAAGACGCATAGTTAGCATAGAAGTAAGTAATACAGGCATTAAGTAGATAACGAGTATTTAACACCCTGTAGATAAAGTTTTAGGTAATTTAGGTAATGCAAATAACGATATTTTTCAGTAGAAGCACGCGTATTTATAAGTAAACATAATAGAGGTAATTAAACACGCATTCAAAAGAATTCCAGTCAGTTATGATAATACGGAGATAAGAAATAGAGCTGGAAGAGGCGTTGTGTAAGTGCGTACAAACAATTAATGATTTTTAATAGTAAAGGTGATTAAAAATTGCGTAAATAAACAAGCAGATATGAAAATAGAAAGTCGAATTGCATCAGTTGTTTGTGTATAATATGGAAAAGCGATTATATTACTCAAAACACCGCATGTCTGATAACGAGGCAGCTGCGAGCAAACAACAATTATTTGGAGGACGAGAATGTTACATCAAAAACTACTTTAAATGCAAAGACTTTATTGGTTAAAATTAGCGACGGGCTTGTAGGCCATGCCCACAGACGGAGTAGGAAATTAATCATATATTAACAGCGACAGTGATAACGAACTCAGTTTTCAACTCAACAAAGGCCAAGTTGCGTCACTTTGAACCTAAGTACGACGCGGAAGAATAATTTAAAAGTAAAAATTGTTTAAGTGCGACGAAGATGAAAATTACTATTGCCAATTAAACGTAAGTAGATTTTGAAGAATTTATTTAAATTAAAACATAATAATAATAGGGCTCAGAGTCTGGGGAAAAATGATCTAAGTTGGAGGCGGATGAAAATATTCTGAGTCCGGTGAGAATAAATTACAAGTCTAAGTTGGAGGCGGATGAAAATGATTCTAAGTTTGATGATAATAATTCAAGTATAATAATTTAAATGATATTCTGAGGCTGATGAGAAAAAGTAATATAATAATTCGAATGATAGTCTGAGGCCGGTGAGCATAAATTCCAAGTCCAAGTGTGACAACAATAATTCAAGCGTGTGGATAGATAAAATTTTAAATGGGTATAATGCATGGAAAATTCTAGTTGATAATGGATGCGTCGATAATTTTGGTTGCGAGAAGGAAATAACGAAGTAAACAGACCAGGTTAGATTTTTTAGCTTTAAGACATTATTTTTCTATTTGAATTTAAATATTGGATATTGAATTTGCTTATTTAATATAAATTAATGTGACAAAGTCAACAAAACAACGAACTTGCATGCGTAGAAGGTGCGTTATATGATAAAGGGGTTTTGAACGTTCCAGGGTTTTTTTTTATAAAGACAATAGGTTTTTTGGTGACTTTAGATTGATTGAATAGCATATGATTTTTTGAGATAAATGAGATTTACAACATTAATTAATTGAAAAGTGTATTTTAAATAATTTACAAAACCTGTACATAATATTTGTTTTTATTATATGGAATTGAATTAACTTTATTTTTATAATTCAAAATAAAAGCTAGTCGAGCCAAACAAATGATAAAATTTATGGGAGTGTAATTTGGTAATTTAAAAAGAGAGGAGGAATCAAGTAGAAAATGCCATTGATATCAAAGAAGGCGTTATCACATCAAAGTTTTGTTATTGGTCGACACAAGGTCGGTTCAAGATAAAATCCTGTTAGTTCCTGGAGGGAGTTCATAGCATAAATATTTGACGGCCCAACGTCGGGGCGCGATAATTCCTGTTTATTCATAGCAATATATATATATATATATATATATATATATATATATATAAAGTAAGATGTATCTGTAGACAAACTCTTATGAAAATAATAAGAGCCATTGACAAATACAAATCGGGCTGGTAGTTATATAGTAGTTATATAATGGCTATATAACTACCAGCCCGATTTGTATTTGTCAATGGCTCTTATTATTTTCATAAGAGTTTGTTTACAGATACATCTTACTTTATATACAATTTTCTTATTGCGGACTGCATATAACTTGTCTTTATATATATATATATATATATATATATAGAATGCTGTGAATCCTCTCATATCTGCAGGAACTGGCCCTTTCAAAAAAAAACATTCGAGCCCACGTTGGGCGCCAAGAATGCTGTGAAACCTACAGAAAGCCTCTCCATTAATCTTAAACTAAGGTTTTCAAATCGAGCCCCACAGATTGGGCGTCAAGAATGCTGTGAAACCTTTTAAATTAACTGGTCCGTTGACTTTCTTCTGTTAATCGCCTCTTTACTCTTTTCCGCCTCGGCTGCTCACCTAGTTAAAACTTTCATCCTCAATCATAAAAAAACAAACACATTCCTATCACAAACATCAACGTTAACTCTATTTACATCAATATTCATAATACATTAAAATTTCAAAATTAAATTTCAGCATAAATTTCAGTATCAGAAAACTTCAAGATTAAATTTATTATCATTTTAATATGCATCCAGATTTAAAGTCCTTGTAGGATGCCTACTAATTAATATAACAATATACACAGACCTGAGTCTGTGTGCAAAGTGAGCATCTCCCACCCCTTTACGTTAATTAACCAGGTTCGTCTAATTGAGCTCAAAGACATACCCAAATTTTCATCATAATCAAGAACATAAATACTAAATACCCCTTTCTACTTAAACTAGAAAATTTCACCTTAAAATTAAAAATTTGTTGTTAGTACAAATTCACTACTGTCCATTTTAAGTAAACAAATTATAAAGTTATTCAACACACACCAAAACATCAAAAATCGAACAACAAAGCATAAGTTACCTGAAGGTTAATGCACTCGTGGCTCCAATGTACATCGTCCTCTGTTAATCACACCATTCCAACTGGGTTATGTTTAGGTCCTCGGATTACTGGTCGTCTTTAAAATTTTCTACACCACCATTCATCTAAAGTTGTTCAGTGCTCTTCCGGAACTCATCTGTGTATATCTGTATCTTGTTTTGTGGATCTAGTCACGTTTACGAATCATTTAATTATTAACACCCCCGAAAAATAGCAAAGAAATTCATACTTCTTTCACGCTATACGCCAAAACTGCCTACTTTTGTGTATTCATTTGTCGTTGCAAATTTGAATAATTGGTACAGTGATACTAGACTTTATTACCTTGCATCTTCTTTTCTAAGTGCAATAAATTACTTTCATCGTAGTACGTAAAGAGCAAACTGTTTTAAAGTATTAAATAATCACCAAAATATACGAGCAAACTGTTTAAATTATTCAATCAAAGTCGAAAACTAAGAGAGAGAAACTCATATTAACACGGGTATATATAATCGCTAGCCTATACGTCGCTTTTGTCCTCAAAACGGACAGTTTCTAGAATTTCGCATACTATGTTCCCATCTCGACCGCCCGGCATGCGGTTCTTATTAAATTTGCGCTCGCACCAGTTAAATCTCAGAAATTTCCACACGGCTCGCAGCGTCTGAGAATAACTAATTAATTTTTATATAGAAATGTTATTTTTACCTCTCATGTTTGCCTTTTATTTTTAACCAATCGCAACCCAGTGACGTTGCTCAAATCACGCCTTTTACTATATGTGTCTCTGTCTTGCGCATATTATCCGTCTCTATCTATCCTGTTCCGAGTGGTACAAATCGATACCCCCTAGCATCGGCTATTTTCAATCCACGTGGACTGTGAAATAACCCACCTTATTAGCATTTCTCGTGAATATTAAGCGACGGTTTCTCCAACATTCTTTGTAACCATTTGTTATCTGCAAAATTTACGCAGAACGAGACTTTTAAAAATACGCAGGTGTTCAATCGTCCTACTTCTAAATAACACTTCTACGATTTGAATATTATTGGGTTTTTACATGCTTTTATACATATTATATGTTACTAATGGTTCAATTAGCTCCAATTAAAATAATACCCTTTAATTTTTAGTAAATCCTAATCAAATATTCAATTATTATCTGTACATTTTGTTTAATACTCGTTACCCAAACTTGAATCAATTAATATACATTTTGCACGTAATTTCCATTTGATTCTTTACTCGGAATAATTAAATTACACGTTGAGCATTTTCATACTGCTTCTTTTTATAGAAAGCGTCTTGTAAATAATTTAAATCTCTTATTTTTAATGAAACGAATGAATTTTTATTCTCCACGGTTTTTTTTTAATAAAGCGTATTATCTAATAAAATTCCTTATACACGGTGATTAAAATTATTTGATGTAATTAATTAATTTTCTACACTGGTCTAAATATGAGTAATATATATTGCTGTAATAAAGGCCGCGCATTTGGCCGTTACTGAAAAAGTAATAGGAAACACATACTGCAATTTATAAAACTTGAAATTATTCACATACCTTCCTTTTGAATTTTGCTTGGCTAGCTCAACGGAATTAACGGAGTTTACGAAATTAAATCAATCTCAGCAATATCATAAAACATCTATACAGTCTAAAATATTTTCTCTCATAGAAAAGAATATAGAACATTTACAGCATAGCTTCTTTCAAACACGATCTTATTCCTAACAAGTACCTATTTTAAAAAATGTTGCTAAACTTATCTATGTTTAAATTTACAGAACTCAAATTTCTTCTCTTGTGGATAATTTACCTGGCTTTGATTTCCACGCTTGTAAGGGTGTTTTGGCCAAAAATCATCGACAGATAGTCTATGTAAAAAATCAGAGCTTGTCGAACTCTGACCACAAACTTTCCTGGTAAAAACCCTTACAGAAATATTAGATGATTAGGATTTATTTTACCTTAAATTAAATGACAAATACTCAAACATCAGTTATAAATAAAAAAAATTGTAGGAGTAATGCTTGTCAAATCCAAAAGCACTATTCCAATTCGTAATTAACAGTATTAAATATATTCGGCTTCTATTTTTAACTTGACGTTCAAATCCCAGCTTACAAAATCAAGCATTTTTGTTTAAATCTTCCTTCTAATTAATTTAAAGTAGCGTTGTATCGAGGAATTTCCCTCTTCATTGAATTTTACAATAATTACATATAAGAACTTCCATATTTATGCAGGTTACGTTTAAAAATTACTTATCTATTCACTGCTATATTGTAAGTATTAAATTAGGTATGCGTATTGCATAATTAAAAACAACTCTTCGCGACTTAATGAAATCGGATGACTTAATTGAACATCTTTACATATTGCTTCGTTGCACGAATTTATGGATTAATCTAACATCGACTGGCTCTGCTTATATATATATATATATATATATATATATAAATTATTTAGTTCTAGAGTTTTCGAGCTTATATTGGATTCCATTCCAAAGACTACACACCTACCTGTATTACTTTTCTTGAAATTACTCGTCTTATACCTCATTAGCGTGATTTATTTCTTAGTGACGTGCGCTGTCCGTCCTACTCTAACACGTAAGGTTATTGTGGTGTCGCATACTAATCCAGTAGTAACGCAAAAGATAATAAATAATTCGTATTGATTGTATGGGTTTTTAGTGTTCCTGCTGCTTTTTAGAATAAATTTGTTAATTAGGTATTTACGTAGTTATAAGTACAGATGACGCATTTTCTCTCTTAATCCCAAAACTTCTAAAGAATAATTTATTTAAAATTGAATTTATGTTATACAGAATTAATGTGGCTAATTATTTTAAAGCTTTAATTGCTTTATCTACGGGTTTTGCGCATGCAGAAAGGCCCGCATTCTTGATGCTTAAAAAATATTTGCTTTCACGGTAAACTAAACCGGTTTTTCAATACACAAGATTATTTTATAAAGATTAAAGCATTATCAAGATTGATTATAGTTTTGTTTTATATGAAATGCGTAGAGCTGGCACTATTTATGCTATTTACAGCAAATGTAGAGCATATTTTAGACACCGGAAATGTATTTCTATGATAATTATTCAGCTAAAATAAATGGCTTTGTATTTACGTTTGAAATTGATCGGATTTGTATAAGATTTATCGTTTAAGAATTGAACTTTTTGTTTTTCATGTACAGCTTAAATTTGTAAACATTATTGATTTAAAAATTGGAGTTTTTAAATATACGGAAAGTGTGTTCTGCTTTGCACTTAATGGCTGTCATTACAATACGCTTTTATTATACAGGGTGATTATCTACACGCACAGAATTGCGTTTTCGCTTGAAAAAAAGTAAGCTTGTATTATACTGGGTGCAACTATGAGTTTTTGGAAATTTCTATCTTCTCCGGATTCTTTTATATCTTGGTGGATTTTATTTGTAGCATTTGGGTTTCAATGATCTTTATATATATATATATATATATATATATATATATATATATATATATATATTATATTGCTTTGATAAGGGGGTGGTTTAAGTGTATATTAAGTCATAGAGGTCGTAAGATTAATGTAAGTATTATTTACGTTAAGGAAACCAAACAATTCCATCATTAAATAGGAGTAAATCGACTATTTTACATAAAGTCAATAGCGAGCACACTGTATATAAATCATAACCAATTTAATTCACAAGAAAGAAACTCATTCTGCAATAATCAGATACTATTTAGCAAAAATAATAATGTGTACGTTGTATAATACGTTTTAAGTTAAATATGCAAGTCCAGAACTGGAAAGAAACGAGCAAAATTAGGTTTTAACGCAACGAAATTCATCAAAATAAACACGTAATAGGGGAAGATAAATAACCTGGCATAATAACTATTTAATAAAATCAAGCCAATTATTAGAAATACGAATACGTGACAAAAGAAAATGGAATTTGATATAATCTAACATATTTGGGATAACAAACAAAATGTATAACAGGCGGTCCGTGATGCGATAAGGTTTGAACCATAGTCGACAGAAACATGAAAGACGTTACAGAATGCAATGAAAATTTAGAATTTCTGAAAAATAAACTGCACGAAGTTGAACTTCTACGTGTGAGATCAAGCGTCTGAACAAGAATCGGAACAAGGAAATTTTAGAAATACCGATTTCTGCAGAGATAGGCGCAAAGTACAACGCGTTGATCAACAAACAAATGATGTATACCAATAAGAAAATTGATAGGTGCAGTCTATAAATACTATGGGCACCTTGTAAACATTCAGTATTTCTTCGAGAAGGCACTAACCACGTAAATTAGAAGTTAAATATTACGTAAGAGTGAACTTTGTGAAAGTTAATAATTTATTAAAATAGTGAAAATTGAAAGTGCCAATTTATATAATGAGAAATAGCCGTTTTGATATTAAAACGTAAGATCAACTATTAATTGAATTTTTTCTAGTATTAAGAATTTAGGGCTCTAAGTGTACCTCCAAATATACTTCTAATTAAATGTCTGAATGTACCTAAAATATCCGTCAGAATATACTTCTGAATATTCGTCTGAATGCACTTCTGAAGGTACCTTTAAACAAACCTCCAGATTTAAATATCTGTCTAAATAAATAGCTACAAACAGACTTCAAGAAAATTTTAAATAAACGTACAAGGAAACATAAAATAAACGTCAAAATACTCAAATTGAACCGCAAGTAAACTCCAAGTCATTCCAAGAATCCGAGGAAAAAATTCAAGCAACAATTAATTAATCATTCTTGTCAACAAGTGAACAAAACCACGCTAACGGGTCAAGCTTTAACAATTCATTGATATTCAGAGGTAGTTTCTAAAGTCACGCAGGGAAAACACAGGTCAGCGATTTTATTCGTTATTAGTATGACTGTTTTTCAATTTTTAACATTTAACGTTTGCTATTTCAAATATCTGTAAGGGTCATCAAAAATCATTTGAGAATTTGAATAATAAAGAAAGAATCGTTTTGAACGTTCAAAAAGTGATTAAAGGTAATTACAGTGGTATATTTTTGCTGGCTTTCTGGGAACATAAATTTTGGTGAAATCAGATAAGTATCGATATTTTATTCAGGGGCTAATTTTTGACTATTAAACAAATTAATAAGTTATTGACATAAAAGTCTACACATTATCGATTATTATATTGTATATTTTTGGATTGTTTCATTTTCATTTTCATTTACATTATTTTAACAGATAGGAAATAGATAAAAAAAGGGTTAAACAATCTTTATTGTCGTGACGTAAGGCACACTGTGTTTAATAGATTTTGCTAGCCGAGGCATACAAATTCAAGAGATTATAGGATTTAGAAACGCAGAGGATAAAACCAGAGTACGAACATAACAGTATAGTTTTAAAAGGCGACGGCAACGTTAGGGGCTGTGACATAGCAAAGTTGTATAACGAAATAATTGTGGGCAGAAATTCACAGCAAATAAATATAACGACCAACTAGGGGTTATTTACAGCAATATATATATATATATATATATATATATATATATATATATATATTGATATGACAACGCTGCCCGCCGATGTAATAAACGTCCAGTTTCCTTATATCCACCACCGCTTTGTATCTTTTAATATCCTAATTTTAATTATGCCACGGCTAGCTTAGTCTAATTCACACAGAGTGCACAAGGTTACGATAACAAATAATTTACCCCTCCCTTCTTATCAATTACTTTTCCTACTTTAAATGAGAAAAACGAAATCGACTAACGTTTGAACTGTTCTCAATTTGAATGAATCCTGTCTGCTTATCAAATTCGCCTGTTATACAAGGACTGCCCCATTTAATATTCATTAGTTATCAGTACTGTTTGTTCAAAGTTTACGACCAGCCATAGAATGTTTTGAATATGTTTGGGCTTTTACAAGCATACATCTCATAATCGTTCGGCGAAACGATTTCTTGGTCACGTAGTCTACTAGGATTTCTATTATGTATTGATCTTTGACCGTTTGTTTTAATGTTAGTACAAGAAATTTTAATTCGCCTTGGCACGTAATAATAACTTATGGCTTTGTTTGTCTAGATAATACTTTGGGTATTGTATAAAATTTATGCAGAAAATCACGTAGGAGGAATGACGTAAATTAACATATTTCTGTTTACCTCCTGTGTTTGCAAAACTTATTTCTTTTGAAAAGTGCATTTATTATCAAGACGCTTTGCTATCTCTTTTCATTATCGCATGTTTAATTTTAATAGACATTGCGTCATGATTTTCTAGCATTAATCGTATTTCATGCGTATTTATTTACAGTTTAAGAATGCTTTTTGGTTTAAAACGAGTTTGATTGCGGGTATAGTTATTTATTTTGCTGAATGCGTTTTTATTGTTAAAGGACATGCTTCCCGGCATTGATTAAACTCATTCGTGATCCTTATACAGGGTGTTGAATGTTTGCTCTTTGCATAATATGCGAATTACGTATTTTCCATAATAAATAAATGTAGTCTTCTAACATCTAGTACTATTTACATGTGTTGTGTGACCATTATGACTCAATATACCCCTTATCCCTTATCATAACAATATATATATATATATATATATATATATATATATATATTACTGTGAGGTTTGCGCTCTTGACTCGTGCCCTACACTTTGGGCGTCAGAATACTGTGAGGTATACCTATATACTCGCCCTCTAATTCGGGACCCTGCTATTTGGAAGTCATAAATGTTATGTAGTTCTTGAAAATTGCCCTCGGCTGCTCTACACTTCGTTTCTACTAGCTAAAATTTCTTAAAATTAACACAGACACCTACCTGTTAAATCTAAAAACTCTCGCTCAATATCACCATGCTGAAAGCTAAATAGAAATTCACACCTTACAATCACACACTCAAAAATAACTCAATTCACCAAATATATCACACTCTATTAACATGAGATCAATATTACATTTTCAAAAATGTCATTTCTTTATTTACACTCGTATTGTCAACAATTTCATAATAATAATAATAGTAATTCAGATCGATAACCCTTTTTAAACACACATTTTTAATTAAAGCAAGAAGGCGTTCCTCATACCTTACATTAACCCTTTGTCTTATCATCAGCTCATAGTAAAACTCTATAAATGTGCATACTAATTTACTGCACTACCAAATATCAATAAGCCTTCTATACCTCTTTACAAACTCCTGGTTATGTAAATCAATTAATTATTCTTGATTTTCAAAACTAAATTTCCATTTCCTTTTAAAGTCTCATAAATTTCAGTTTATAAAATGTATAACAGTAAAAAACACCAAAACCATGGAAAATATTCACCACTCAATGTTCTATATAATGGCCTACCTGGTAACTATCTTCTGAATGTTGTCCACCAACTAGCCCTTAGAGATGCTGCCGCCCAGTGGGTCCTCAGTCCATCAAGTAACTCCCCGGTCGAATCACCATGTCTGCCGCTACTCCAAACTATCTTTCTATAAACAATATCCTACCATAAACATCCAATTTCCGAAATCTTACTCCTCTTATTCCAAATTAAATTTAATACCCAAAAATCGCTGCTTTCATCATCCAAATAATTTTAATCTTTACTCATTTCGTGCATTCCAACAACACAATAACATACAAGATTAACTTTCAGTTAAGTAGCTTTTAAATAACTTTTCACAAAAATTTTGGAAATCTTTTTTTGTACCACACATTCATCAATAACAAATAAAATTAGGTTTTGAACTACCATTTTATACAAAAACATCGAAATGGCGTTTTTGATTTTTATGGTTTCCAGTAACAAATTTACCTAAAATTAAGATAAGTTGTTGTGTCAGCATTAATTATTGTCCTAGATTTTCAATTTCTCTTTTTGTCTCTGTTGCTTAAATAATTTTTGCAGCATAAATGAAAGAAATAAAAATGTTTCCAAACACTTTGTTATTAAAGATGTGTTATATTTTTCTTAATTTTGTGCTCAAATATTGTGAGATTCGAGACGAGACAAAACTATTATGCGAAACGTGATTCGATACGAATTTAGCTTTTTCTTTTGCGAGACGCGACAAGATTTATAAATATCTCGTCTCGTAAGTCTCGTGTGTATCGCTACTACAGTTTTAAAGGCTAATTAAGATTACATTTTAAACTATGCATAAGGTTAAAATACGTTGAAGTAACCAAATGTAGCGATAAACAAGAAGAAATTACTAAAGTTAACATCATCATCATTAGGTCTGCAGTCCTGGAACTGGTTAGACGCGTACCATTATTGTTTCCTATTCTGAACTAACCTACAGATTTCCCTGGAATTTGCACAGTCTGCATCTATCACTATCTGATCTAGGTCTACATCTACCTCTTTTTTCCTATCTCTGCTTGTAATATATCCCATACTATTTAAATCCCTTAGAACGTATTCTGTTTTTCTATTTCTCTTATCTTTTTCCTCAGATATCCTTGTTCCCCTACTATTTCTATAACCTATTTGTTATTATCTTTGTCTGTTCATGCTATCATCGTCCTCGTACATCTGAAGCACAGCATTTCAAAAGGCTGCTACCGTTTTCCTGTCTGCATTTCAGACTGCCCGTATTTCATAGGCATACTGTGCTGTGCTCCACACATATGCTTTCAACAATTTTCTTGTTGTTCCATGTTTGTTGTCTTTCCTCATAGGCGCTGTTTTTTCTTGTTAGATGCAGTTCGGCCACCTTCTATTGTTTTACAATTATATACCCTATCTCTCCGACCTTCAGTGGTTGTGAAGAGAGGTAAGCAGCCTGTGGCTGCCAAGTTCCCCCAACACTTAACCATTTACAATTTTTTAATATATTTTCCAATATATCTTTTCGCACAGTCATCATTAGTTGCAGATATTTCGCAACCAACAACTAGTTGTTTATACTAATCATCAGATTTATCTACGTTTATTTTTTCGTCATTAGGTTTTCCGTCTCAAAACTTGTTAGACACGTACCTGCACTTATTTATATTCTGAACTAGCCTACATCGTTTCCTGAAATTCTCACACAGCATGTGTATAAAGCTCGTTCCCCTTCTATGGTTTTCTAATTTTATGCCCTATTTCACCGAGATTCAGTGAAGGGGGTTAAGCAACCTGTGGCTACCAAGATCCTCCAACACTTAGACATTTGCCGAAGTAATGGTTTTCTAGTAAATCCTTTCACACACTTAACATTATTCGAGAATATTGCCCAACCAATTCTTGTAGTTACTTATAATAATCATCATGTTTAAGCACAGTTATTTTTTCGTCATTAGTTTATCCATCTTGGGAATGGTTGGATGCGCACCTCTATTGATTTCTATTCTGGGCTAGCCTACACACCTCCCTTAAACCCCTACAGCCTACATCTTTTACTATCTGTGTGCAGTAGTCTAACCTATGTTTGCCTCTTCTTCTCTTTTTCCTATCTCTGCTTCTAATATATTTCGCACTATTCCCTCATGCCGTAGTATGTGGCCTATCATCTTATCTCTCCTATTTTTTGCCGTTTTCCACATATTTCATTCTTCCCCTACCATTTTTAGTACTTTATCGTTCTTAACTTTGTCTGTCCCTGATATCTTCATCATACGTCTGTAGCACCACATTTCAACGGCTTCTACCTTTTTCTTGTCCGCTTTTCCTACTGTCCGGGCTTCACAGCCGTACAGTGCTGTGCTTTACACATATGTTTTAAGCAATCTTTTCCTTGTTTTTATGTTTGTGATCTTTGAGCACAGTAGTTGCTTTTTCTTGTTAAATGTAGCACGACCTTGTGCTGATCTTTGTTTTATATCTTTGTGCTTTTTCCATCTTGCGTTATTTGGCTTCCTAGGTAGCAGAAATCTTTTACCACTTGTAAGTTCGTGTTACATACTTGTATTCTTGTTTTTGATTTATTTTCCCCACCTTTGCATACTAGAACTATAGTTTTAGTTTTGTTAATTTCATACCGTATCTCTCTGTTAGAACCGTTTCCATTTCATTAAGAGCAGCTTCTAACTCTTCCTTGCTAGACGCTAATACCGCTATATCATATGCAAATCTAAGCATATCAATTTTTTGTCCCTGCATAGTAATTCCAAATGTCTTCTTGCATTTGACAGTATTCATTGCCTCTTCTATGTGCATGTTAAAAATCAACGAGGATAGGGCACATCCCTGTCTCACCCCTTTCCTAATGTTTACTTCTCTACGTTCCTGCTCTAATTCTATTACTGCTGTTTGCTCTTTGTATAAGCTATGTACTATTCGTCTATCCCTATAACTCATTCCAATCTTTTTGAGTATTTCAAACATTTTTTTCCATTTTACATTGTCGAATGTTTTTTCCAGATCTACAAACCATATATACACGCTTTCTCCTTTTTCTATTGTTTTTTCCATTATCACTCTCAGAGCTAAAATAGCCTCCCGTATTCCCCTGTTTCGCCTAAACCCCAATTGGTATTCTCCTCGTATTTCTTCCGCCCGTTTTTCTATTCGTCTTTGCACAATTCTAGTTAATATTTTTGACACGTGTGCTGTCAAACTCATTGTTCGAAAGTTTTCACATCTACCCGCGCTTTTCTTTTTTGGCATAGTTATTATGATGCTACGGTTAAAATCTTTGGGTATCTCGCCTGTCTCATACATATAGTTTACAAGTTGGAAGAGACTTTTTGTTACTGCTTGTCCAGTGGTTTTCAAAGTTTCTGCTTGCACCTTATCTGTACTCGGAGCCTTACCATTTTTCAGACCCTTTAATGCTAATTCAAACTCATCTCAAGTATAGGATAACCCAAATCATCATTTTCAATATGTGATTCCTGTTCTAATGCAGTTAGTTCCTCTCCTGCATATAAATTCCCTATATATTCTTGTCATCTACCCACTTTCTCTACGTTTTCTATGATGACGTTTCCTTGTGCGTCCCTTATATTTTTGTTATACGGTTTAATATCCCTAAAATTTATTCTAATTAATTTATATGTTTGGTCTGTCTTTCCTATTTTCATTTTCGTTTGCACCTCTTTGCACTTTTCATCAATCCATTGTTCTTTAGCTTTGCTGCATTTTCGAATAATTTCTCATTTTATGGCTTTGTATCTTTGCTTTTCTGTTTAGTCTGATTTATTTTTGTATTTTCGTTTTTCTTCTATTAAATTCAAGATATCCTTTGTTATTCATGGCTTCTTATTTTCTTTTTGTGTATACCCAGAATATCTCTGGCCGCCATGTCTAGGCTGGATTTAATGTTATTCCATTCTGTTTCTACTTCCTTAGTATCAGATATTTTCCCTATATCTTTGAGCAATTCATTTGACTTTTTTTTAATCTTTTTTGAATATCTTTATGTTTTAGTTTCTCTAAGTCCAAGTGCCTTTTTCCGTTTCTTTTCTTCACATTTATAAATTAAATGCGGCCTTCATAATTACGATGTTGTGGTCAGTATCTATATCTGCTTCTGGGTAGCTTCTACAGTCTTTTACTTGATTCCTAAACCGTTGTCTAACAAGAATGTAATCTATTCGATATCTTCCTATATCTCCTGGCATCTTCCACGTATATCGTCTTCTAGCATGATGTTGAAATAATGTGTTTGTGATAATTAAATTGTTCTTGTCGCAAAATTCTACCAGCCTATTTCCCCTGTCGTTTCTCGTGCCTAAATCAAATAAACCTACTACCGCTCCTGCCCTACCCTCACCTACCACGGCATTAAAATCTCCCGTAATTATTAAATTTTCATGTCCTTCTACGTATCTTAATATGTCTTCGATATCTTTGTAGATGACTTCTACCTTTTCGTCACTGTAGCTAGAGTTGTGCATGTATACTTGTATTATTACTGTGTTTACCGGTTTAGATTCTAATCTAACCATGAGTACTCTTTCGTTCTTTTGTAAGTAATTTTTTTCACAGTATCCTATGTTTTTCCGCATAACTATCTCCACACCCAAATTTCATTCCTCTGCTTCTGTATGAATTACCCTGAAGTCTCCACTCCTGAAATCTCCCGCCTCTGGCTACCGAACTTCGCTGATCCGTACTATGTCTAGTGGTAACTTATTCATTTCGATTTTTAGGTTCTCTAGCTTATCTACTTGCTTCATACTTCTAACATTCCACGCTCCGACTTGCAGAATGTTCCCGACTCTTATTTTTAACTTTCCGATCGCATCCTCCTCCCCTCTCGGAGATCCAAATGGGGGACTATTTTAACTCTGAAATCTTTTATCCCAGAGAATGCCATCATGTTTGTTACAATTTAAGTACGCTGTGTACTTGGGAGATAATGTGGTGGTTTCCCGTTGCTTTCCACGTCGCGGTAGTGTGTCTTATACTGCCATACCGACCCCTATAGTCTCTGCCAATCTAAGTACCGAAAGAGCCGCTGCCCTCTTTCGGGGACCTGTCTTAGTCTGGTTCCTCACTAACGACCCTACTACTTTGGTTGGTCTTGTAGTTTGGCTCTTTAGCTCATTAGAACACTCAAGCCATTTCACCTGTTCTAGTAATTTAGAACTTCGGCAAGGTGCAGGTCAATTCGAAATGGAAAGTTAACATCGAAAAATATAAATATGGTGCGATTCTTAAATCCGGGTATATAACATATGACCGTGTGTTTAAATACCGCATTACGTCATTTAGTTTAAATTGTAGAAAAAAATGTTATTTCGAAGCAACCAACTAAAACACAAAATCAGCTCAAATTAAACACAAATTTGTTACATAACTATAAACATTTCAAGCTTGCCCTTGTAATACTGCCATACATTGTAATAAATAACGTGTTGTCTTGTTTTATTAGTATGTAGAATGTAAATTTAAAAACCCATTGTATTTAACAAACCAAACAATTGTCCATAACTGTATAAATTATCACTAGTCTATACAATTCCGCGATTTTTCATAGTAAAGGTCAGTTTATATACAGCTTAAATTAAAACGGTGATGTATTCTATTCAACGTAAAGGTCGGTTGCACTTTACAAAACCTGTTACATAAAGGAAATTTGCGATTTCAAGGCGTTGCATGATTAAAAATAATTAAAAGCGTTTAAAATAACAACTGTTTGGAAGTGGTAGTCTTAACTGCGTATTACTTCATATTTGTTATTTTGTTTACGAAACTAAAGATATTCTTTATACATAGCAAATCTTCAACTTCACACTCAGTCGTCTGCCTACTTATATACTACATGATTTGGAAGATGCTTAGCTCAACTCATGATTTAGAGATTTTGAAATAATGAAGTTTTTTGAATTTTGTAAATATTATTACCATGCCAACGAAATCTTGAGACCGTTTTCTTCTTACAAATATACGATTCATTGGAATAGTTGGGGTTGTGATGTTGGTATCATGAAGATCAGTAGCATAACTACGAGCCCCCCCCTCCCCCGCCGCAAATATTTTTGTATAGACCTCGTTTAAGATTTACTACTGGCCTGTGTATTTCCATGTTTTCTAGTTAGAGTATCTATGGAGAAGAATCAAATACATTGTATAGTAATCAAGTGTTTTATTATACAACCAAATTACTTACATTGAAAATTTATAAATTAATTGACACTAAACTACAATATATTTATACAACTCACAAAATAATAAAATTTCAGATATTGACACAGCAAAAAGAGAAATGCTAATGCATAGCTGATTCTCAAAATCTAATTTAAAAATCATTTTCTTCTTGTCTGGTTTGCTGCAAATTCAGTTATTGCATCATCGATACTCATGTTTTTGTCAGGTTCGTACCTTATTGGCGAGATAGATTAATCATCTAATATATCTTGTGGAGTGTGATTTCTAAGATAGGTTATGCAAAAGAGCTCTCCGCGGCGCTTGCAGTGCCAACAAGGAAAGTTAAGAACAATCTAATGTTGTTATTGCTTTTGGAAATCTCTTAGAACCGGTAGGACTCGGAGAGTACTAAATATTCTAAGAAATGTAATTCCTGCTAATTTTATGTTCTTTTCTATTCGATCGAATCTCCATCTTCTATTAAAATAAATAATGATTATTCTTTTTTAGTTTTTGTTTTACATAAAATGTAAGTTGTACGTTACTGTCATGGAAAAATTCTTTCATTATTTACAGGGTTTTGTTGTTTTAATATCCTCATTTACTGTTTCTATTGCTTCTTTAAATTTACACTTCTCCGCTTATAAATTACGACAATAGTTTTTGTTGTTTTGTGCTATCTTTCTTAATCCAATGCCTCTTTTCTAGAACTATTTGCTAATCCATTTTACCTTCCTTTGTCAGTTAGGCTTGCTACATAACATTCAATCCTCTCTTTTTAATATTAGTACTTCCTTTTGAACCATTCTTACTATTTGCTGTATTCAACAATTATCTTCAGCTATTTTTTAATGTATCTATTTCCAATTCATGCAAATCTTCATATTTCAAAGAGCTTCTTCATTTCTTTGTACGTAAGCTTCTGATCTTGCATCAATCACTTAGTTTTTTTTATATCATTCTGACGTAGCCCCTTTAACACTTTATTTATTTGTTTTCAATCATTCTTAATTTTACTTTGTATCTAGTATTAGTAAATTACAATATCCAATGAAATTTATATCTAGCAGCGTATTTGGACAAGGATTCCATTCCGTTACTACATCTACGTCTTTGATATATAACCCACTAAATAAGAAAGTCATTGAACAAGCGTTTATCACCACCAGCATCCAAAAAACGCAAAATCGCAAAGACAATATCAAAATTAAACGACAAGCATAATTTAATAGAATGAGTAACGAAAACCGGAAACCATGTTGCCACAACTTTCCTGCCACTGAAAGGTAATCATCTCAATAATACTATACGAATGTTATCTCAAATTTTTAAGATCAATTAAATTTCAATAATTTCCCCTTTCTCGTACGTGTTTTACTAGTAGCGTCCCTCTAAAAAAGGATATATGCTTTCGTTGCAATTCACATGTAAGCTCAAAAGCCACTTTTTCATTCGTCGTAATATCTTCCTCATGAGACAAATACTACACGACATTTTCAAAATATCATATACTATTTACAAGCACAGAGTGTGTTATCTGTAAAATCAAATTACCATTATTTCTTATACGGTTGTCATAAAAAAACCCATAAATACTTTACACAAAAGTAACACTAAGGACAAATTTTACTGTCAACACCCTTTAAACACATCTCCTTAACTAATTCATCAACTATCGATAAATAACATATGCAAGTTACGTTTCGGGCCTTGGGAGCGGTGTTTCTAAAAACTATTTCCAAGATTTCGTAACAATTTATTGATTTAACTTAAACAGAAATTATAAGGGAATTTTGACAAACTGGTTAAAATAACTTTAAATCGAAATAAATTAATTAATTGAACTAATATTATGAGTTACCTAAGCAAACTGCAATGCTAAAGCTGAATACTTTGTCTGTCTGCCGGGTCTTGGGGCTCCTGGGCTATTTATAATGTCCTTGCCCATCACAATTCTGTGGGAACTTGCAGAGCTCGTGTCTGCTTATTCTTAATTATATTTATTTTTACAATGTTATAATCTTACTTTCTAGGTAATTGCGGTATCTTTACCGTATGTGACCTGCCACCTGCAGTATCACTATCATCTTGAATACATTGTATTGCATCTGTTCTCATGAACTGTTAATAACCTTTTTATATCTATCCTCGAATTACATTGTTGTAATTGACTTATGATTTCTTTAACAATTTCTAATAATTTCCTATTAGATTCTATTATTCAATATATATAGTATATATATATATATATATATATATATATATATATACTGAGGGATACATAACTCCTCCTGACGTAAATAAAAAATTATGGTTTTTCTTGCTTACTTTTTTAATTCATAAAATTCATTATTTAATTTCATTATTTAAAATTTATTGGTTCTAAGAGTACACCTATTGTTTCTTTATTTCTCTTTATTTCCTTAAATCTAAAACTGTTTTCTTTATTCTTATATCTAAGATACATTTTGTAAAATACATATATAATTAGAAAAAAATTTAAATGATTATCACAATTGTCCAAACGCTTATGTTGTCATAGTGTAGCTTGGGAACTTTGAGTTCACTTAAATGTTCTTTGTAGTTTTCTATGAAATTCATGGCGTGGTTGAGGTCGTCCAATTCTAGATGTTCTAGTTGCATGGGCTTTTGGATTATTTTTTCATCTTCTGATTGTTCTATCTTGAACTGTAGTTCTGGCAAATTTGCGAGTTTCTTTGTTGCTATGGGGTCTTGATAAACTCTGATTATTTCGTCTTTCATTTTAAATAAGTCTTCTTTGAGGGTGATTAATTTACTTCCGGTTAGTGCTAGGTTGTTTTCGTCTTGATTGCAGTGGACGGTTGCTATTACTTTTGTTGGGAAATGGCGATCCATTTGTTTTCTGTAACTTTTTGAATTTTCATGTTGGTTATTTGTACGGGTTTGGCTTCACAGATTCCGTAATAATTTGAAAATTTTAATAATTTTACTTCGCACGGGCTGTCTTCTTGAATAGCTCTTGTTGTCAGTGATTGGCATAAATATTAGTTTGGGGTGACTTCGGTACATTTTTCGTTGGTATAACTATATCTTAGTTCATTTAAAGAGAGGAATTTGGTCTTAGGTATGATAACTTAGTATGTGCTAGTAATTTTCATTGGAAAAGCAAATAAATGATAATAATTATAATTGTTACACTCTACTATTGGAATTTCTATTAAAAATATTACTTCGTTGTTCTTTATATAGCCTTTAACTATAGCTATTTTTTCAAATATAAGAATGTTTGATTCTTTACATCAAAGGATAATTTACTGTTGGTTATAAATGATCTAATTCTTAATTTATTCCTTCAATATGTCAGTTGGTTCGATGATACTAGAGTGTAGAGTATTTAATTTTGCAAATGTTACTGCGTTTTCTAAAGTTCGTAAAATTTGTTGAATTAATGAAAGGGTTGATATTATTTGAGTAAATATTGTATTGAATTTAATTAAATCTCGCATGCCTAACATGGTGGTTTGCATGTTAGTTTTAAGGGTCTGTATTCTGTTGGCTATACTGTCTTGATTTCTTACTATCTTTCTTAATGTTTCGTTGAATTTTATAATAGTTGATTGCGTTAATTATATTTGGTTGATATTTATGATTTTTATATCGTTTTGATTTTCAACTAATTGTTGTATTGCGTTGTCATAGCGTTCTGCGTCTTGGTTATCTAAGTTGCCTGTGATAACTTTTATTATGTTACCTAATCCGTTGATTAGTCTTCTTTTTCGTCTTGTACTTTGTTCTGTGGGTCTTAATCTGTTAAATTTACCTTCTATGTTTTTAATAGTGATTTCTATTATACTGTTATAATTCATCATTTCTATGGCGTATTCCTTTCCAAATTTTGCTGTGTCCATTGGTGGTTTTAATTGGTAATAATTACTTTTGATTGTTTGAAATTCTTGTTTTAGTTCCGCTAGATCGAATTTTTGTGCGAATGTTCAATAGTCTATGGTATTTCGATACTGCCTAATTTTATTGGTAGTATACCGACGTTATTTTTTATATCTTCTATTAGTATTTCGTTGTCCGTTCTACCTGGGCGGAGGTTGACGGTAAGGGTGATGATTGTCTATCTGAAATTACAGGGTGTTTAAATTTTCAGGTGAATGTATTTCGTTATCTTGCCGTTGTCTACTACGGCTATATCTTTGTCGGATATTCTCTTAATTTTAAATGGGCCTAAATTTCTGGGCGCCGTGTTATGTCGTTTACTTTGGAAATTTTTCTTGTATACGGTGTGTTCCATTGAAAATTTATTTGCGTCGGTATTCTTATTACGGGTTGTAGTGTTACGTTCCTTATCGTTATCTAATTTATCTTTTACTTTGTCATAGGTTATTTTTAGTTTTTCTTTGTGATCCTTGGCGTATTGCTGGTATACTTTTTTGTTATAAGGGGTGCGTGAATCTGAAAGTCCTAGAGTTAATTCTAATGGTATAAAATTGGTTGATGAGTGTTCTTTCTTATAATTTATTCTTAATAATCGGATTTGTTCTAACAGGGTTGAATGTAGTCGTTCAGTTAGTCCATTTGATTTAAGGTGGTTTTCAGTTATAAAATGAATTTTTACTTTGTGGAGATTTAAAGTGTTTTGTATTGTTTTTATAAACTTGCTGCCGTTATCTAAAGTTATAGTTTCGGGCGTTCCATAAAATGTAAAGTATTGTAAAAATCCTTGTGTTAAGTCAATGCTATTTTTAGAAGTGATGGATATTGCTTGGCCTATTTTGGTGAATGCGTCTACAATTGTTAAATAGTTTTGTGCATCTACTACTAAGGTATGGACATGTAATTTTTAAAATGGTTTGTCAGGAGTTTTGGTTAACATTAAGGGTATCTTTGGGAGTTTTCTGTCGTATTTTGCTTTGTCACATAGTTCACATTGATTAATAAAATCTGTAGTCAACTCTTTCATGTCTTTAAAATAATATCGTCTTATAAACTGCTTTATTGTCTCATTAATTCCACGATGGTTGGTTTTTCATCGTGTTGATTTCTAATTACATCATTTATTTCGTTAAGGACGTCAAATGTTATTAGTCTTCTTGTGCATCTGATAAGTTTAGCGCCTGAGTTACTGAATAATTTAACATACAATTCTGAAAATCTTTTGTATAAATGTTCGGTGTTAAAACAAAAATAAAACTGTATTTTCACCGGGATGTATTCGTTTAGGATTTTAATTACTTGTTCCTCGTTGTCATCTTTAGTTATTTGAATCTGGTATATTTTCTTGTTATCTACTTCTGTATATTTTACGAGATTGGGGTTTTTCAAAACTTCGGTAATTATAAATTGATTTGGTTTTATATCGATGGCTTCGTTTAATATTTTAATCGTGGTTTTAGGTTCTTCATTTTGTGTCGAGTGTATTGTGTCGATATCTTCTGGGTTTTCCCTTATTTCCGTTTCGTCTACGTTTCCTACAATTGATTCCGTTTCTAGTGCATTGAGTTGTATTCTACTTAAAGTGTCTGCGTTGTCATTATAAATTCCTTTTTGTATATAATTTCGTAGTCGTATTCCTCTAATCTGATTCTCCATCGTTGTGATTTTGAATTTCGTTTTTTAATTTTGCATAGCCATACTAATGGTCTATGGTCGGTGTATATGTAAAATTTTCTTCCGTACAGGTATGGTCTAAAGTATTTTGTTCTTTCTCTATGGTACTGTATTTCTGTTCGGTTTCAATTAGGGTTCTGGATACGTAGCTGATGGGTTTATCGCTACCTACTTTTCCTTGGCTCAATACTGCGCCTAATGCTACATTTGATGCGTCTGTCGTTAATATGAATAGTTTTGAAAAGTCCGGGTATTCTAATACGGGGTGGTTCATTAGTATATTTTAAATTTTATCTATGGCTTTAATGAATTCCGGGGTATGTTCAATTTTGATTTCCTTTTTTAAACAATTTGTCAGAGGCTTGGTCATCTGAGCGTAACCTTTAATGAATTTGCAGTAGTAACCACTAAGTCCTAAAAATCTTTTAATTTCCTTGTTTGTTTTTGGTATGGGGTAATTTAGTACTGCATTTGTTTTATCGGAGTTTGGCATTACTCCTTACGGTGTTATTAATTGTCCTAAGAATGATATTTTTTTCTGTAAAAATTCGCTTTTGGGCAATTGTACTTTGAAATGTGCTTTTCTCAGTCTTTCAAATACTTCTCGCAATCTTTCTATCTGTTCTACTAATGATGTTGAATAAACTATGATGTCGTCTAGGTATACAAGGCATTTCTCGTTGTGCATTCCTCATAATATATTGTCCATAACCTTCTGAAAAGTAGCGGGTGCGTTCTATAATCTAAATGGCATTCGTTTTTACTCATAATGTCCTTCCTCTAGGTGTGCTGAAGGTGGTTTCTGATGCAATTCTTTCATCCATTTCTACTTGATGATATCCTGATGCTGGGTCTGATGTTGAAAAATACTGGCATTTACCTAATTTGTCTAAAATTTCGATTATATTGGGTAGTGTATATTTGTCATCTACCGTTTTTTCGTTTAACTTTCTGTAGTCTATTATCATTTTGTATTTTCTCTTGCCCGAGGCGTCTAATTTCTTGGATACATTAATCTGGGGCTGCTTCATGGTGAGTTGAAGTGCTGGAATATGTCTTGTTCTAACAAGTCAGTTACTTGTCTGTCAACTTCTTCTTGGCTTGCTTGAGGTAGTCGGTATGCTTTTGTAAATATGGGTTTGTTGTTTGGTAGTTCGATATTATGCTTAACTGTGTTGGTGAATGTTTAGGGTATTCCTTCACAGTGGAAGATGTCGCGGTATTAAAAACATAAATTTTTAATTGCTCTTTGCTCTTCTTGATTGATGTCAGTATTAAAGCGAATGTTACTTAAATTTTCTTTTCACATCTGGTCGTGTTCTATGGGATTGTAATCGTCTTCTAAATTTTCATCTATTTCCATTTCGTTAAAATTTAATTCTTCTATGTTAATCGAGTTTGTTAATGATAGTTCTACGGGATAGTCATTTGAGTTTAAAATCGTCGTAGTGGCATAATTATCTTTTATTTGTACTAAGGAGGTTAGGGTTTCTACTCCTTGTTGAAATGTTATGCGATTTATTATTCCTACCTTGTTGTTTGAATTTACTGAGATTTTTATTTTTCTATCCGTTCGGGGTTCTATTGTGTATTTTTGTACGATTGGAGTATTTTGAAATTTAATGCGGATTTTTCCGTGTTTAGTTCTCAATAAACGGTTTTTTATGTCAATGTTGGCTCCTAATTTTCTTAGAAGGTCCATTCCGATTAGTCCGTCATATTGTCGTTGAATGCGAAAATGCAAAATTTGTGTTTCGTTTTTACATTGAATGTTCTGGGTAAGGGTATATTAACTACGAATTGGTGTAATGTCGTTTGATGGGCTGTTTTAATTTTAAATGTTTTTTTTTCTAGATAATCTAAATAATGTTTCTTCACGGTTCTAGGGCTAATTAATGTTTTTGAGGATCCGGTATCGATTAATAGTTTAAGTTCGACATGGGGTATTTCTATATATGGTAGTACTAAGTGATTTATATTATTTAAGTTTATTAAGTTTGGTCGTTTATGAATCGGTCTATCTGAAAATTTGAGCACGCGTTTTCTTCGTCGTCTTCCTCGTAAGTTTCGTACGGTTCGTCGCGTTCATAAGTTTCTACATGGTTTGATTCATTGTTCGTACTGAGATGAATGTAATTATTCTGGTCATTGTCAAATTTTTCTACTTCTTGATGAAATAGTTCTGATGTAAAGTTGCGTTATTGATGAGGGTTTTGTCGGATATGTGTTATCTTTGTATTTTGTCTGGTGTTACCAGATGAGGTATCCATGGGCGTTGGTTTGTAATAGTTATTAGGATGGTTATTGTTATTTGTCATTGTTGTATGTCTAATAGGGTTCGCGTTAAATGCTGGTTTTTGTTAGTTTACGTTTTGGTTGAATCTTGGTTGAAGTGTTTTTTTCTTAAGTTCGACTTAAAAGTAGGTTTGAGAAATTGTCTGAATTGATTATTAAAATTCATATTACTAATTTGGGTTATTAATTCGCGGTTGATTCATTGGTGCGTTGAATGGTGTGAATTTTTGTTGGGGAATTGTTTATCTCGTGGCTTGTATAGTTTTTATTGGTAAATAACTTTTATTTGCTTTGGGGTTGAATAGTCTGTTGCGGTAATACATTACATTTTCTTCTTTTATAATCATGTTCATGGCTTCTTCTAAATTCTGGGGACGTTAGAATCTGATTTTATCTAATAATCGTTTGGGTAGTGCGTTAATATAAGTGTTCAGTGCCACTTCGTTATGCATTTTTGTTTTTAAATGTCGGATATTTTGACTAGGTTCTCCGATATTTAATGTCGTTAGAATTAAACATCTCACGTCTTGGCACTTAATTCCGAATTGATACGGGGATTGGTTGTTTTCCATTCTGAGGTTTATCAGATCACGTACAAGACATGTTATGTTTCTCTGGGCTCCAAAATATGCACTTGGTATGCGTTTAAAGTCTTGCCATTCTTCCAAATCATCTCGGCTGGCAATTAGTGTTAGTGCCCATCCGGTCAGTTTACTTATTATCAAGTGTAGGAGTAATACATTGCTTTCATTATCTCCTGGTTTGTAGAAGGTTTTCAAAAATATTTCGCACGCTGTGATTCAATTCTCTAGAAGGGCTTGATCTCCGTTAATTAATTTCAAATTTTGTAAAAATTGAGATTTATTTCGCGGTTTGTATTGTTACTTTTTAGTTTAGTTTGTTAATTACAGTTTGAAATGTGTTGACTTATTTAAGAAATCGTAGAGCTGTTATTTGTACTTAGTTACACGGTGCGGTAATTAATTTGTGGGATTTATGCTCGATAATGTCTGGTTAATTGCTGTAGCTTTGAATTCGTTTATTTTATATGCTTCGCGAATGTTAATTTGTGATATATTCTACTTGAGTTTTGCTTTCTGAAAGATTCCGATGTGAATAAATAATTTCTTGCGGTACACCCTTTACTTTGTATATTTTTGCGCCAGTTATGACTTTATCTGCGTTTAGTTCTGCTGATTTTATTTTAGATTTGTTGATTTAATTAAGTCTGCTTTAATTATCTTTTATCCGTAAGTGTTGTAATTTATAAGCGTATGAGATTTTTGTCTGTCTAATCACCTTGAGTGCAAGTTTTCAGTTAATTACTGTGTTACAATATTGCCTTTGTAATTTATACAATAAACTTGTTTAGATTACAAAGTTTTATGTCTGCTGAGGATTCAACTTCAGCCTTTTTGAATAATTTTAATAAATTGCGTAATGCTTTTGTTTGTTGTAATATGAAATTGAAATTGTTAATACTTTTTTGAAAGGTGTTGTTTTCAGTCGGTGTGAGAATGAATAGTTTGCGTCTTTACTTCGTTAATTGCCGCATAAAATATTACGTTTGATAATTGTTTTGTTATATTTAGACATCTCCGTATTAAGAAATACTCTATTATGCTTCATTAAGTTTGCGATGCGCGTGTTTCAGTAATGTATGTAGTTAGTTATAGATTTTCAGTAATGTGGATATCTATAGAGTCGCAATGGTGAATGATTTCATTTACTAAATGTAATCTTATACGCTATGTTTTAATTCGTGGATTAATTTATTAATAGATTGTAATGCAAATTACGCTTCCATAATTTATAGAAATGCTCTGAAGGTTAAGTTTTAAATAGTCGCTTTTCTAATGAAGTTTAAGCCTGGAATAAATCGTTTCTGTTACTGCTTGTTTGTAAGAATTGCGTTTGTACACTAAGCTTTTGGTATTAAATGGTAGAGTTAATTTTTAGTATTTTAAAATCGTTTTTCGTTTTGTATTAATTTTTTCGTACGTCAGTTTCGTTTGATACTAATTTAATAATTGGTATTAATTGTTTGTACTGTTTTGTTCTTTTTAAAATAATTCTCTTGCTTGGTTTATAAATTTTTTCAAAATAAACTCTCGTTTGAAAGTAATTTCTCTTCGTAAATTATTTTCAAAAAATATTGGCATAAATTGTGGTAATAGTTAAAAATAAAAATTCTGTACATACATAAATGATAGGAAATTAAAAAAAACATCTAACAGTTTCTAGAAAAAAGTAACATTGCAGAACGCCTTACTAAATCAGCAATTTCTTATGGAAGTAATGATTTTAAGCAAAGCTTATTGAATATG
Source organism: Platerodrilus igneus (assembly GCA_036346225.1). Classification (NCBI taxonomy): domain Eukaryota; kingdom Metazoa; phylum Arthropoda; class Insecta; order Coleoptera; family Lycidae; genus Platerodrilus; species Platerodrilus igneus. Next base: position 2,052,782 of record JARFIW010000954.1, read on the forward strand.
TCACGATGCAAGTCAAAATTATGTGCTTTATAACATACCAATATTTATTAAAAATTTTAGACATTGCTACGTACCTAGACGTAGCCGGAAGAAAAGTAAATACCGGCCTAACTACCAACCGCGGAGAGTGGGGGGATTCGCCTACATACCAAACAGAAACAAAAAAAACACATCGCCTACGACTATCTATTAACCATGAAAATAAATTCAAATTTCTTGATTCACAGGTACAAAGAAAAGTATTAAATTTAAGTCATATTTTTTAGAACAAATTTTATAAGAGATCCACGAAGTGCGCATTTCGTAGCTAACAGGTAATAAAAAGTAATAAAAAAAAGTAATGCTTAGATTTTCTCAATAGCAAGCGTGTTAAATTAAAGTATTAAATGTAGACCAAGCTGTAGTAAGAATTAAAGAAAGATAACCAGAAGCACTAGCGAAGTCAGCTTCTAAACATAAATTATGAACTGCTTTCACAACATCAACCGCTGATAAATAGGGATCCCCAATGTACGTAATAGAATACGAGTCACATACCACTATGCATCGGGATGCGTATCTTGCAAACCGCCGGGGGTGAGTCAGCATAGCAACGCCATAAGGTTCATTTACCCTGCCGTCGTAATTATAGCAGCGACCCAAAGACAAAAGGCAGCTGGTCCACTGCAACGAACAGGTAGGCCTACGCGAAGAAAGAACCCATTTGGCCTCCAGCTAAAAAAAGCTAAAAAGAGAATCTGATTAGAATGGGTACGCGCAGGGAAACTCACCGATTACACGCAAGACACTTCCTAGTTGTCGAACAGAAACACGTGCATTGCTTTTGAAGTACGGTGAAGAATAAATGTAGAAAATATTTTGACGTACAAGCTGTAGAATCAAATTCAATAAAGGTTCAAACAACACGGAGTCGAACTGCAAATCCTAGCTTATCGAAGCGCGGTAAAACTGGAAACCCCGGCTTTTAGCGGATAGTGCGCGACCTTATTTCAACAAGTCGTTACATTGGTACAATAGAGAAAACCATTATACAGCGGTCGTAAGGTATACCAAGATAGCGGGTACTTAAAAACAGGATATAACTATTTACTTGTAGCATAAACTTGTCATTTCGATATAAATAAGTTTAAAATAAAAATTTATAGCAAGCGTACTTGTAAACAGGATATTGTCAAAGAATTTAAGAGATTACGGGATACCTAAAATAAGGCATAGACTATTTAATTTATCGAATAAATTTTCGTTGTAAAAGAAAAGGGATTAGAGTTAAGGAATTTATTCGAGAGCGTGTTTATTATTAATTATGATAAAAATCTACGTAACAAATCCTCTCCCCCTCACAACAAAATTAACAGGTCTAGGTAGAAAAACAAAAAAACAAAGAGAAAAAAACCCAAAGAGAAAAGAAAAACCCAAAGAAAATAAAATTTGCTTAAAAGAAAAAACAAAGGAAAACACTCCAAAAGCAGCAAAAAGAATCCTTATTCGGCTCTAAGGGCCAATAATAGAAGATAGAAAAAAGGAAGGAAGGCAGTAAGGAAAGCAAGCAACGAGGATTAAGATGGAACGGCATTGACACTGAAAAAGTTGTCAAGGAACGGATGTTTCTTGTAAAGGAAAGTTTTCGACCTCAAAAGAAGATTGGTTTCCTGCAGAAAACCAACAGTAAAGGAAAGAGAGGAAAAAAACTAGCAGTACCAGCCAAAACAAGACCCAAAGGTCAAGCCTCAAGTAAACAAAGGGACAACAAGGAAGAACGAGAGGAAAAGAGGCGGAACGCTGGCAAAAGGAAAGGGTGTACTGCAAACTGTGGTAACCAAAAATATCAACAAACAAAGGACCAAAGAAAAGAATAGCTAACTAGACCTAAAGTCGACTAAGTCGTGGTTTCCGAAGAACGAAAAACGGACTAGAAGGCACCTACCACAGGAGCGGATGGAAGAAACACAATCGGACTAGGAACGGACAGCAAAAAAGACAAGCAAAAGGATAAAGGAGAGAAAGGTGGAACGAAAGGAACGAGAACAAAAAAAGAAAAAAAACAAAAAGAATAACACCAAGCACCAAGTACAAAACAAAAAAAAAACTAAAATCGTACAAAAGAAAATAAAACAGAATCCCAGTGTAGTTATGTATGGGTAGGTGTGTGCGTGTACGTTCGTGTGTGTGTGTATATGTGTGTGTATATGTGTGTGTGTGTGGGTGTGGGTGTGTAAGAAGTGTATGTGTAGATGTTTTGCGTGTATAAAGTGTGCGTGTGTGTATGTGTTGTGTTGGACCTCTGTAGTCGCCTCTTACGACAGGCAAGTCATACCATGGGGCTATTTTATTTCCGGACGCACACGGGTTCAAGGAGTACAAAAAGAGACCGAAAGAAAGAAGAACCAAGAAGAGAACGGAAGAAAGGAGAACCAAGTAGAACTGTGTGTTTATGAAATGTGTGGGTGTATGTGTGTGTGTGTGTGTGTGTGTGTGTATGAAGTGTGTGGGTATGGATTGGACGTGTATAAAATGTGTGTGTGTGTGTATGTGTTGTGTTAGGCCGCTGTAATCGCCTCTTACGACAGGCAGGTCGTACCATGGGATTATTCTGTTCCCAGACCCACACGGGTTCAAAGAAAAAAAACAAAAACCCAGCAAAACAGGTAAGTAAATACCGAAATCTTAAAGTCCAGTAGCCAAGTCCTAAGGATAGCAAAGTCGGCATAAGAAATGGGCGCGAGGGCTAGATATTGTGCTTAAGACGTTTGCGCCGCCAGAAGGAGAATGAAACGAGATCAAAAACATTAAAACTTTGCCGACATACATCTTCCGGTTCGGAAGGAGCATAGACAAATTTCTGCCTCTTAGAGATATCTTTCCGCAAAACAAAGATAGTAGGGAGTGTAATAGTTGTAGCACAAGGTTTAGGAGGTGGCAAGGGTTGTTTAGAAAACTCAAAACGCGTCATAGAAGGAAGTTGTGTGTTTTTAGAATAAGTGGTAAGAAGGTCAACAGTGGAAAAGGAAACATCATGGTTTGTCAGAATATCCACTATAGAAAAATAAAAAGTACTGGCTGTACGAGAATCAACCTTACAAAGAGAAACACAAGCAGAGCACGCGACAGTTAGGTTAGATAAAGGGACAGGGACAGATAAAATTTCATCGACGTTAGATAAAGGACTAGAAGTATCACAGTTATGAACGAAAACAGCATTGGCTGTAGGAGTATCCACCTTATGAAAAGGAGCAGAATCTGATAACACTTCAACCATATTGCATAAAGGAACAGAATCAGGTAGAAGTTCATCAACGTCACAAGAACAAACAGTATCAAGTAAAACTTCGCCAATGTTAGATAAAGAAGTAGAATGAAGTTTATCAACATAAAAAAGGAGCAACACCAGACAGAATTTCATCTACCTTACAAGAACAGACAGCATCACGAACAACTTCATCCAAGAGTAGGGTAAAATCAAGAAACCCACCGCCACATTTCCACCAGCATCCACATTTCCACACACATCTGGACCAAAAAGTTTTCTTCGACTAACCATTTTTCATCTTTCGAGATAAATGAGCATCCACATTTCCACACACGAGATAAACCTATTTTTAAGATTTTTTTTACCGCTAACATTCTGGACCAAATAGTTTTCTTCGACTAACCATTTTTCATCTTTCGAGATAAATGAGCATCCACATTTCCACACACGAGATAAACCTATTTTTAAGATTTTTTTTACCGCTAACATTCTGGACCAAAAAGTTTTCTTCGACTAACCATTTTTCATCTTACATCTAAACCAAATAGTTTTCTTTGTCTAGCCAATGCATCTTTCGAGATAAACCTATCTTGTTTGGTATCAATTAATATTAGAATTTTCTCAGCTACCCGAATCTCTAAGAATTTTTCAGATATCATCACCCCCAAGGGAGCTACCCTCATTTTAAGATTTCTTACCTGTAGCGACTTTTGAGCATTCTTATAAATTTTTTTAGTCATGCGATACATCTTGTTAGCTTAGAATTTTACGCAGAATCCGAATCTGTAAACAGATTTAAAATCGGACTACTCCTTACAAAGTTACACTTTAAGCTCTCAAACCTCTAAATTTTGCTCTTTGCTTTATAAGCAAAACTAACAAATAGTTTTCTTTGTCTAGCCAACGCATCTTTCGAGATAAACCTATCTTGTTTGGTATCAATCAACACTAGATTTTTCTCAGCTACCCGAATCTCTAAGAATTTTTCAGATATCATCACCCCCAAGGGAGCTACCCCCATTTTAAGATTTCTTACCTGTAGCGACTTTTGAGCGTTCTTATGAATTTTTTTAGTCATGCGATACATCTTGTTAGTCTAAAATTTTACACAGAATTTGAATCTGCAAACAGATTTGAAATCGGACCATCCCTTACAAAGTTATACTTTAAAGCTCCCAAACCACTTTAAATTGTTTTGCTCGTCTATGACATAT